>VYXD01002152.1:283559-412662 GCA_013397195.1 Hylia prasina | reverse complement strand
AAGAAAAAAAGAAAGAAAAAAGAAATGCATAGACTTGTCAGCTATTTTAAAACAAAACTGACAATGTTTGACTGAGGTCAAACAAATGGCATGCTATTGTTTGATTTATTACCAAGGGCACTTCTGACAAGAAAATCAGAATGAATGATTGCATTTTAAAACACTATCTTTGTCAGAATATAGAACTTTAGTAAGAATGAGTGTTTTACATGTCTGCTATGTATTTTATATGGCACCTGCCACAATAATAGGAACACTTTAACTAGAAATAGAAACAATCTCACTCTGTCTAGTTTTGTTTCATGAAAGGTATTTGAGTGTGCCTCTGCATGCCTGCAAACAAGCAAAAGGAAAGTGAAGGCAAATTTTACTTTCAACCTCTCTTACAGGAGTAAATTCCTTTGCCTAAATCCAGTTCATGTGACCGTTCTGCCTCTCCTGTATGTAACCAAAAAGGTCATTTCTCATCTGGAATGAAGTTTTAGTGGGAAGGCTGAAGAGAGGACAAGGCGGTTATATTTGATAGGCAGTCCCCAGTACAGCTTCTAGTATAATTCTGATACAGACAAAATTTGAATAGGGAATATATCCAATAGCAGCTGGACTATGTACCTCTGTGTCCACATTGTTATATGTATTTCACAGAGGTCTCCTGCCTGCTTTTATTCCAACTGGGCAGATGTTCAGGTGAAAGCACTAACCACTTTGGCTGCTATGAAGAAGATACATCTCCACTTGCTTTGTTTTTTGTGGCCCTATGCCCAACATGTATTATACTGATAGTGAAATAAGATATGCTCTTCTCTCAGAGAGATAATGGCACATGAAAGCTTTCTTTGCCACACAAAGAATTTACAGACAAAATAGGCTCTGCCTGGCATGACACTCCTCTTGGTACCTGACACTTTCAGAACCTCAGATTTCCAAATAGCTGAAGGCCATTCCTTTTGTTGGTGCCAGTCCTGGGGCTGTGTAATTGCACTGATTTCCTAAACAGTTTCCAGAACACCTTAACCCTCTTTTAGTTTTTTTTTTCTGCTGAGCTAAAAAAATCTCAGGAGAACGAATACATGTCACCCCTTTCTTCTGTATCATCAAATGTGAATGCACAGAATTTTCTATGAATTGGCAATGGAATTCAATGTAATTCTGGATCAGTTATCCAGAAAATCCTAGTCAAAAATCAGCAGGCCTTTTTCTCAGTAGATGGCAGGACTATGTGCTTTTGGCTCACCTGCAACAACTGAATTAAGTTTTAAACAGACGATTACTGATACCATGTATGTTTATCAAAAAAAAATAGCAATTAGGGCTCTTCTGCCTCATCAGGAGCCTGTATTTTAGCCACAGTGCTAAATCTTACAGCTTAAAAACATTGTTTAGCTCAGACAAGAGTGCATGCAGATGCTATTCTGTTAGACTCAAAATTAAAGTACGTAAAAGAAACTGTAGCTTCAACTCCTTTGTTATATGGTAGATGACTCTTTTGACATGCTATTAGCACTAAGCCTACCAAAAATATACATGCACACACATACCATACACCTAATCAAGGTGAAACAGAATAATCAGGGAGCACAAGATTGAGCTGTAGCTCCTACAAAAATAAGTTCTGTTACCACAGTAACTGGGAAGATATGAGACACTATACAAGATACAAGAGCTAAAAAGGAAAAGCCAAGTAACTGAAAGAAATACGTGACTATCACCTTTCACAGGCGTCTTGTCATCATTCACATTCAGGTGTGGTTTCTGTGCTGGCTGTGGTATTGATGGTGGGCTCACATTGCTGGCTGCCCATCCTAAAATTCAGTAATACAGCAGCATTAGTGTGAGGAGTTACTTTGTTAACTTCAACACCCCAGTGCCTGGAAGCATCAGACTGAGCAGCGGAGTATTACCAGTGTTATCAGTTTATTACCAGCATGGCCAGTTTATGGCCATTCATATCTGTCCTTGTACACACAAAGTCAGCAGTCAGACCTGCTTAGGAGCAACAAGAGAGTATCTGTACATCACTTTCATCATCTCCAGCTTCAGGCAATTATACTCTTCTCAAACCTTTCACCTGGCTAGAAAAGATTTTTGTTTCTCTTTTGAATCACGGTTAATACTCATTCACAGAAAGGCCAGTTCAGCAACCAAGTCGAACCCAGCTGTAGGGAAAAGAATCACATTTGGGTGGAAATACCACACATAATAAACATTTTTTCCAAGTCCAAAGACTTTCATTTCATCCATTGTTCCAGACAAAACCTTATTTGGAGACCCCTAGATTTTTTAGTTAATTATGAAGGAATTCTGGAAAAAAAGATAATTCATTGTAAAACACTGAAGAATTAAATTCAAGATTAATTATGTCAAGTTAATTTAAAACTGTGTTTTAATGCAGTATTGTTTTTTGCTCTTTATTTGAAAGGAGATTCTTAGCAAGAAGAGAGCAACTATGCAGGAAAAAGTGAAATAAATTTTTGTTCTTACATGCATATTCTATATCCACAAAAGAGTAATGATAAATACAGTTAATCAGGCCAGATGAACAGGCTGGCAAAATAAACTAAGGGTAGTATACTGCAGAAACAAATTAGGAAAAAAACAAAACTATTTTTGCCCCTTGCTTAAGATATTCAAATTCACGTCCTTACATTTAGAGGACTGGAGATAGTATTTCTAATTTAACTACTGTATCTTTTAAGTTTGGCCTGGTCAATTATCCATCTAATTTAGTAGTATAATAAACAGGATGCTCACCTATGCACCTAGTTACCATTTCTGTATTGAGTCTCTTTTTTCTACAAGTTCATGCTTTCACATCCTTTTTTTCTCTTTTTGTCCTTCCTCCCCTTACTTTCTGCCCTTTTGGGAGCCCTGTCAGGTATTGGCACCCAGCATGTTCATGCAACAACCACATCAACAGTAACATCAACCCTTCTCTCTCAGCAGATTATTCTCATCACTCTCTGATCTTACCTTGCCTATAAAAGTCTAAAGCTCAAGCTGTGTTATAAAAAGAGGCAGGAGTTTTTCTGTAAAATCACATGAATTAGGAAGGAAATTTAAAGCCACAAACATCCTCTGTATCTCTATAACTAACTAAAAACTTCAAAATCTGGATGCAGAGTGCTCACATGTATTTGCTCTAAATACAGGTGATAAAGGCTTGTGAGCCAGCCTGTGCCCTCTGAAAGTGAGGGTTTAGAGTTTAATCTTTCAAATAAGCAAATCTGAATGAAAAATAATGGAAAGCATGGCATTACCCCTTCAGAATGACATATTTTTGTAGGCATTTTCTCTGCTTGTGTTACAAACAATAATGGCAGAGGACATCATACACAACTACAGTAGACTGCAATGCTTTTCTGTGCTTGGAGATGCATTGTGACAAAGGGTTTGATATGACAATGAATGACAACAGGTAAATTCAGCTGCTCAGACAAAGAGGGCCAAATCCTAATCTGATAGAAATGAATGGGAGCTCTGCCAGAAGCTTTCTGTGCAAGCCCCAGTGACTTCAGAAAGATCAGGAACTGGCTTCCTGCGACATCACTGATGTTCCTTTACACTGGTGTGCTTGGCAGGTCAGGCAGTGAAACACTTCAGACCTGTGAACTCCTTTGGAGCCCTCCCTCTCTCCTTCTGAGCCCCTGGACTAGGGCCTGGTAGGCAGCACATCTGTGACCACATGCTGTGGCCTGGCTGTCGTTGAACGAAATCCAGGTAGCTCAACAGCCACTCAGAAAACAAGAAGAACCTAACAATAGTAACAAAAAATCCAAATACACTCCAGAAAAATGTGATGCTTTCATAATGAAATTAGTGATCTAATGAGAAAGACTGATACAGAATTTTTGTTAAATACTTTCATGAATTATATTTTTAGTGAGCTACAGAAAAAAACTTTGCCTTTCAAGACCAAACCACAGCCTGTCAGTTTGAAAGCAGTTGTTGGCCCTAAGCCTGTTTTGGTTTGCTTGTTCACAGGATGGCTTTGTTACGTGACCAGACAAAAAGGTTATTGTCAAGACAGCAAGGAAACCAAACAGCTTACTGTTCAGCAAGCATCTTCACCAGCATTGCAACAATTAAATTTAGAAATGGAAATGGTGAGTTGTGCATTATCTTACCAACTAGAATATATGCACATGTAGGGAAGATAAAGAGCAGCCCTTAATGGTACGAGTGAGTAAGTAAATGAGGCCATAAACATCATGAAAAGATAAAGCCAATGCTCCCTCTGAAAAAGTAGAAAGACAACTGAACTACAGAGCTGTATCTGGATCTGGAGGACAATCTAAAAGAGAATCTAAAAGATACATCGGGAGCATGCTTTGTTTCTATTATATACACACACACACACACATATTTATATGTATTTTAAACCAGCACCTGGTAGCCCCATAGCAATTCAGAGTCCAATTGTGCTGGATCCTGCCTATAAATACAGCCAGAGAAAACTCTGAGCTGGGAATTCCTGACCGTAACAGTTTATAACCTGCATAGCATTGTGCCTGTTTTACAGATTAAGATCTGAGGCAGAGAGAAAACAAAGCCCCAAAGATTTATGAGTGTGCTTAATGTAAAGTAAGTAAGTAATCCCACTGAAGTTAATAGAAAAGTTAATGTGCTTAAAGTTAAGCATGTGAGTTTTAAGAATCTTTATGGTCTTAAGGCCAAATTCACACAGGAAGTATGCAACATTGAGGCTACAGTGTAGCACCTCACTGAATAATTATTAAGTAATCCTACCAGCTAGGGAAAAAAGAAATGCAGGAGACATATCACAAGTCCTCAGTAAAAATATAATTCATATATTCTAATATTTCCAACTTGTATGTCTGGATATGCTTACACTCTGGTGAGTATTTTTTAAAAAAGTCTCCTTTCCCATATTTAATGATAAGGTCAAATTCTGAAAGAAAAGTTGTGAAGTGAAATGAAATGTAATTTAAGATTAAAACTGAGTTTTTACAAAATATAAAATGGACCAAATTTCATCTTCTCTTAAAAAGTAGGAAACCAAAAACTTGTAAATATTTAGAAAAATAAAACAAGAAACAAAACACCAAGAAAGATTATTTTCAGGTACAATCACAAAGCTGATTAGCCTAACTTTTCAAATGCCAGTACATCAATTACCACAATCTTCTGCCAAAACCTTGGAAACCCATTTGAAAACATCCACATGTTTTACCCTTTATTATTTTTTTTAGTCAAAAATATTTTGGCATACCATGTTGACTGGAACAGATTTTCCATTTCTAGTATTCCTTGAATGCAACATGACTGAATTTTGATTTTGAAGCCTTTAACACTGCACCCAGTGCCAGTGCAAATGAAAGCTAACAGCCACCTGTTAGAAAGGTGGCAGAAAGGATGCACAACTAGCTTGCTACTTATACCTAAAAAATACTTTTCCTTTAAAAACACATTTACATTCAAACACGGTAATTACACTGAAATGTAAAATATATGTAAAAATATGTAAAGCTGTGGAAAAAAAATCCATCTCATAATATTTCTTTTAGTAATTTGCTTTAAAATCATGCACCTTATAAAAACACATCTAAACCTGCACATCACTACAAATTTCCTTCTCCCATTTTTCATCTAAGTGCTGGAGCCAATGAACCGAGGTATCTTGCTCTAGGGGTGCTGGTAGTAACGGTATTATTTATAAAATATATCTGACTTTCTTATTCCTGCCAAAATGTCACAGGTCATTTGACATCATGTATGACGCTTCCAGTTGCATGGGTTCCAAGAAACAGTCTCCAGGATAGGATCAGCCTGCTACTCTTTCCTATATTGCTCTTCCCCAAGTGAGATTTAAATGACTTGGGACAGAGCCCAAAAAGGCAAGGTCCCCTCCAGCTTGCAAAGCCCTACAGAAGATACAGCCAGCCTGCAAGGAGGACAAAGGTAGGTGCTGTTGGCTGTTTATCACCAGCCTGCCTTCCTCTCTCCCCTCCTTCCTCAAGGCCAAAGCAGCAGCAGGAAAGCTCTGCCCTGGTTCCCTCTTTTCTTGTCCCCAGAAGTAGCTTGGAAAAGCCAAGAGAATTAACTGCACAAAAGAAAGAGGAGAGAAAGAGTTGCATCAGTAACCAGCCTGCAGGAGAAATCCACCCATATGGTTGTTAGGATAAGACAACCCATTCTACCTGACCCATATCCCTTCATGCAATGGTATAGGACGCTTCAGGGGAAAAAAAAATGCAACTGATTTTCACTACGTGGTTTAAAAATAGTATCCCCAGACAAAATATAGTAATCAGTTTTGGTTCCTTGGCCCCCCAGAGAGACAGCAGTTGTGATTAAATCACTAAAACCCACTCAAACATATTTTCTGTTTCAGGAAAAAAAATGATCGCAACGTTCTACAGAACATTTCAAGAAATTCAATGAAAACATTCAAGACAGTAATCCTGACTTTAGGTTTTGGGTACTTCATTCAAACACTCAATGAGAAGGGCTGGAAAACAAGTAAGTTACTTGTGTTTTTTCTCAAGGCCATACTCTGCTTTAACTTCAGGCACAATTTCTTCAGCCATGGCACAATATAAACTTTCACCACACTTCTACATACCAGAAAACCATACTTGAAACCCTAACCCCACAATACTGACAGAACAAGATGAGCTCTCACCATGTAAGGATGACTGCAAGTCATTCATGTTTTGGTCTAGCAGCTGTGAGGGCAAGTAGCCTGATGATGCTGGTACTGCAGATGATGAAGTGTTCTCCCCATCTCTAGCTGAAGAGTTTGTGGTGAGATCAGCAGCCTGTCCAAAAACAGCTGTCCACTCTTTGCTGAATTCCCCCTCATCCAGGGAGGAGGCATTGAGGATCTCATTTAGTAATACCAAGTCATCCTTATCACCAGGTTCTGGCTCCAAAGATCTCACAAACTTTTCCTTGGAAGCTGTCTCAGAACAAGAGTCAAGATAATTTCTTTTAGACAAAGTAAAGAAGGAAGTTTTTAAAACACAGCAAATCTAGGCTAGATATGTTAAGTGAGATGGAATATTTCTGCATGAATATTTCTTTTCCTTTTTAGACTCAATTCTCTTGGACATCTGGGTTTATACCTTATGCAACAAATAATTCCTTCATTAGCTTAGATAACCTCAGTGCCGTTAAGATCTGCTTCTCATTAAAAATAATACTATAAGAATGCTTAAAAATCTATTAAAAACACCAAAATCATTACAGAATCTAATATTTCAATCATTGGAAAATACAATTTTTATGATGCTTTTTGAAACATTGTAAGAAAGTCTCAAAAAAACCCCAGAATGGTATAAACAAAAAAAACCCCGTAAGACTTGGGGAGTTAAGATCTCCCTTATGACCTTCTGATCAATGCTTTAATTGTTTTATGGGTATTTCACCATAAAAAGGTTAGGCTATTGGAGAGTTGGATTTCTACACTGATCAATGCTGTAGTATTTTTTTTTTCTTCTCATAAGCTGCTGAGAAATAATTGGGGCTTACTTTCCTTCTGATTCCCTGTGCTAGTTTTTCCAGCACCAGAACTACAGCTGAGAAGCTCTTAGATCACTTGAGCCACTGCTCTTAAATTTTTTTTTACTATTTTAGAAATGTTAAGTAGTTATATAAAATACATGAAACTGGTAACCAGGATCATTATCCTTTTCCAAAATATTTTGAGAGTTAAAGAACTGTCAAGGACCCCCACGTGTTATTTTACTTGGAAGCATTTGGAACTCCACTGTGGAAGTCTGCAGATCACAAAAATGGTGGTTAACAAGGCCAATAATGTTACGTTCCTGAAATCCAGATCAGTTTATCTTAATTATGCTTGTTTCAAACTTGTGGTAAGGCACAGAAGCAACTTCAGTTTTCCAAAGTTTGGGTAAGTCCAAAGCTCAACTCTCCAATTTGCTTTTAACCCTTCCAGGCCTTTTAACCCTTCCAGGTTGGGATAAAAGATTGACAGTAGCAAGTGTTTGCAACAGGCCATTTTATTGAAACTCAACAGCCTTCTCAGAAAAGTCTCCTGGTAACAGCTGTAATAATTTATAATGAAATGGTTGAAGTTGAGTCAGAGGAGGAAAAAAAGCACAAAACGGTGTTTTAAAATAGGCTCATGCGTCAGCACACACCTACGTGCTAAGAAACAAATAAACCAACACACAAAATGATTTTATTCATTACTCTAGTCAGCTGTGAGATTCAACTCCTTTCTAACTCACATTTTGATATACCTCTGTATTCCCTGACAGGGCCTAAAAATCAGAAATAAAAACATTAGAAACACGTCAATTCTCCGGATGTTCCCCCTAGACTATAACTAAAATACCACAGAAAACAATTTGTTCTTACGAAATTTCAGGCTGTTTTGCCATCTTCAGATAAGGAGCAAACGATATTAACATTGTCCAAGTACCTCCAATTACCCCAAGTTATTCAGCAGGTAAGACAGAGGGGTAAATCCTCCCATAGGGGAAATACACCTGCTATTTCAAAGGCCCTTAAGAACTCTGAGCTCTGTGTGGCATCACCATCTCAAAGCTGCTCTCAGGAAGCCCCTTCATGAACTTGCAGGGGGAGAGGCAAAGGCAGCAGCATTTGTAGCAGATCTGCCACGACACAGCACCAACACCACACGCAACCACAAGCACCCTGAACGGAACAAATGCAGCAGCAGAGCTCAGAGCCAAGCTCTGCTCCATCTGGGGAACCACTGCAGGAGCCCCATCTTGACTTTAGGAGCAAGCACAACATTAAGCTTTATATGTCAAGAGCAGTCAGGTCTTGCTGCAGTGTGTAGGACCACCTGGAATCTGAGGAGTGACACATTTTGTGGCTCAGCAATCTTCCTGACCTTCTTGTGGGGACTGCACCCGTGGCAGGGCAGGACAGGGTGTGTTCAGGCTCAGGCTGCCCTGAGTAAGCAGCAGCAGCAGCAGCAAGTTTTACTCTTGTTTGCAATAAAGGTTATCCAAAACCAGTCTTGCTTACCGAGATATTACTCATGTGGTATCTCTGCTAGATTACTAGAATGATAGGGACTTTCTCACTTTACCCATAAATCTTCTATTACTTCTTTTCCTGTTTCTGTTTTCACTGCCCATTTTCAGTTAAAATCCTTTTTTCTGTCTGCACATGCTGCCCCAACCTTATAAATGCCCATGAAAAAAATCCAAACCTTCCAATAAAACACTGAAAGAACAATATGACTATATTCTTTTTGTAGTTGTTTGAACAAGCCTCTAGCAATGCTCACAATCCCTTTGTAAACATACCTCATTTTGTTGCTATTAAGAAAAAAAAGAGAAGAGAAACTAAAATATTTACAACAGTACATGATTGACAACACATGATAAAGACTTCCTTCTGAAACACACATGAAAGTGTACCTCTACCTATACTCTTCACTTAAAACAGTACAATATTCATTAGCCTAAGAGTAGCTAATGTGTAAAACTAGGGCAAATGGCTGATATTTTAACAATGCCATAGCCATCCTTAGCCAACGCAGACATCCCACAGCAGTTTTTGTATTAATTTAGCTGTTTAAGTTAAGGAAAAAGTGTTCTAAGATACACAGTTAAGCTTGTATGAGCAATAATTATATGTATTATCTATATCTCCACTAGGAAGGCCCAACAAGGAATGGAAGTGAGTAAGAAGAAAACCAGAAGAAAAAAAATTCCACTACCGGACATGCACCAATCTTTTTTATTAACCACAGAAAAGAAGTCATTATTACCTTATCTATTTACAGATTAGGGCTGCTTCTGCAGACAGCTAAGGAACTTTCCTGGTGCTTGCCTTCATGCGTGATGCCCCACATGGACAATTTCCCCCCAAGTGCAAGACGGTGCCCGTGGCAAATCCAAAGTCAAGGTGTTTGCAAATGTCCTTATCTACCATGAAGGCAGTGTTTTAAATACCCCAAATGCTCTCACTCTGACTGACTAAACCACATAAAGGGATTTTTTTTTCTTCGCTTCGTTTGCTTTTTGAGTTGCCACAATTGTTTTGGTTATTGAAGATTTTTTTAACTCATTCTTCTGAAATATATGAGTGAAAACCAATTGAAAAATTATAGACAACACTCTGACTTCCTATGAAAACTTACAAAACTTCAACTCAGATATTTCATATGTTATCTGGTAAAACAGCATGTCCCCTTGAGCTGCCAGGGATCTCACAGAAGTATAAGGACAGCACAGTGGATTTAATTAACTCTCTGTCTGAAAGAAGTCACCATTTACATGTTTTTAAGAAGACTACATTATTTGTTTCTGATATGTACATTTTTAACACAAAATCTTGTGGTTACTAGTGTATTGCCAAGAGTTGTAGCACAACAACTAAGAAACCAAAGTGAAAAATTTATGAAATGTTATATGAGGGGTAAGGTTTACAATGGAACCTACTACAGTTGGGCAAATAGGATATAGTCCATTTTACCTAATCTTGAATTACCTGGTATTGGGTATTTTATCCCCAATAAGGTTTACTTCATATTGTAACATCAGGAATAGTGCCTCTGCTGAGTTTCCTTTAACAGTATTTAAATACTGCACCTGAATAATTTCATTCTACCTTTCAGACTGTGAAAGAAATTAAGATCTAAAATTAAAAGTATACTTGGCTACCTATGATTGAAAAGCAAATGTAACAGATGAAACAGACATGCACAATCATATCATACCATTTTCTTCAGGTTGCAGGTCTAATAACTGATCTATAGCACCTAAAAAAAAAAAGAACAAATAAAGAAAAATTAAAAGCCACAAAGGAAGATCTGCAGTACACTGACAATTAGTGTGTAAACATGTAAAGACAGTTTTCTTAAGTGTCACCTGAGTTCTGCTTGTGGTTACAATGTCCTTGTAACGTGGAGATGACATCCTTGCCATCATCAGCTGTAACTGAGATCCATAAACATGTCAAATTGCACTTGGCAGGAGACCATGCTTATAAACAATGCCACTGTAAGATCTACATGCAATGGTTGTTGGGATTCACGTTTTAGATGAGTCTCATTTAAAATAAGCCTGGTCACTATGAATGAAAGATCCAAGGTACAAGCATTTCAAAGTGAGGCAAATTTCTGAGTAACAACCTGAGGGAGATCGTCCTTTAAGTCCCTGCTGGCTACACTACTCTCTCCAGGCTGAGGGCACCCAACTAAGGTAACTGCAACAAGCAGTCCTCCAGAAGCAGAGAAATTTCTTTTAGAAGCCTGTACTTAGGCCAGGAGAATGCAAAAAAGTGCTGGGACCCTGTCAATGCCTTCCTTACAATGTGTTCTTCCTCATGACACAAACTCTGGGAACAGGGAGGAGGCTTCACTCAAGGTACCCCAAGTCAGGATATAAATAACGGCATCTCCTCTGCAGGGAAAGAAATGGACTAAGAGCAACAGGGAGTAAAATGTACAGCTGAGAGTTATAGGCTATTACAGGTGACAAAACACAGCATAAATTCTCAGCAAGCTTCTTAGATGAGACATGGAGTCAAAACAATCATCTAGACTCTGTTTATCAGTGACGAGAAAGATACCTCCCTCAGGTGATGAACGCCATTTAAGACATGTAGCAAAACATGAAAGATGAGTTACTGCTAAATATGCCTTTTTCTCCCTTATTAACTCTTGAGGAAATCTAGCTTCTAGACGATTAAGTCTGTAGCTCTAAAGGCAAAGGAAAGGCTTGGCCACAGTACTGGAGAATGGGAAGGCCCATCTGCTGTAAGCCTCACACAAGAAGCTAGAAACGTGAAATAGAATTCTCTATTGTGAAATAAAAACTGAATCCCAAACCCCTTCAAGAGAACTGCCAATACTTTCCAAGAGAAACTTCAAGGTGTGTTCACAACTAAAGGAAACAGAACAGCTTGCTGTTTGTATTATTATCTTCATAAGGCTTTGCTAGGACAGAAATGTGCTCGTAGCACAATAATCAGCTGGTCATTTAAGAACCCATGAGCACATCTGATTACATTCTATATAGCTATAGACATAGACAGCAGAGGGATAAACACACATGAACAAATGCACATGATGCTTTCATAAAAGCACAATGCACAAAGCTAAAGGGGAAAATCCCAACCCTAAACTGTCAGGCAAAGGGGGAAAGAAAATCAGAAAGAGAAGTTCATGACAGGTGGGATATGCATGGCCACAATTCTGTAATGAAAAAGGTACAATTGTTGAGCAAAGCCTGCCTTAGTTGAGTGGTAAACACGATGGAGTCAATCTTAAAAACATCTGTAGTATAGTAAGGAAAAATGCAGAGCAAATGATAAATAAATGGAAGTTATGAAGTAGAAGTAGTTAGTGAGGAAAACTAAGAAGCAACATAGCTCCCCTACTAGAAGCACTTATCTGTATGACTTTAGAATGTACAGGGTAATTTAAGAAAAAAACCCCTTAGCAATGGCCCAGACCTGCTTGTGTATGATGATGGAAAAATCTAGAAGGCCAGTTAGAAATATTTCAAAACACTTCAGTTCCTTTTAGGGATGATGAAGAAAGAGACAGAACAAGGTATTTATATTATGGTGAAATATTTTACAGTCCACATGCAACTGAGATTCTAGAAAACATCTGCTAAGAAAACCTAAGTCAGATTTTGTACCCATGTATATTAAAATATCTTGTCAAAAATATATCTGATCTAATTAACTGCAAAATGGGTGAAACTTCAAAACACTGGAGAAGTCCTAATATTGTGTCTTTATTACAAAAAAACCACCCAAACAACAAGCACAATTAAACAGAGTGACTCAAGTAACTGTAAGTTACTACAGGCTGGTAGATCACCATTACTTCCAGTTAAAAGATTAGTGGAATGCCATTCAGTATGGCATCCAGCAAAAGAATGTGAGCACAATAAATGCTCCTCTAATAATTTACTGTTGATTTTATGGAAAGCAGACCTAGTTGAAAAAAACCAGCTAAATTAATTCTTTGATAAAACTATGAGCTTTTTTCAGTAAAGATATTTGTTTAGAAACAACTTGACTTTGCACTGCACAGCCTTACAGCTAAAAAGTTAGCACTGTGTAACATCTATAATGAACATATTGAATGGATTAGGAATGTGACAACTAACAGATGTCAAAAACACGTTGTTAGGAGAAATAATTGCAAAGCAGAAGTGTTACTAGTTTAGATCAGCAAGGCTTACTGTTTTATCCATTGCTAGTCAATGGCTTTAGCAGTCATCTGGAAGTAAATACAAAATTACTCCTAAAAAAAATGTGCAAACAACTAACAGACTATTAGAGGTGGTCAGTCAGTCCACTCATTCCATTTCTGTAGTCTGAGCACCATCAAGTTTTAAGTCACATCTCCAAGACTCAGGAATGTAAGCCATGCTGTAGAAAGGATAAATGAATCCTGGAAAGCTATGACTAGAAGGAACTGAGTCTTGGTAAATAATGCATTCAGATACAAGCTTCAAACTTGATGTTGCAGCAAAACGGGATGCTCTTCTTGGATAAAGAAACAGGAATGTGATATTGCCTTCCAGAAACATGACAGGTGAGAACAACATCAGAAATCTCTTGTTCAGCTATGCATTTCATATTTGAAAAGGGATGTTGTAAAGTGGAATGGAAACAAAAACTTCAAAATAAAGATGAGATGATGAGTTCAAGACACCAGTACGATGAACACATTGAAATAAAGATTTGAGAGCAGTCTTGACTTTCATGTAGTACCTTTTAAGTATCTTAATGAAGGACAAAATACAACATATTAAAATGATTCTCCAGTTTAAAAAGTTAGATCATCTTGAAGAATTCCATGGATGAAAATTCCACTTCACCACCCTCACTGCAAACACATGCTTCTTAGTATGTACACAGAATTTCCCTTTCTGTCACTTGTATCTATTCCCTCCTTTCTTTCTCAGTGCATTTCCAATTGGAGCCTGGCTGTGTCACTGGGTGATAACACATAAGGTCATTGGCAGTAGCTGAGTATGACCCTGCCTGGCTTTGGGGCAGAAGTTCCACTGAATTCATGAAGTTTTTGACAGACTTTTGACAATTTAATGACTGGAACAAACCAGTGAGCTAAGTGGCACACTTCCCTTGTCTCACCTACTATCCTGCAGATGCCCTTCTTGAAGGGTACATGCCCCATGTAAGAATTAGGCTTTGGAACACAAGCTATTTGACCTGTCTGAGAATGACTGAATGAAATGTAGTGGGATGTAACACCTAAGAGATTAACAAATTCTACTGGCCTTTGGTTTTATGCATTTGTAGGCATTTGCTGGGTGAAGCTGATACAGGAAATAAATCAAACAAAAAACCCCCAAGTGTTACAGCACTTACAGAGTTATGATAACATGATATATAATACCTGAATAGTTCGATTCCTTGGTATGGCTCTCCTCATCTAATGAAATCAACCTTAATTTGAAAGAATAAGAAAAAAAAATTGGAAAAATAATTCTGAGACTCTAAAATAACAATACATTTTCCTCTTTTTGGTCAAATCATCACAGATTCATATCATTAACAAATAAACGGTAAGAACAGATGGCCTCTTGCATTTGCTGGTCTGTTGTTACCTTTTATTTTTTCACTGGCAGGTCTGTTGAAAATGAAAATTAGATTGAGCTATAAAATCCTATCAGCTTCCATTTTCAGTCTGACTCAACCTCTACTGAAAAGTATTGTGTATTCTGGGTTTCCACATATGGTCTTTCATAGCTATTATGAAGGAACTACAACTGTTCCCCAGCCCCCTCCCCCTCTTTCTCCCCAAAAATGGCAACCAACCACTTTGTGCTTCTCTTTTTAACAGCAACTAATTAAAAACTAACAGTCAGGACAGTTTTGCTCCATGTCAGCAGATTTCTAAAATAACAGATCAGCAGCGTTGATGAAAAAAGCTCTCAACAGGGTAAAAAAAAAAGGTGTAGTTTACATGCAATTTTTATACAAAGGTGATCTCTTCAATGAAGAATACATACTTCTGAACTGCTATTACTTTGTGTAAAGCCATTCAAGGAATAGGCACTGAAGCAGCCACAAGGCTGATGTGGTGGGGAAAAGGACTGTCTGGGCACATTCCTCCTATCCTCTAGTGATGGGACAGAAAAAACCACCTCCCCTGCTCTTGGGGGTAGGCCAGTGGTAGAGGAAAATTAGATTCAGGCCGCATTCTAGTATAATTAATGTTTACTGTAAATGGAAAGTTCATGAGGATTTAAAAAGCTTTGTCTTGTGTAATTCTTCTCGCATCTTAGATGTTTGTTTATGGTTTTAGACAGCAAAAGGGTGACATTTTTCCCTCACTTTTATGCCAGACAAGGACAAAAATAATGCATAAATAAACACAAGTACAACCATGGCACGGCATCTGATGCATTTCCTGGCAGGTGCCAATGCACACATCTTGCATAAATCACACATTCATTCTAGAACTTTACATTCAACACTGAGGAGAGAACTATTTATTAAACTCTATTACTGTTACATGAGATGCAACAGATGGAAGCAAGTGCTGTGGAGACAATCACCTGCCAAATGGTACCTAGTCAAGTCCTTTCTAATATCAACAGCACCAAATCTGACCAATTTATAAAGTGGTATTGCTTAGTGGTTCTGAATCTGAACCACTGAAAACCTCAACTCCTTAAAAATCCATTATAAACAGTCAAGCAAAACACACTTATCAGTCAAGCCGTTCTCTGCTTTTTGACAACTGATCCTTTTCTGGATGCTTCATTTAAGCAGGGATAGTCAAAACAACAGGTGGCAGCAGGATTATATCAACATTGCATCTCCTGGCAACTGAATCCTGACGGTCAGGTAGGGGAGGGATCACATCTCTCTCTCCTGTTCTCCTCTCCCCACAGCAGTCCATTCATAAGTCTCAGCTAGACCTACAGGTAACTCAAAACTTGACAGCACCAGCTCTCTTGGATGTACTTTATCCTAAGTACCTACTGCTTCATTGGATTACTAACTGATGCTGTATACATTACAAAAACTAATCGCTGCTCAGAGCAATCAGTAATCTATATCCTATTTCCAGGTGAAAGGAGATGCTGCTGAAAGGAGAAATACAATGCTCATATATCTTCTCCCATATATAGCTGTTTACCATTTCTTTTAATAAAGAAAAAATGAAGCAAAAGCTGAAAAAAAAGAAGACTAGGAAAGATGAAATATACCTAAGGGTTTTATGGGCCTTTTTAAAGCTCTTAATTTTACTTATAAACTATATTAAATTAATAAAGTTTATTACAACACATTACAACATTTCAGGAATTTTTGTATTGAGGTAACCAGTAGAATTAGCCTAGCTGTGTCTGCATCTCTACTTATGTTTGGTGACTTTAGCAACCAGGAAGCAGATTATAGACAAAAATACTTATTATTTTGATATACAGCACATGTGACTTACTGACTCTGCTGATCTTCCACTGAATTGGTGCCCTCAATCTGCTGGTCCTCCTTTTCAGCTTTTTCTGTTAGTTTATTCACAGGATCTTGCAAGCTCTAGATCATAACCACAACACAAATGTAAAGAAGAAAACCAACTAGAATCAGGGCAGTTAAAGTGTGTCATTTGAGACCAAATCTGATTCTAGAACCAACAGAAATCAAGCAAGAATGGTTTTACACTATATCAAAACTGTATCTAACTCAAACAAGCGGAATTAAAAGTGTTAGAAGATACTCATTCAAACTGAGTCTGTGAACAGACTTTATATAAGAAGGTGACACATGGCAACTTCTAAATGTTCCGTTTCTAATATTTCTAAATTATTATTTCTAGGTAAATATTTCCAATATTTCTAAGTAGATCTATCTATATCATGTGCAAAGTAGACACAGATGGCATGTTTCTTTGCTGTTTTGGGGACTTGCTTATTTTTTTTCTCCTTCTTTTCCTTTTTTAAGATGAGAAAAATGAATTTTTACATGTTTGTTCATCATATACTGCTTCTTTTCTTATTTATTCTCTTTTTTTCCCGTACACAATTATTCACACAAAGTCAGCAACTGCAGTGATAGTGGGAAGATACTGCTTGTATCCTAAATCTGAAAACAAGGGTTAAAATCTTGGATGATAGTTTGATAAAGGCCAGGTATGGTATTATGAAATCCTACTGTCCCTTTGCAGTCTGAAAGGGCCGTGCTACAAGAGAACAATGTGCAGTTTCACAATCAGCATTCTTATTAACCAAAATTTGGAGATGAGAACTAGCCAACACAAGCATTATAGACTGACTCTGAAGTGGTAAGTATACTACTGGTTGTCACTCTTTTGCATCAATTAGAAATTTTGTTTAAAAATTAAATAAAGGAGCATAGTAATTAAGTAAAGCAGATGTTAGCAGTGTAAATATTACTATCTCTTATCAAGTGGTTTTGCTGTGAAGGTGAAAAAAATTTCCTCTTTCTAAAGCCCAACTCAGTTTCTGAAAAATTAAACCATGTTACATGTGAATAGTCTTGACCATTTGTAATTAAATATATTAATGTTGCCCTGATAGTCATAGTAGTGCATCTCACCCCATCTTCTCCTCATGTTGTCCCCCATCCTTCCAAAAAAAAAAAAAAGCTAAGGGTAAAACAGAGAAGCCACCTTCCATACAAAACTTAAAACCCAGAAAAATGTAGTGGTTTTGCATCAGGAATTTGAACAAAACATGAATTTTCATGAGAAAAGCAAAACAAAAAACCATGGCCTAATTGAGTGACTAAAAGTTAGGGTGCCCAGCCCATCTGTCACAACAAAAGCAATCCCAGACATGTTGCAGGTCTCGTTTGCACTGCCCTGTTAACCTGGACAGCGAAGTCTCCTGAAGGAGCATTCCTGTTTCTACTTGGTTCAGTATTCGTCCGTATGAGGAATCTACAATTCAGTATTTTAGAAACTAAACTTCTAGATTTGGATTTGTCATGTGCTGCAGTTGCTTTTTTTTCCTCTCATAAGTTAATTCTACACAGAACCCCTGATCAATTTGTCATAAGCAGCCTCAGCACTGCAGACATGGTCAAAAGATGAAGGTCACAAAAACAGCAATAATAAAAAAAGTCTTAAAGAAATGAACCTTGTTTATGGTTGCCACTTTTTTATTTGACACTGTTGTTAACCAGAATCACATATAAGTGTACTTCTTGGATGCTGAGTAAGGACATAGCCAGCTCAGCTAGATAACCTGTGTATGAATATCACCCTTTACCTGAATTTGTACTGGGTATTGATTGGAATGCACTTCCAGTGCTATTAAAATTGATGGGAATTATTCCACTGACTCCAAGAAGTCCTGGGCTAGAATTCAAGAACATATAAATATCAACTATACTTGAACAAGTGTGGTACAGAGAAAGAAAGCAGCTCTGCATCATGGAGACTGCTGCTTGGGGCACTTGAACCACCTTGGACATCTTCACAACAGGACGTACAATCCACTGAACCAGGAGATGATGGTGAAACAGTTGTGGTGCTCTGCCTGCCACCAAGTATAGCACCTCAGAGCTTGCTCCAAAAGGGTTGTAAAAGCTCTGGACAAAAACCAGAACTACTTTAACCACTGCCTAGCTATACAAGTTAAAGAAAATTATTAGAAGTGTGCATATTCACCAAAAAAACCCAGAGAAATAAGCATCCTTCTTTAAGGACCTATATTTTAAGAAGTTTCCTTTGTCAGTGTTTCAGGAAATCCATATTTAAAGGACTGTGATCAAACCACGGAAACAGCATATAGAAATGGAGTTCACAAGTACCTTGGGAAGGAAACAGCATGATAATAATGGCAGTTACTATTTCCTGTATTAGAAAAATAAACATAGCTCTGAAATACAGCTTTGGTTTCAATGGTGATTATGATAAAATTTGTCAAAAACCAGAAGCTGTATTTTGATGCAACAATTCCATGTAACAACTTTATTGAGAGTCAAAATCAGATATCAAATAATCAAATTATTCACCTCTGCCTCCCTCTACTCTGCATTCTGTGATTCTTACAAATGGAGGTATCTTTTCAAAATGATTTTAAAAAGCTAGAGAATGAGTGTGAAATGAAACAATGTTAAAAAAGCCACAGTCAATAATGTTCTCAACATGAACCCACAGTAATATGAACACTACTGTCAGCAGGCATAGAAATGAAACCATAATATTCTCTTAATTGTTTCAGGTTCCATTAGAAGAAAGGGAAGAAGCCTCAACATCTAGAAAGTGCAGTGATTAAACAGAGTTGTGACAACACAGCCTGAGTTCAGACCAAAGCAAGCACATTTCAGCTGGACATACCCCTGACCTGGCTGCTCAGAGCACACAGATGTGTAACTTCACAGCACTCTTCTGGCTGCTCATGTGGACTAGAATGGATTTTGTTGTGAGCTACACCACATATGCAGCTTAAGGTAATATCCTTGCATATCTGGAAACCTATCTTCCTAGCCTCTTTAATCTCTGTTTTACTACAGAAATCAGAGTAAGACCTTACACACTAGCAGAGCAAGTTCACAGTCATTCATGCTGCCTGATGTGTCCATCTCTAACATCAAAAGTCACCCAGTGATATTTCACCTGCTCCCCAGTACTCAGACTAAGTATCCAAACTAACAAGGGATTCCTCCACTGTAGAGTTAACTCTGGTTCCAGATCAGGCTTTATTTCTGACTGTTACTCTCTCACTAAATTCCTTCACCTGCATCTGGGCTGCTTTCAAGTAAAGCCAAGGTCATCTGGATTGCACATAAGATCTGCCCTCTGCAGTAAAATCACCAGTGTTGACATTGCTTACCCACAGCTCCTCCCGAGTTCCTTAGACAACTAATGCACCTCTAGACAGAAAAAGAATCAAAGTAACACAGCTAAGGGCAGTTTCAGGAGCCAGACATATACTCTAAAATGTCACAACATTTATAAAAAGTACAACAGCACTGAGGAGACAAAAACTTAAAATATATTTCATTTGGGGGAAAAGCTGAAGAGGAAGAGGGAAAGCAGGTTGTCTAAGAATTTCCTCCCAGACATTCACCAAGAAAAGAAATAGCACACCTCCCCGAAACCCTTAGAGATGCAAAATCATAGGCAATCTTGTTTATGAGTAAAGTCATGGTGCGACAAGCAGAAACAAGAGAGGATACCAGACTACAGCAAAGGTCATCAGAAGGCAACAGTATTGTAGTACTTGTTTGGACAGAGTACTCCAAGGGAGTACTCCATGTAAGGAGCTCAGGCAGCAGTATTCCACTTCACACAGAAATAAACAGATGCACTGAGATTTATGCCTTTTGGCTCCCTTACCAGGGCTACTATTATTTCTAAATTAATAGAAACTCTTCAGGAAGTTTGGTATTCTAGTGTTTAAATTTTAAAAATGCAACTAAATATTAACTGGTTTACTAAGGCAAATAAACAGTAACAGAAACTAGAAAAAAACATATTATTCATGAAAAGTATTCATGAAAAGCCCCTGAAATTAACTTGAATTCATTTGATATATGTTAATTTCAAGACAAGGAAACCTTAACGGCTTTACCAAAACAGCAGCCCATCATCTGTAATATTAAAGCGATGGATACAGTAACAGATACATTTACATCACAATACATAGAGCTGTTAGCGCATTAATAATCATCTTTCATCAAGTATAAAACTCAAGAGTTAGGAAATACAGCTGCAATAGCACAATTATACTGCTCTCTGCACATACCCTGAAGCAAAGAAAACAAATGGGCTGCTTTTTATTAAGGGAGTTTGGCAAACATGTCTAAAGACAATGTTTTCTTTCCAGAAACAATCCCAAGAGGCATTTCAGAGTTTCTTTCCTGAAGTAAACCTAGTACACAAATATATATTTACACTACAAAATACAAATAGCAGTTTTCTAGTACATAACGCCTCTCAATTTTTCAGTAAAACAATCTACATCTAAGTCAAATATTAACTTCCATTAATTTCTTGTTTTAAAGTAAAACACCAATCCTGCATTCACATATGTTTAGTTTAATTCAGTTTAATTTGTATGAGCGAAATTTTGTCTTTTATGGAATCATAAAGACAAAAATTATTTGCAAGCATCAAATTCAAAATTTTCATTTAAGAAAGACCCCCCCTTCTATAGTATCAGGCAGGGAAAAAGTCTGAAAGAAGTAACTTCCAATTAAATGTAGAAATGGGCACACTGAAATATTTTATGTATATTTTAATCCACTGTATATTCTGATTTTATATTTTAATGCATAAAGTCAACAACAGATATGGCATCTCCATAGGGTACATTTTTAGACCAAAAGTTTCTCCATCAGAAACCATACTACCTCAGATCAGATATAGCTATCTACCTTACTTCATTAAAAAGCAATACCTCATAATCTCAATGTAAAATTAGTTTGCAGCTCCTTTTTAATATGTAGTTACTCTGTCATGAACATATGATATGACTGGTAGGGATCAGTTCCCTAACCATAATCACCTATTGATATTCCACACCCAGGTGTAGCAGAGGTGAGATGGGATTCACCACACCCTTCAGAAGTGACAAGCAGAGCTCACTTACCCTAGTAATGCAACTGAAGTAGCAGCAGACATCTATTCTCTTAGGCAACACAATCCCACCTCATGCAATCACCAGATTTTGATTTAATCACTTTAGCAATCATTTAATGTGAACAATCAGAAACTAATAGCTGGGGACAAGAGATCATGGAGAAAACGTGGGTATAGAAAAGAACCCCACACTCTAGAGACCAAAAGAAAAAAAACCTGATACTAAAAGCCAATAACACAGTCTTACTCCCAGAAGCTGTTTTCTGAAAGCACACAATAGTTTTAAACTATCTCCTGATTAGCATCATTTATTAGCATATACATCAGTGCAAAAACAGGAAATCACATCTTTTCAGTGCAGGAGCAATATAATTGGTTAAGATTTTTATAACAAGGACTGCATCCTAAACACACTACAACATTCCCAACCATTTTTACAGTTACTTTTGGCTTCAAGGGAGTGCTTGTTACATGTGTGGGTTCAATATAGATGGTATTTCTTTATCATAGATTCTAATTTTAAATTTAAATCATGGTGAAATGTTTCACAGAGGAAGTTCAAAAGGTACAAAGCATCCCCAAATGTCTCTCATCCTCCATCACAACAGTACACCAAAACAGGTGCATTTTCTTTCCAAGTTCCTCTCCATGGTGTCCAAATGTTATTATACATCTTGAAACATCCTATGTGTTGTTCAAATAATCAAATATATAGATACAAAATAGCATGAAGAACAAATCCCCAGCAACATTACAGGCTACCTACACAAATTAGACTGAAAGTGTTTCTGGATCAAAGCAAAGATAAAAATATCCTCAGAAACTTTTTAACATCAGAAAGATCAGAGCCCACCAGCACAGCTGGTCAGAAGGAGATTAAACAGAAAACCTGTATTTAAATGAAAAGACATAACAGGAATAAAAGTGTCAGAAAATATATGGAAAAAAATATCAACATGTGTTTTCTACATCCCTGTATGATCTCTTACTGGTTATCACTGGGCAAACATATATATCTATATATTCCTTACCTTTAACATAGTGAATTCATATGGCTGATAACCTTTGAAACTTTCATGGATGGCTGCCATCGTGTGTGAAGTTTTTTCCCAAAAATGAAGCAGTGTTGTCTGTAAGGCAGGGTAAAATTTCAGTGCCAATGTTAAAACAATCTGTTTTCAGTGCAAATTTCACATCTTCCCTCCAACACTAGCTACTTATTTTTACGGTTGAATACTGCCATTGTAACCTCTTAAAAAGCCACATCCACAGGAAAACATTATTTCAGAGGTCAACATACTCCTTGATACCTGATATGTTGTTAACACATGAGAAAGGAGGTTGCATCTGCTCGCTCCCAGAAGATCCACTTTTTGACAGACATCAGTCTTCAGTTTGTCAAAGTTGAGTTTTGCATGTCGCACTTGTGCTTGAACCTTCACACAAAGGGACAATTGTTTATGTAGTGATTTTTTTTCTCCATTTTTAATGAAAGAGCAAACTAATACAACTTCTAGGGAAATCAGACAACTGAACAGAATCAATTACAGTTTTATCAATCCCACTGAAATTAAGATCAACTGGCTGATAAATGGTACTCTTACTATCTTTGTTATTGATTTTTGTAATAATATTCGGTGAAGGACTTTTGTTTTCTAACCTCTGTTTTGTATGATACATATTAGTATAAAACATACACTAAAAACAACTGGAAAAGGTACTCATATTGGTATCTCTTTCAGGAAAGACAAATTAAAACCCCAAATTTGGAGCCAAAAGTTTACTATGTAAGATACAGGTGCACAGTCAGAGACATTTCCATGTACATATAGTAAGAGACAAATTACACTGACAAAGTTTAAAGTCTGTCTGCAATGACACAGCTCTTCAATATCTTTGGATCGCTACAAAAATTTCACTCATTAAAGTTCTCTTTCTAAAATGGGAGTGCCTTTTCTGTTTACTGCTATCAGATAAATACCAAGTCCTCTCTTCCTAGGAACTAACAATTTCTGTTTCAAGGGGTTTTAGTTTTTCAAACTATTTTTCTATCACCTATTAGGTACATACACGTGCACATACATATACAACATCCTGTTCCACAAACTGCACATGCTTGACAACAACACTGACATGATTTGGTATCAGGATAGAAGATTGATGTAGGCATTTAGTATCCAGGATTTTCCATTTTCGTGACAGCTTTGCAAGTAACGAAATATTATGAAAGATATTTGTTTAAATTCTGTAACCAAGTTTTGTTAAGAGTTTTCTTTCATTGAAATGGGAAACAATCAAACTACAAACATAATGAATCTCCTATAACTCCTTCACAGTGAAAATAAAATATTTACCCAAAAAATAAAATGTTTCACAAAGAAAACAAACTACTGAAGTAAATGATATGTTTCATTCCTTTTCTGGTGTAATTTGGAGAGTAAACCCATTTTGTCCAGAAGACGCAAACTCAGTCAAAGATTTGTCAAACTTGTACGCTCCTGATCTTTGGAAGTGAATTTGGAACTTTGCAGCAAGTGCCTTGTGCAGTAAGAACAAATACATACATCTCATAATGCAATCTGAAATGTTATGGTTATTGTACTTCTGCTCTTATTTTCCCAAACTCGGAGTATATAAGACCTCCAACCAAGCAGAAAAGCAGCCAAAGGTCTGCATCACAAATTCATCAGATGACCTACTCATTGTAGGACTACATTGATAACCTGCAAATTGTGGGACTCCTGGATTGCTGGACATGTGGCAACATTGCTTTATGATCTGATCAGTTCTGATTAAGCAATACAGCATATCAGTCTAATCTGTTCATAAGGAAGAAACTATCACAATTCAAAATATGTCACAAATGCAGAATCTTACAGGTGAGATTTAGAAAAGGATGATGCCAAAGGAAAAAAAAAAACAAACCACTTTTTCTTTTTTTAGTAAAGAACAGTACCACTCTACTTCACAAAATAGCTCTGTGGCTACTTCATTCATCCAGAAGCTTTCCAGGATAATTCCACCAAACAATCAGTGAACAAATCTTGAGTTCCGGTAACAACTGAAATGTCTGACTGGATCCAGTACTCTAACCACATGAGTAAATATCTTACTGATGACTTGTTTGTTGTCTTTGCATGTTGAAGAGTTAAAAAAAAAAGAGAGGCATCTCCAGAAGATGGAAGACTTCTTAGGTAGTAGTGAAGTAGAGACAGATTTGAATTTCCTCTAGAAGGAGGAAATGGCTCCAAAGGCTTTCACTTCTTAGGCAAGCATAACAAATGATAAGCTATGCTATAAAAAGCAAGGAGCAGCTACTGCCAAGATATTTACAATAAGGTACGGAATTTCATTAAAAGCCCTACCCAGTCAGAGTTATACTGGCATGAGCTGAGCTGCTTCTTAGTTTGGGATCCCCAAAGGTTGCTACACTTCTAGCTTGTGCCTGATGGAAGCTCAAGCAAGGCACCATCTATGCTAGGAGTGCCATCCCAGGCACAGGTGTCTAGTCAAAATAGCATTTGGGTAAAGAGCTTATGGACCTCTACAATTAAGCAGCAATGGAGGAATGAAGGAGCAGTGGCAGGAGAAGTTTAGCAGCTTTATCCAGTGTTGGATAAAGACATTTGTCCTGTGTTAGGTCCTCAGATTCTCTATTTGCTTTAAATCTAAGTGCCCGAGGGCACGGTTCCAACTTCAGGGAGGGCAAAAAGGAGAGTTGTGAAGAAAATCATGGGCTTGTGCAAAAAGGAACTTCTAACTGAAATCCAAATACAGGATTACGTGCATCTTTTGCCATACAGAATTGCTGCAATGGGTAGCGGTTTAAGTAAGAGATGTTGTAGGGCTTCGAAAAAACTAATCTCAGTTACAGCCATGAAAATCCAGAGAAATTCAACTGATGTAAATGGGAAATGTGTCACATATATAACTATATTTTACAATGGTGCAGCTGAGAACAGAATCCATTTCCTACTCGGTATATCACATCACTGGTGAAAGCACAGTAAGAACAGCTGTGGCTTTGTAGACTGAAAGTCCAAGTAAGCAAAGAATGTTAGTCCTAGGGACTATAAATACTCTGCCAGAGATAGCAAGCCACAATTTAAAAAATAAGAATACTACTAAATGTAATTATCATTCTTCAACTCCTTAAGAAAGGAGAAAAAAGTCCAAAAAACAAAAGCAGCTGTAAAGTTTGAGTTGCAGTCTTCCTGCATACATTCTTCAGGGATGTTTAGCAAAGAAGGTGGTCAGCATTTATCTTAACATGTAATTAGTGTATCTTGAAAACTAAAGCATTCATAAAAAGAAAGAGGTGATCCACAACACAATGTGGAATACAAACCCTTAAGTTTATCATGCTCATACAGATGATTCAAGATACTTAATGCTGCATTATCAAATGCTACACATTTCTCTTGTCAACCAGGAAAGATGTGATATTTTGATGACTATTAAATAAAGGATGCTTTTAGGTTTTTTGATATTTCAGAGTTTATTGTGTTTATTGACCACACACTACATCAGCATGACTTTTTGCTTTTTATCTGTGCCAATAAATGCATTTTCAATTGAAATTATTATTAGACACCTTTTAAGATTACTTGTTGGCTTCAGGAATTAGGTAGAAAGCCTTAGTGCTTACAAAGCATAATCTACTTAATACCACACAAGTTACCAGAATGAACCTTTGGTTCTCTACTCAAGGGAAAGCTGATATAATACATACTAATCTACTTCTTTCTCTGCAATTACTCTCTAAGATAGGAGAAATAGGACCTCATTGTGGTCTCGGTATGGCAAATTTTTATTCATACATTTAAGTTTATTAAAGCTGAACATACAAAATTTCTTGAAAATCCTGGTCTGAAAACTGTCAGGATTTTTCTGACCCTAGGCGAACCACCTTGATCCAAACACAACCTGAACATTTTATGATGAACGAGCTTCTAAGCATCTGAAATTATAGGTGCTAGAGGTGAGATTTAAATTACACAAGAAAATCTTACAGTACTCTTGACAAAAAGATACTTGATAAAAAATTACTCTTTGTCTTTTTCTAAGCAAAAACCTGGAGCAACCTGCTTTTAATTTTACAATGCAAACATCTAAGTACAATATTCACAAACAGCACACGTGAAAACATAAATTTGGAAAGCAGTATCTTATTCAATCAACAGCGTGATAAACTAAAAGATGCCAGACAAACCTGAAATTATTCCAAAGGACTGAAATGCCACAATCCTGGGCCCTCAAAAGTCAGATTCTGGAATGCTTGATTGTAAGGGCAAATATTTGCTAACACAGTCTCCTAAACAGTATCACAAAATGCATCAGGTTGGAAGGGACCACAGTGGATCCTTTGGTTCAACCTCCCTGCTCAAGCAGGGCCATCCCAGATCACATGGCACAGGATTGTGTCCAGACAGTTCTGGAACACCTCCAGTGACAGAGGCTTCACAGCCTCTCTGGTCAACCTGTTTCAGTGCATGGCCACCTGCACAGTCAAGTTCTTCCTTATAGTCAGGTGAAATTTCCTGTGCATCAGTTTCTGCCTGGTGCCTTTTGTCCTGTTGCTTGGCAGCACTAAGAAAAGCCTGGTCCATCCTTTTGGCACCCTCCCTTCAGATACTCGGAGACATTGACAAGGTCCTTTCTCAGTCAGAGAAAGAGTCTGAACATGCCCAGCTTTGTCAGCCTTTCCTCATAAGAGAGATCCTTCAGTCCCTAAATAATCTTTGTCACCCTCCACTGGACCCAGTCCAGGAGCTCCATGTCTCTTTTTCACTGAGGAGACCAGAACTGGACACAACACTCCAGGTGTGGCCTCACCAGGGCAGAATAGAGGGGCAGGATCACCTTCCTTGACCTGCTGGTGATGCTCTTCCTAGTGAACATCAGGCTATCACTGGCCTTCTTGTTCACAAGGGCATTGCTGGCTCATGGACAGCTTGCTATCCACCAGTACCTCCAGGTCCTTCTCCACAGAGCTGCTTGCCAGCAAGTATGCTGGAAATCTTTATTTGAGCAGAAAAATTCTAATATTCAAGCATGCTAACATTAAAAAAAAAAATCCTCAGACCCAGTTAAAAAACTCTATTCAAGATGTTCAGTTACTAAAATACAGTTTTGCCATGTATTTTCAAGGAGTCTTTATGTTGTCTACAGTACATCTCTGTTACTACTTTCTTTCAGTCTCCTATAAAATGCAAAATGTATTTTCAGTAGTAGCCTAATTTCAGGGACAATTCAGATAGTGAAGCATCATCTCCAAAATTACGTTGGATAAATGTACTAACTCACTTTACATACAGTATATTTTTGTCTCAGCATTTCCAGCATAGAAGGAGAAACAGATGCTTTTAGTCTAATTTGTCACCCAACCTCTCACTTACTCGATCTGAAAAGCATGCACAGTGTGTGTATAGGCTGGAAGGAGGGGGATAAGTAAATCAACGGGGAAAAACGCCTGGAATATAGCAAACCTTCCTGTCTGGGGCTCTGGGTAAACTCTACCAGCAGATGGAATCAGTATAAATCTTTGCATTAAATAAGTATAGCACCTTCTGGCATACCTGATCGTTGTAAAGACTACATGAATATGAAATCAAACTGTAGTTTGAGGAGCAAGTATTTACCATAGAGTATAACTTACAGCATTTTTGCATATGGCACAGAAAATAAAAGGAACTAGATTCTCAGTTCCCACAAACTCTAGTGATTTCATAGTTTGAGTGGTGTTTTGATAAGGAGCACCCATTACATTTTTGCATGAGCATCACTAAATACTTACTGGTTTACTTTTCCCTTTCTTTTTAATTCAAGATCAATGATGTGCAGTCAGAGAGCAGAAAAGGTAATGTTTTATACAACATAATGCCTGTAACTAAACTTTTCCACATGCAAGGTACAGACTTCCAATACCTTTGCAGTATGACACCTGATTTCCATGTCTTTGGTATGTTCTACATTTTGCAGACTTTGAATCAACTGTTCTCTTGGGTTGGAATGGTATTTATTGCATTCATTGATCTCTGCTCCACCATTTTTTAAGAATAAGACATTAAAAAATGGTTAAAAAAGAATGGGCATACTTCTGTTTGTCCGCTTCTTCATTTATGATCTGATGAAAAACACTAGTAGAAATTAATTTTAGGAGATGAATTTTTTTAAGTAAGCCACATCTAGCTAAAAGGGAGAACTACTTGGACAGTGTAAACAGATCCAAATGGTACCTTTAAGTCTGAATCTGAGCATATGCACATCACATCTGCTCAAGAACTGAAACTATTCTTGAAATCTGAATTAAGATAATTTTAGCGCAGAACAAGTTCCAGTAATATATTTCTTAAATTTGCCCTTTTGGACTTAATGATGATTGTTTGTGCTTGTGCAAAAGCCCTATGCGCCTCACTCAATTAAACTTGATTAAGCAAATTTGCAGTCATGTTGCAATTCATATAAAGGACTTAATTACCATTGCATGTCTACCAGTCTCACTCTGGAAACCAACCAAACTCCTTCTATGGAAGGTGTCCCTACCCAGGACAGAGGGGTTGGAACTAGATGATCTTTAAGGTCCCTCCCAACCAACCACTCTATGATTCTATGAATGTACTGTCTGCCTTTCTGCCACAAAAGCACAACTGGTATGTCAGCTTTGGAAAAGCACTTACGTTTGTGTTTTCAGGCACCTTAAATAGATTGGCAAATTCATGTGGAGAGACAGCAAGTAAGTGAAAGCTGAATTAAAGATGTATTAGGTCAGTTGCACTGCAAGAGAGAAATATTCTGGAAAGGAAGATGATACAACTTTCTGATGTCCTGAAGTGGTAGAAATCTCCCATTATATACAGACTTGAAAAGGCAAGGCCATCACAAGATAAAAGTGATATCCAACATAATCCAATGAAATCAATGCCAACTGAAATAACTGCAAGTACCTACTAGAATATTACCTGCCATAATTACCCAGAGATTTTAGATCTAATTGTTCATGACAGTCCTGGAACTCAGTGTAAGCAATAGAAGAAGAGTGCTAAAATACACAAAAGAAAATTAAGACAAAAAAAGAAAAAAGGCAGAAGGAATGCTATATTGCTGCATAATAGAATACAAATAAAGGCATCTTAACATGGATTAGTTTAACAGTAACTGCATTTCCCTGTATTTACTGGGACCAGATCATGTTTCTCTGCCCAAAAACTCAATATGAAACGCCAACTCTCTACGAACAGAATGACCATAAGGTCAAAAAGTGTATCATATTTTCTCTGATTTCCTGATTTTCAAATGCCCTATTAGGACACGGTCTACAGCAGTTCTTGAGGAGAGCCATGATGATGCTTCAAAATTATCATGACTGTTCTGGCTCAGATTTTACCAGAATTCGTCCCTGTGCACACACCTATCCCCTTGGTCATTCATACCCCAACCAGCTGTGGGAAGCTCCACAGGTTTTCTATAAAAGCCTTGCTAGACAGTTGCTGTGTATTTCAACAGAAAGGTTAAAGGCAGTACATATCAGCAATGAACATCACAAAATACTACTCCTGCACTTACCCTCAGCACTTACCCTTCCACCCACAAAAGCAGGCTAGGTGTGCCTAACTCAGGACTTGACATCCACCTTTTTACCTTGTGACCTGTGTTAGTGGATGGAGATGTAGCAAACACAAAACACTAACACTATAATTCACTTCATATTACCCTGTTTCTCTCCAGTGGACTATAAAGGGGACTCTCACTGATCAATTTAGGTGTATACATCTACAAAGCACATGTCTGAAGTTATGTTTGATAAATCCCAACCTAAATGACATCTGGAAAATTATTTCCTTTATTGCTAATACTAATCACAAGTATTTGAATGTGTGCCTTATCTACCCTTTTAATTCATGCAGTATAAGCTTTCAAGCTTATACTGGATGATTCTTGATAAACTCCTGATGAAAAGACTGAGGCATCTCACCAGCTTAAGTATTGTGGTCTAACCAACTTTTCATCTTGTCTTTTTTAAATATAAATAGAAATACCTCATTTTAAGTAGCTTCCCCTAGTCCCTGTATTACATCTTACACTTTTTGATACTCTCCTTTCCAGGTTTTCAATCCAGAGATGTGGACTGTGATCTGTGCTTGCTCAAACTGCACCAAGGGATACCACTGGCTTACAGCAAAGCTACATCTTTACATAAGATCTTCACAACAACTTTTGCAAAAAGCTTTCAATGGTAGTTGTATAGCTGCACTTAGCAGTTTGCTGCTGGGAGAAAAGAATTAAGTATACAAAAGAGACGAAATTGTGATTAAATACACAAAAGAACTCTTTAATCTAGAACTTCAAACATGCACTGTTTTGTTGTTTGTATCTCCAGTCACTGAAAATGAGGCCTGGATTGTGCTCAGGATACAAATATATCATAGATGAAGTACAACTACCACTCTCTTTCTCTTCTGTGACCATAGAGCCTCATGCTTTTATTTTCTCCTGCCTACGTAACTTTGCCCTAATTTCTAGCTCTGTTATTATCCTCTCATCACTTTGGGTCAGAGGCATGTGTTTTTCTTCCTGTTTGAAATTCATGTCTATGGTCCAGGTCAAGGAGAATGCCATGTTAAAGAGCAATGTGCTAAATGAGCTTTGCTGCAATTTTTACTTTAACAGCAATAGAAAAACTTAAGGTAGGAAAATATGTTGTTAGGTACACTGAATTAATTACTATTATTTTTAAATCTCAACAAAGGATTTTTTCCTAAAAGATATACAAATATCTACCAAAGTGCCAGACCATGGATATACAACCAGGACTTCTCTGTGGATTTTTTTTCAGTAGTATATGAGATTTGGTCTTTTTGTCACATTTATGCCACATTTCCCTCTTCAGTTTTTCAGTATTTGGCCTGTAAAAATTTTACTGCCTTCAGCCTGTTGGCTCACACACCATGCAACTTCAGCCTGGCAGTAATGAGTAAACCATAGCCAAAACTGCTTACTTCACAACCACTGACAGTCAGCAGATGTGAGCAATTCTCAGAACCCTGTGAGGATATAAGGTTATGGCTGGCTTGAATATTCTTCCTTTTTCCCCCTCCAAAAAACAAAGGTTGGTTGTACCATCCTCTGATATATTCAATGATGGCTATCACAGAAACTGAATAGCTCTCCCTCTCTCCTTTATGCAAACACATAGACATTTATCTTACTTCTTTGCCTCTTTTTTTTTCCAACTGCCTCACTTCCTTCCCAGCCTTGTGTTTATTCCTGCTGTTTTATAATGTACCTTTTTCAACTCTCTTGTGTCTCTTTAAGGATCGGGAAAAATGAGAACCTCCTCACACTTTATGTGTGTGATTCCATAAATATTATACAGGGACATGACTTTTCACTCTGTATTTTTCTTCAATCGAAAGCCAAGCTGGATCTGCAAACACAGATCAGTTCAGGCTTAGCAATGGGGAAAAAAAGGCAGGCAACAACAAAATATCTGACCAAATATGTAAATTACTTTCTGCAAAAAGAATGGTAGATAAGGGTTTGCCAGGCCAGAAAAAAAATTAGTAAGGAGGAGTATGATGGAAGGTCATCATACTACACCTAAAAAACTTGTAAAAGATGAGACTTCAGCCAACATAGGAACCAGAGGTTATTATACTGAACAAGCCATTTGAACACAACATGAGGTGAGGGGATCTTTACACAACATCTGTGTCTGCAGAGCAGGTCTTTGATGACAGCCATGCATCGGGGATGGCCAGAATTTATATTGGTTCAAAAGGCAACTGGACAATTCTAAAGGAAAACAAACCCTATGCCCTGTGGTGTCTCCACTGGTCACAGTACTAAAAGAAAACACCACTGTGTATTTGCTCTATGCAACTCCCTAGTTGCTACCATTGGACACCAATGAAGAAAGATGATGCACAGACTAAATAAAAGAATAAAGCAACCCTGAGGCACACTTGCAGGTTAAGGGGAGTTTGAGAGTTTGCTCTGCTGGATTCAGACCAGCACAGCATCTCCTTATGCCACTGTGATCTAAGGTAGCACAGAAACTTTAAATGAGCTTTTCCAACGTAACACCTGTGTAACTGCAAGTTTTCCACAAAAATGCAGAATCATGAGTTACATAATTTTATAACTGTAAGAGGTGCCAGAGCGCATTCAAGAACTGCTTATGCCAAACATGCTTAAGTAACATGGAAATGCTTCACATATTGTAACTGTATGACAGAATGTAAGCTTTGCATTCACAAAGATTCACCTGGAGGAGGGGTGGGGGCAATTCTGGGGTGCTCCAACATTTCTACAATTACAACTGCAGTACAGAGAGAAGATCAGATCTCAGTCCTTTCAAAAAATTTTGTACCCCTTTGTGAAAAGTCCACATATACATTAAGACTTGAGCTTTGAATTTTGGAAATCAATTGCCAAAACCTACAGGATTTACCTGGACAAGCCTAGCTTATCTTTCAGCATCCATCACAAATCTCCTCTTTCAAGTCCCAGAGGATTGTCTGCCAAGTTAAATGTTTACTCATGGTACTTAGGTGGGGGCTGGAATATTGAACAGTGCTATGGTCTACATGAAACATGTGGGAAAATGTATATCTAACTAATTTTTTCCCTCTACTTTTTAGAGGGTAGTTTGCTAAAAATAAATACTGTTGAAACAGCCTTGCTTCTGGGTTAGGCATTTCATCAGAACAGGCCCATCAACTACATATACTCTAAATTCACATGAAAAAAGTTGTTCTGCTATTCAATCAACATTATAATTTAGAAGTCTCAAGAGAAGGTATTTTTTTCCTTGCCTGTCTTAAACTTTTTTGATGCACATTTGATACATTTTCTTCACTACTGTTGGTACTATAGTAGTGCAAAGACGTAGATCCAAACACCTCTCAGCAACAGCAAAGTTTTGTTACATACAAATTAAATTTCTTCTCTGAGCCATGAAAACTATTTGTGGCAAGTAATACAGTGCTCTGCACTAAATAACAACATTCTGAACAGCTGCCCTGAAGCAATAGAAATATACTTCCTCCTCCATTATTAAAAAATAATTTAGTGCCTTCATAGGAAAAAAACACCAAACACCACAGGTTGAAAGGTACAGCCCAACAGCAACAGAAAATCTCTGAAGTTTTTTTCTAAGGAATTACCAGGAATTAAGGCGGTGTCTTCCTCCTCCTTCCTGATTTTCACCCCTCTAGCATGGCCAAATGGAGGCAGACACAGTGTGTCATCTGGGGAGAGTAACGCCTCTGCAGAATCCTTTCCACTCATCCAGCAGCTGGACACAGCCTTGATCAAAATTACATCCACAGTCCAGCTAGTTCATTCAGCCAAAAACTGAAATCTTTAGCTTAAAGCAGCACAACAGCTTTCACAAACAGAACACACCATGCAGATCCAGAATGTGAAATTATAAGCTTAAAATAAAACAATTACAACAAAATATAAAAAGAAATATTCACAGGAAACACACCAGTTAAAAAAAAAATCCATCAAATACAGCATGCAACAGACTCTCAAACACGTTATGTGGACCACTTCTGTAATTTCAACCACTATTTACTGTAAAATGAAGGAAAGTATGTTAAATTTAAGAAGATGTAAGCAACAACAGTCCTCAATTTTTCAGAACCGCACTCAGAGTCATTATAGAAATTATGATCACATCACAACATAAAAATTCAGGCAAAGCAAAAAACCATTCCTGAGTCACCCCATTTTAAAACATTCAAGAGCTTTTGAACTCAAAGTTCAAGAAATGGAGATATGTTACTTTTCTGCAAGTCAGCTATGCTGTTTTAACAAAAATTTTGAATTAAACAGATGCTAAGCGTGTTTACACAAGACATTTCAAATTAGGAGTGCTTTACTTGAATTTAAGTTTTGGAAAATACATTTTTAAGCTAAATAGATAGACAGTATGCTCAAAACACAGTGCGTGTTTACACAGAGTTCCACACCAGTTCAGCTTCATCTAGGCACCACCTTTCAGAAAAGCAACATCTCTGCACAGACATACATCCTCCCCAGAAAACAGGTCATACATATTCCTGGCTTTTCCTTTCCAAAAAATCCTCCCCTACTCTTCAAATACTCCCATATTCCTTATATGTTGCCAAGCAACTTCCCTATCTCCTGCCTGTGCAGAAATAAATCAGCTCCAAATGAATGTGTCCACACTTCATGCAGGACAGAACCTGGCCTCAGCAGCTTTGATCCAAAAAGCTGTAGCTTTTGGAAGCTGTAGCTTTCCCAAGAAAGGTTCACAGGGAAATAAAGGGATACAGCCAGCACCAGTATCCCAGCTGACACTACCGCTGGCTGCATGAGGGCTCTCATCCTGTTTTATCGGGTATAAAGACAAACTACTTACGGTTACTATGTTTAACTTTGAACTGTATCAAAGGAGGGAGTTTTAATGCAGTGAGATATGCGTCAGCTGAGCTGGAGTGCACACAGCCTCTTCTCACACAGGCATAAACTGTGTATGAAAGCAGCTCCACCTCTCAGAGCTTATACCTCCTGGTTACTCCCAGATTATCAGTGAGCAGAGAACACATGCTCCTGAAACTATTAATATGGCTGGCTTCCTCACACCATTGTATTCATTTTTACAGCCTGGATCAATATGCAAATTATTTTAAAAAGGGAACAAACATGAAATGACAATTTAAATGAAAGGCAGTAAATATATAACTTCTAGCCTTGTTAAAACATCTGCTTTTTTTCTACTTTAAGAGGCCTTTTAATGCATGTTTCAGCTTTCTGTTGGTAACAAGTTTCCATACTAGTCCAACCCAGAATCTGTGGTTTTATTTCCTTTATTTGAAAGGAAATAAAGACAAAAAAACCACTTGTTGACACTAACAGGGACCTTGAAGCAAGGACATACAAAGAAAATATTCATGATCAGCAGACCCTTATATTGAATACAGAATTACATTCTTCTGAAGAGCATTATTTCAGTTTGGGGATAGATTTTTATATTATGAGCCCCAAATGTAGTTCGAGTAGGGAACATACATCTGTCAGTCTGTAGACAGGAGTCATTACCACCACAGTGTGCTTGGATGAACCCTTCCAGTCTGCAAACAGGTGCATATTTTCATGCATGGACACATATCCTCTTTAGGGAAGAATATGATCCTGAAAAGTTAGAACTACTCCCCTCCTGAAATTACTACAAGGGAGTTGATAAAAAACCCAACAGTTCTTTGCATAGATGCAAATAACTATATATAGTCTGAAAACAAAGAGTCATGTTTTGTTACTATGATCCAAGTCTGTAAGTTGCTAAAAATTACTGCAAAGATTTGTAGCAAGAAGCAAGTCAATCAAGTTAAATGACAAAAATGAAGAAATAATATGATCTTTCAGGTTTGAAAGATCACATACAGCTCTAAAGTATGCATAACCCGGGCTTAGTGTACGAAGCACTGAGAATTGCTGAGCCTATCATAACTTAATTGTGTTAATCATATCAGACAACCATCAGAAAGGATGGTTCATATGGTACAGGTAGGAATGTTGTAAAGTGGAGAGCAATTAAACAGTCAGCCCCTACAGGAAACTGAGACGCGAAATTACTTGTGGAATCCTCCCGTTCTAAGGAGGTTGGAATTTGATCTTACCTTGGTGTTAACTCCTCCCCTGACCCAAGTCCTAAACTCCTCCCCTACAATGCCCTATAAAAACACCAGGACCCTGCCTCTGCCTGGTCTTTTGTCTTCATCTCCCCTCCCCGGCCCCAGGGGTAAATAAATGGATTCTCGAGCTTAAGCAAAGGAAGACCTGTCTTGTTCTTTCCCCTGCCCGTGCCAGCAGCTGCACCCTCCCTGAACAGGATGAACTCAGTAGCTACGCCATGCTACAATTACCGCTTTTGAACACTGAAGACCAGAGGGGTGACAGAATATCCTAACATAGCATGAAACTAACATGTCTACTAAGTCCATGATTGTATTCATCTAGGAATTACACAGTTCAGTTTATCTCAGATAATGCAGATAATTTGGAGGTCATCTTGACTCCTTTAGGTACAGTTCCCCTTTAAGTTCCTTCATTGGGAAAAATAGAATTCATATTTTTAATTTCTTTGCATCCAAATTAAATTCTTCAAGGCCTGAGCAATATTGTCACTTGAATCTGGGCCTCCTCTGAGCAGGCAGATGGGATGAGTGAATTAGCTGGAAACAGGTAAAGGGAATGGAAAAAGCTCAAATTCAGGTGCTGTAACAATATCCCCATTGAAAAAAGCTCAGTGTAAAACAGTGAGCTGGCCTACATGATCCCCTTAGCCATTGCAAAGAGCAGTGGGATGAACAGATGTACAAACTGACAGGGAATGGTACTGACACGTTGCAAATCCTAGCTAGATGTGACACCAACACTTCAAGAAAAATACGTTTAACAAAATCAACATGATTACCAAGTTCCTTTAATATTCAGTCCCCAGATGCTCTCACTGTCCTGAGTGCAAAGCCACTCTGTTTATGGTGCTAATGCAGGAGCAGAAGTCCTGTAAGTCAAGGCTTTGTGTTTCATTTGCTATTTAACCTTTCAGCACAGAATATAAAATGGCAGCCACTCTAATCATGATTCATTTTTAACACAAAGCCTGTTGTAAATAATCCCATGCATTGTTATTGCTATTCCTGGTTGGTATTTAATATATCAATAAGCATGGCTTGTTTCCATCAAAACAATTTAATTATATTTTGTCAAGATACAAACTCTGAAACAGTACAAATTTATAAAAAAAGACCCAAATCTTTTTGTGGTGGTCTTCAGATTTCACAGTGTGCTATTACAGATGAAACAACATTTGAAATCTAAGCAGGGTTCAGGCAGAACCCTGAATCAGGGATAGTTGTATATTTGCTTTTTTTTTTTTTGTTAGAACAGTACCTTTTGTTTGTTGGGGTTTTTTTGAATCCTATCTAATTTGGTTTCATTATGTGAAGGAGAAAAATCAAACATAGCATCTTTTTCATCATTCAGAGCCTATGCAACATACAACTCAACAGCAAAGGCCTTATGAAGTAAACGCAGATGGACTACATTATGCATGTGCCCAAGCATTTTAGCAAAGTATAAGAAAAATTCCTGGGTAGTGGCAACCATAGAATAACTTGGTTCTCTTGTATAAACAATGTTTTCCCCAACAGCTGTATTCCCCTTCCTGTTTATTCTTCACTTCTGCAGATTTTTCTCAGTTCGGTCACATCTGTATTTCATTTATTTTTAAAAAATACTTCTTTAGCTATCCTCCTAGCCTTTTCAGATAATTAAGGCTCAGGGAATTTTCCAGATCTCATTTCTCTTTTCACAGCCTACTCTGGTCATATTTTTTGCACTTCATTTAGGTTCTGAATTCACAAAATGATCCACATGGGTAACAGGCTTTGCCCACACAGACCAACTTGCAGGGTTTGAGTTTTCATGGGAGCAACAGAAATTGTCTAGGCAATCATCTTTTCTTTCCCATTTTCAGAATAATATTTCAGAAAACAGTGTTCAGTTGTTACTATATAATTTTTAAAATCCAACATTAAATTTAGTAATTACAAATTTCTGTAATTATTAGACATGAGAAAATTCCTGGAGCTTAATTTTTTTCGCACCACGTTTGAGAGAGTCTTTTTAATACTAGGACCAAAACCAATTATGACATAAAATTTAAGACTATTGATTTAAATCACTGGGGTTTTTTTAGAGTATTTGTTGAAACACTTTATATTCTGCTATTAAGGTGAAAAGAAAATTTTAGGATGTGTCTGATGTGTCTGCCTACCTTTTCTCAAAATAAATACAAGTCTGAAAATGTAAAAATAACCCAAATCTACCTTTTTGATTTCAGCAAGGTTACATGAAACAAAGTTGTTAAAAATTATATTGAATCTGTAGTCTAGCAGACTAATTAGCAGATTAATTTTATTTTTAAAGCCATTTTTCAGTCTCACGTCAGACTCTTCTTTTGTAAAAATAAGTGAACAGATGACGAACCATTTCTCAAGGGTAAGCATTAATCTCTGGAAGCAACCATATTCTACAAGCAATACCTCTAAAGATGACGTAATCTGTTCCAAGAAGTCTGTTTCTATTGTTAAGTGGCATACTCTTATTATGCTTTTAAAAGGGCATCTCCATCACACATTGTTACTCTGCTTTTAACTCTGTAACAGTCATCAGTGATATTTAATATACATGAAATGGCTTCAGAAAATAATTGATTTTGTATCATTATGTACTCTGAGTCTTACAAATGGTACTTGAAATGGTAATTTAAAGTCGTAAGAGTATAAAATGCTCTTACTGTGAAGAGCATTTCTCCTAAAGGTTACATTTTCAAAAGAGGTACATCTTTCCTAACTGCCTTAAAAGGCTTGAGTATTTTATATGTGAGATATCTTGTAACATTTTGGTTTCTGCACTTAATGTTACTAAATATGATATTGGAGAAGTCGGAAAGAGCACTATAGCAGAAACTCCTCAAAGAAAACATGCTCAGCACTGGAACTCCATCTGCTTTTACAGGGAGAGGCAATAATCACAAAGCAAGAACTACAATTTTGATTGAATAGCACTTTTTTATGTGCTTTGTTTTTCACTACCCTAATTTCTAGGTAAATCATTAAATCTAGCATTTCCAACATCATATACTTTCACATTAAAAAACCTGACTTCAAACCCCATACTCTAACTGCTATTCCCTACCAGAATGAAACCAAACCTAGTCTTGATGGCAGAGGCATGTCACAAGAAATGATATGTGTAGGTGTTGCTTATCATATCCTAAGAGCATGCTATCTCTATCTCTGCTATCACATTGCTATACTAAGATGTGGATCTCAGAGTGCAGTTTGACACCAGCTCACTAATTTTAGAGGAGACACAGCTACCTTGCAGAGAGTATTATTGCATCTCCTGGAAGTTCACTTATTCTTCTGCAAGCAGCAGCAATCCAAATCACTGAAGAGAATAGGTGGTTTTTTTTTTTTAATAAAGGAAGATTTTCAATGAAGACTGATAAAAATCCTATCTATCAATGTGATAGACTTTACTATCCCGGATTCCTAGCAGGTATTATGAAAGCCACCATTCTTTTTTCACATTACAGTGCCACACATCTCCTATCCAGCATATGGTCTACTAAACCAACTCAGATCTTTCTGACACCTCCAGAGCACAAACACCAAAATGTGCTCTCTCACATGCAGGGGCCTATATTATTGTCACCTCTAGACAAATGTGCTTTAAGTTTTTCAGATGAAGTTTAAATTCAATGGGAAAGTAACACCTAAAACTCAAACAGAGATGACTAGTGTCTAAAAGATTTTTTTTAGCATTGCTTTTGTTACTTTTTAAAACAAAAGTCTGGTCAACAGTGACTACCTTAGCTGCCTCTAAACAGCCATAAATTACACTGCTATTTGTAACTATGACAACTTAGAGTCTTTTATTTACACTGTTGTGACTGCCATGGCCAAAGACATTTTTCTTTAACATGCTGGTTGGAAAACCAAAAGACTTTCCAGCTTAATATCATCTGCAGATGCAAACAGTATTAGCATATTTTTTCTTGATTTTTTCTTGAACTAGAACATGACCAACACCACCACAAAATTTCTAAGAGGGTCATCTTCAAATGAATTGTTTTATTAGATATAGAAGAACACTTGGAAAATATATTACAGATTAACAGATTTTGTCCTGGCAGGAACAGAGTTTAGTTGATCTTTTAAGTTGTTGTCCATCTTTAAATTCTATGATCTTCTGAAACTTTGTTTAGTGTTCCTTGGCCAATACTCTCAACTCTCAGCTCCTGAGAGCTCTTATTTTTCTAGTAAAGTTAAATTCACTTTTCCAGTAATCACTCATAAGGAACCGCAACAATACAGATTTGCAATTTGTTTTCCATTAAATGAACAATTTGGCTAAAAATGCAAAAATATAAAAAAATCCAACACGCGATGTTATTTATAAACCGGTGGTTTTACTTGCTCTTCAGTTTTCTGGCTTCTAAATGCCTACAGATTTAATTTTTACAAGAAACTGAAAATTAGTTTCCAAGGACGTGAACTGCCAAGTCTGTTCTTACTTCAAAGATCAGCTTTGTATTTGTTTTTTCCTCCTTTCCTAGGCTTTTTGCATTTTTCTCAACTCTCCAAGAGTTCTCAAAAGTAACAGAGAATTAAAAAAAAAATTAAAACAATACTCCAGTGCATTTCCACAGTGCCTTTAGGTTTGCTGGGCTGTTTGCAGCGGATGTTAATGCATAGGGGAGCAGCAGATGATGCTATAATGTGGTACAGCACCTTTATCACCACACAACCAGAATGCCCTCATGCCCAGAAGTGATAACAGGCAAGGGGAGAGCAGGGGAACAGAGTGGTAGGTCCTGAGCCTTCCTGACAGAGGTATCTTAGCCATGCTTGCCATGACCTTTACAATGAATACATATACATACAGTCACTGTTTCCTTCTGACCTTTTAATCAAAGGATTTATTTTTATCTTCAATATTTCCTATTTATCTACAGAAGCTTTAACTTTTAAGAAATAAAAGGTATTCAAGGAAAGCTTGCACACTCCCTATATTGGTACATTTATAACAACAGCAATTTAAGTTATTACATCATAATGAGTTGTTCTTGTTGAACTTTCCTTCTTCCCACTTTCCTTTTCTCTTGACAGAGTTATCTTTAAAATGACATTTAAGGGCATTCGTTTTGTTTCAAGTATATAAAGGGCTACAACTAGAAAGGACTGGAGATAAACTGTATCCAAACAATTCAGATGCAAGCTTGCAAATTCTCAACATCTGCATGCAAACCAAGAGCTGTGCACTAAGGTGTGGTGCAGCCTGTCTCAGGGAGCCCAGCATAGCCACTGGCTATTTACAAAGATGCTCCAGCTTTGGTTCAAGCCTCAGAACAAAGGGAAAGCAGAGGAGTGCGAGAACAATGGAAGCGAAAAACAAATATAGAAAGGATTAATCTGCTTTATCAATGTAGCATGATAAACAACCCATCATGCCACAGATGTCATTTTCTCATAGCCTAAAGGTCAGCATGACAGTTTTTTTCAGCTCTCACCTTTTACTTGTTAGGGATGGCATTGAAAAGTACAGGTTTGACGAGAAAGTCTCTATTGAATTGTACATGTATCTGAGATAGCACAGCCAAGTAAAATTGAACAGCAGACCCTCCTGTGCTCCTGCAGGCTGCAAGTGGCAGGCTGCTGCCTGTTCTCATAGTTTATCACTACACACTGTCGCATTCCTGCTCAGAAAATACATGGAAAAGCTTAACATTTGCAGAGCCTGAAGAAGGACACCAGCACTTGGGCCATTTAGTCTGTATTTTTACAATATCACAGCACAGTTCATGTTATAGTGTACAGTCTCCAGACAGATAAAAGAGACCCTATTTAAGAACTTTAAAAACCTGGTAAGTGTGGAGAATTTGGTAAAAGGATATTAGCTCATTAAAATTCTTCTATATATCACAGCACTGTTTAGATGCTCTCAAGGAGCACTTCAAACTCTGAATGTGGGATGGAAGACCTCTATAATCAGAACAGCACTGGACTGTTCATGAAAACTGCTAATAGTAAAAAAAAAAAAAGAAGTTGCATAGCATTTATAGAACTCTGCAGGGAAAAGTAAATACCTATTTCCTTAGTTTGACTCAAGTAGCTACAATTACAGAGATATCTTCAAACAACAATGTAAAAAGGCTGCTCTGCAGTGTTCTGAGACACTGAAAGTGGTAGTGTTGCTGAGTCTTGCATACTTAGACTGACGCCTTAAGAACAGCATTAGAAAATTCTTTCAAGTACCTCATTGTTTTGAAAGAGAGCTACAAAAATGTCAGTGTTTTAACTCAGATTTTATCAGCTCTGAAAATACTGACTCAACTATTGATCTTTTAGCCTGAGCTATTCTGAGGGAAGGTATGAAAAACCTATCTGGATTGATTTAGCTTTGGTCTCCAAAAACAAGTACCATATCTGTATACATAATGATACATTAAGGATTATATTATAAAAGGCTACATATTTGAAAAACAGTCCTTTAACTAAATTATATAAATACTGCTGATGCACTAGGTGCATTAAAGATCATTAAACCAGCACTGTTTACTAGAAATAATAAAAAAAGTTTACTGAAGTAATACTTTGGATTTTTACAATCAGAAGCATGAAGAAAACTTTCTTTCAAGTGCTCTGACAGGATCAGCTTCACTAAATACTTGGTGGTGTATCACTCACTATGCAGCTCCAGCTCAAAACGCTTCTCTCTGGCAATGGTATATTTAAGAACCAAAAACCTTACACGAGTAATTATAACATCTTCCTCAACACAAAACTAGCATGACTTCTTATATTGTTACAAATCCCAAATAAGCTGTAAAACATCAGCATTACAGTGCCACACTATGGCACAATTAAGATCTGCAAGCAAAAATAGAAAAAAAAAAACAATAAAAACTCCTCTACTTTAATTATTTAGGACTACAGTATCCACCATTAATTTTTGTAAAGCACTAAAACTTAGAACTTGCCCAGCAACAGCTACCTGTGAACATGCTTGAGGGTTTTATTTCAGTATTTTTTTCCCCGATTAAAAAAGAAAAGGTTTACTTTCTGCAAGTATTAAATCTTCAAAGACTAGCTTGATATGCCTGTTGCACAGATGGGATATGTGGGGAAGTGAATACCAGGGGCATTTCTTTAGTTTGTTGGCTACAAAATGTAGAGCTTTTTGTTCTCTGCATTACCACGTGAACTGAAAGGTTTTCAGTTGACAGCCAGTTGGAGAACAGAAATGTTCAAAAGACTTTCAAGTTTGGGGTTTTTTTAACTATTTGAGGTCATGCTACAGAATTTTGGAATCTACTTTTTTATGCCAGAATGTAATTTATTTCAGACTTAGAAATATTTAAAAATAATTAGTTTTCCCACATTTTTGCTAAGTTTTATAAGAACTTTACAAAAATTTTTTTTTTCTGACCTTGAAGCACAGCAACCCAAGATGTGCAAGATTTCACATGTAAGTTTTTATATTTAGCAGCTCACTGCACAAACCATGTTATTTTACTTACTTTGCCATTTATATAATTTATGCTTTCCACAGCATTTGTTTTGTAAGACAGCTATAAATCAGTTTTCTGTGACCATTACCAGTATTGCTTTATTCATTCTAACATTCCATTTTTAAGTGGTTTCCTAATAAATCAAACATTATACATAAGCAATCAGCTGAGGCCAAGACCATACCAATTATTTTATCTGCAAGAACTTGCATTACAAACAGTTCCCATAGGGCATAATAAAATATATGTCTGGTCCACAAGACTTACAGGAATACCCTGTACTGAAGCATTAAATAAAGATTAGATGACTGACTGAGGTACTAATTGTTCCATTCCTTTCTTAATTGGTATTGTCACCACTCTGGTTTACAAAAAATGGCAGTTAGATGCATTCCAGTCCTTTCCTGTAAGGATGGTTTATTCAAGCTTTTAAAATGCCCAATTATATATCTTTCATCTTCAAACACTTTCAGTTACAGACTGTTTAAGCCATCAATTAACAGGGTTTTCTCCTTTATACATTACCTCTCTCTCAGCCATATATATACACACATGTACACTTTAATACAATTTCTGTTATTAGACCTCTGCTTTCAATTATGACACAATTTCTGTAAATTTTTTTACTGCCTTTACTCAAAGCATGAGCCACTTGGTTATACCTAAGTCTTCCTGATAGCCACCATCTGTAAACAGCCAACTGTGAACATTACAGACTTTTACCAAACTCAGCTCTAGGGCCTCACTAGAAAATCTGAAGGTCTCATGTGCATTCATGAACTGTGACAGGATCAGCCTAAATAAATTCTATACTCTCACCTGGTAGCAAAATTGCAGCCTACTACCTAGGACTTGCGATTTTGCAAGTCTTTTGGGAGGGGAGGAGTTTAGCATTGAGTGACACTGAATGAAGACTATTTATGGAGAGTGCCTCCTTAGCAGTTCTGGTGTTTAGCAGTTGCCAAAGAATGATGCTGAACTGCATAAGGAACCTAAAAATAAATTCCAGATTTGCAATTCCTCCCCAAAATCCAACAATAGCAAATTTTGAAAACGTTGGTCTTTACTGCCCTCAAAATGTAGCAGCAGATAGTACAGCACTTCAGTTATTCTTTTTCAGTTGCAAAAATTAATATTCCCTTCCCCCTCTGACAGCAGACATATCTTCTTCTATTAGTCATTCAGGCATCACTGCTAAGTATTCAAAATTAGATAACCTTCTTCAAAAATATATTTAAATTATAAAGATATATGCTAAGGTTGAATATATTACTAAAAAATGCCTTTCCTTACAGCCCACAGAGAAGAGATTAGTTAGGATAAATGGCATCCTTACTGCTTCTCAATTAGATCCTCCTTGGAAGAATCAAAACCATGCTTCATTGTCATTCATTAAGCAATTCCTTCTAGGAAAACAGAGGAAACTTCATACCTTCCTGAACTTTTCCATCTGCTTATAAAGATCGGGATCCAGCTCCTGAGACACATCTTTCATCCAGAGTAGAGCTCCTCTGTACTCAGTCCGATACTGCTCCATTCTGTTCACTGTCAGCCAGGTGTCTGAGATGGCCCTGTATCTGAAAGTCTCCACTTCTTGATACAATCTACTGAGAGGAGCACGGAGTGCTAATCTGAGGTAAGGCATGAAGGAAAGAGAGGAAGAAGAGCAACATGTTAAACATGTTTTTCCACAAAGGGTTAGTATCACTCCTGACCGTTTACTAGCACTCAAAAAACCATACACAGCCAACAGAGTTCACTTAAGTGCTAGTGTATGTTCAGATGATTCTACCACATGGTTGGAGGTACACCTGAAACAGAATAATTTTGAATGAATATTGTGTTTGTGACCCTTCTGTTCAAATAGCAACTTTTCAATTACATGTGTGAGTGGAAAAGAAACCTCTTCTAGTGTGCCCATGTATTTTATGTTTGACAAGCCACTTGTATGTTATTACCATTCCTCTTCACCAGTTTCATTTCACAACTATAAAAATATACCCAAGGTAATTTATTATTGGAAAAGTATCACAGATGTGGTATCAGGAATGTCATGCTAAACATCACAAAAAGGACTTCCATTAGCCTTTCAGTCTTCAAATGTAAATGTAAATAAAAAAGTCATCTGCCAGGTAGATAATTATTAGATTTTCATTCTTTTTTTTTTATTATTATTAGTAACTGGAAAAAATTCCTTTGACGGACATTTACCTTCTGGAAGATTTAGACATTTATCTAAATGTTTCTTCTGGCAACGACACTTTAGAAAGGCAGTAGGGGACACTGTTGTCCTCCCCATGCCATCACTTCTCCTGATGCGATCTCAACACTAGGCAGGATTACTCCTTTGACTTTGCTTCCTCCTGCTGCTTCCGCTTTCCTCTTGGTTTCCAGCAGCACCTCACTGGAATGGCTTCAATCAGTTCCACACCAGCAGAGAGACAGTTTAATGTGCTAGGAAGTCCCTTGGCATAAGAGAACTTCTAACTTTGGCTCCAGTAGCCCAAGAAATGTCTTCTTGATCTCCAGCTACTGAGCTAGTTATGAGCACGAAACATAAATAAAAGCAGTCCCAATTTCAACAAGAGTTTGAGGACAGCTCAAAAGAAGAAAGACAAATGGTTTTATTTTTATGTGAACTGATTTTAAAAGATGCCTTAAAAACGTACTGAGCAAGAGTTATAATAATGTGAATTTACTGTGACTTGTTTTTTTCAATATGTTTTTCTCATTCCACAAATTCTTACCCAGATATCCAAAAGAAAGTTTAGTTTATGTAGATATACACTGAGATTTCTATTAACAGTTATTCTTCATAAAGAAGCAAGTCATCAGCACTTTTGCTCAAAGGTGCCTTACATGTCTTCAAGATCCCAGTCTGGAGGTGCTAATGACCAAACTGTAGCCCAAGGCAAATATATGAAATTCTTACTGCTCTGTATGCTATGCTTTATTTTGAGGCAAACAATGGCACTGTTAAGATAAAGCCAGACAGTATCACAGTAGTTAAAAGCCCTCCGAAAATCCTATGAAACATAATGGAATAAAATTTTCCTTTGGGTGACGGTGAATTTCACACTTTCATAGTCCTATTGCTGTGCAAAAGAGCATCACAATACTTATAATGCCATCAAGTAATGTTACTTTTAAACTTCTAGAGCAAACAGTGGGTCAGTGAGACATTAAGGACTCTGGTTAACCGCAGGTGTTAGTGTGCTTGTGTGTCCATCCAGATGCCTTACCTTTCACTTGCCCCTACACAACCTACATGAGCTCTGTAGGGATCTAAGAGTCTTCCTCTCAGGAGGACTTTACACTAAACTTCAAGCAGAAGATGGCATTCAGACTCCTCCTTTCTCCTCTGTCTAGTCAAGGTATGAGACTTGATGGCCCAGAAAAAAGTATTCCTTTATGCATTTCCTCCCTCACAGGATCCAGACACCTCCACAGTGAGCCTGCTGCAGCATTTCTCTGCAGAGTGAGAACTGCCGCCAAACAGGAGAGGGACCTGACATTAGCTCCTTTAAACCCTACTGCTGGAGAGGCCATGGAGATGCTCCAGTACAGCTTTAGAACTACTGAGCTGAACAGGCACGGGCAAGGGATCAGAAGATACAGACACAGCAGATCCATAAGACAAAAAGCCAGCATCAGGCAAAATTCAAGAAGCCACTGATGCTGCCAGTACTACAACAGATTTGTCAATAATTTTTCTATCAATTAGTTCCTCAAGCATTTCAAATGGCCAAACGATTTATGACACTGGTGTATCAACTTCCATTATCACAAGTACTATGCAAACCAGACAGCAATGTGGACCCATATACCTTTGCTGAGAAGAAAAGCAGAGGGCCTTTCCTGTAGCTTGCATCATTTTTCCTGCTCTTGTTTTATCCTGAGAACCCTGTGATCGAAGAAATTTCCCCAATTCATTTTCTTCCTGAGACAGAACTAACAAAAAATAAATGAGTTGTCAAATATGTTATTTAGTTGGTTCCTAACAGCTTTAAAACTGACCTAACATCAAACAGTTTAAGTCGCTTTATGTCCAAGCAGCAAAGCAAAAATAATTTCACAGACTTCCTGCACTTAGTAAACAGAAGACCTCATTCACTTGAGACATTTGCTGATTTACTTAACAAGAATCACGAAATTCCATCAGCACCCAAAGACAAAAGGAAAAATGTGCTATTTCTTTCTTAAAAAGAAAAAGTTAGGTTGGTTATATTACAAAAAAGGCAATCTTGATTGCAGTAACTGTCAGTGTTGGGTTTTCTGGGTTCTGTCTGGTTTGGTAGGTTGTCTTTTAGTTCTGCTTCACCTCTTGGACTGCCTCAGCTGATAGCGTATTTTTATTGAAGCTAATTCCAAGTTGTACTAATCAAAACTCATTCACTTGCTTTTCTTTTGGTCACCAGTTTTTATGCTTGACTACATAAAATTTCGCATGAAAAACCTAGTACTTCATTTTAAAGAACATTTACTTTCAAATTACTTGGCAAGATTACTTGACAACTTTAACATTCTATAATTCAAACACTGTATTTTAACTATCTCAAACACATCTCATCTACCTCAAAGTAATGGATCATTTTTTAAACAGGAAGATGAATTGGTTTTACACTGAATTGTTGACTTCTAAACTGGGACCATAGATCTCAAAGAACCTTACAAAAACATTTCATGATGCCTTCATCTCCTTGTCTTTAAAAGCGGCTATCTAGTATAGTACCAATGCCAATCAACCATCAAGAGGGAGAATGCCCTAAAAAAATGAAAGAAGATCTCCTGAAGTCCTCTTGCCATTTTTTCAAAATGGCAACAGTCAGCTCCAATGCAGACTCAGCACTCTTTGGTTGAAGATGCACATCTGCATCTGATGCAAATCTTTCCATCAGATTTCACCTGCCACTTCTTTAACTTGATACACTACTAATCTGTATTTCAATTTTACTTCCTGATTCTGAAACACTACCTCTGACTTTCTCTGGATAAAGAAAATTGTAAGGCTTGAGAAAATATTGCTAACATTCAACAAAAGACAGTAAATTGTAAGATGATTTCATAGCTGGAATCTCTCCTTCAGACAAGAAATCAAACACTATGGACTGCAGAGAACATTTAATACAACCTGCTGTTTGAAACTTCCCAGATTAGGTCCCTAGCTCTCACTAATGACTGTCACTAATTACTGTACGGTTTTTACAGTCAACTCAGCATTATCAAATTCATCATAATAGCATAGATTACTTAATTATAAAACTAGAAATAAGCCAAAAATTCTTCATCAGCAATCTTGATTAAAAACAAAACACTAAAACAGTTTAGAAAGGAGTTATGATTCCTAGACAAGATACTTCTGAATTGAAACAAGCCAACCAAGTAATGGGAAAAAAAATTACAGAACGTTTTCTCCAGTCATTACTGATATCACTGCATTATATCAAAATATAAAACTTCAGAACTGGGAAATATTCAAACAAATAAGCAAATCTGTACTCAGCTGTCTGCAAGGAATATTATCTTTACTTTTGAATAGGATTAAACTGGTAGTTCCCCAATTTCATTTTTACCTTTTCACTTGTTCAATGATTCCATAATGCAGACCTTCTTATCATTTTAACTACTGTGTTTGATCATACTTACAACAAATCCTTTTTTGATACAGTTCAATTGCTTTCAGCAACTCCATACATGTTCTCTGAATAGAATGGAACAGCTGATATTGAGAGAAAATACACAAAAATTTGTCAAGTATATGCAAGAAACATTGGGGAATAAAATACAAGAAAGAATTTAATATTTTGTAGAAATTATTAGGGAACATTCTTTTCTTCTCGAACAATGAGCAATATTTTTGGTATTTCCCTTATCAATTGTGCTCTTCTTTCAATTAAGTTATTCACTGAAACTAAAGACTGACCAATCATAACTTTACAGAAGGAAAATAAAGAAAAAATAACTTTGGAAATAGATCTGTAATAAACGGTTGATAGTTAACTAAACTACTTGTGTTGGGTTTTTCTTTTTAATGATATCTTTGTATAGATATGAACATGTACAAATCTGTTTCTAAAAACCTCATCGTAGAACAGAGTTATCAAAATATCTATCAATCATTCTCACATGTGGGAATATGCATACTGAATTTTTCATACACACTGTGAAGTCCAGTGGAACAAACTTGCATAGGTATGGCCAACACAAAGTTGTTGCCTCAAACTGAAAGTTTTATTGGCATAAGCAAATTTTTAAAGCAACAGCTTCCAAAGGAAGTACAGGTAAAAAAAGTCAATCATTAGCATATTTGGAGATTGTTCGTAGGAAATTGAAAAATTACTACTCTAGCTGACTGCCCATCTAAAACCTCTAGCCTTCAACTTAAATCTAAACTCTATCATACCAGGCATTACACAGCTAGAAGTAAAATGGACTACTGACACAGTCAGTGCCTTCTTTCAATGCTACTTAACTACAAATTTACACAGGTCTTATCATTTAAATTGGGAGTCTGATTTGCAGGTGCAAATTTGTCCAAAACATGCTTATTTCACTTTTGTGAACACAAGTTTCCCTATTTCCAATCCCACCTGAGCCTATAAAGCATCCTTCCTCATGAGTCTGCAACACAGCAGACATGGTAAAAACTCAGGTATGTATTCATAAAATATTGTTCCATACTTCCAGCTTGTTTTACATCAGTACTCTTGATTTATAACCCCTTGCAAAGACTCTCTAGATAGAACCACTGAGTGGTAAGTTATTGCTATTCTTGTACTACAGCCTCCTGTATTTCAGCTAAAACCTAAATAAACTGAGAATCCTAAGTCAGTATTTTTTAAAGAAACTGCAAGAGAGACAGTAAAGCAAAACATTTATCCTCACATAAGAAAACAATACAAATGAAACTTACATGGGCATTAACTGGGTTATTACACTTCTGCAGTACATCCTCAATTTTTTGCTTTGTTTCAAAGACATTCTAGGTCTTCATTTTGTAGAACTGTAACCTGTTTTTTTTTCCTTAGTGGGGTTGAGGATACTGACAGTAGGACTGTATTTGTCATATAGCAAGATTCCTTCTCTTGGTTTTATTTTACAGACTTTCAGAAGCTACTTTTGCCATGTCAGAACCCACTAATCTGCTCGAAACCTCCAGAGTAGAATGCACAGTGCACCTTGCTCCTGGGCATATTGCATGTTTTTCTGGTATATGTGGTATTTTATACTTGTCTTAAAAAATGTCATTTGTACACTCAATAAAATACTATTAGGAAAAACAAAACAAATCACCTTAAACTGACATAAGCAAAGGATAAGGATGATCTCCTGACTCCCCTCTAAGAAAATCTCTCTCTAAAACATGAAAATAAATCTGAGCTATGTTAAGTTCCAAATAAAGATAGATGGACATGGGGTTTTGTGTTACAAAATTCCCCTATATTCCCTGAATTTACATAGATACTTTTGTCAGAAGTTGGAAGAGATATTACATGAAAATTATAAAAATGTATGTATGTTATATCCTATGTGCACACCAATTAAAGGTTTGGTGGAAATGGGAACACTTTAAAAATTAACAGTCAGAGAATACACATTGTGTAAACATTACAAACCTCTAGTTTTGCATCCAGATCTGCATCTGAAGCCACAACATGTTCATCTTCTTTTTTTCCTGTAACTTTTATAAGGGTTTGTTTTGTTTTCCAGTATTTCTGTTGCATTTTATTGACCACAGATTTTTCTTGGCTTTGAGCATATTGATCATAAAATTCTCTTGGGTAGTTGCTAGAATATTAACAAACAAAATTTAAAACTTCAATTGGTTGCTTTAAAAATAAGCCTAATACACTCAATGAATGCATTTCCATTAAGAATATTGCATTTCCATGCCGACACATATATTCTAACATGCAGTTCCTCATTATGCATTAATAACAAAGCAACTAAAGTACTGTATTTCCCATTCTACTCTGAAAAATAACACACTGATTTCAACTTGAATATCTTAACCATGTAGTACTGCCTAATCAACAGCTTCAAAGAATTCTTCCCAATGCATTATGAAATGATTTATCGCCCATGGAATTAACTTTTTATTTCGTATAATTAATAGGAGAGTTTGAAGTGAACTAGAGGAGCTGCTTAAGCAGGTAGCAATTTTCATGCCATTGCAGCACTGTTGGGATTTGACACATCTCATTTTATGAATGGGATTAGACTACTTCTTGCCCTCCTTTTTTGTAATTAAATAAAAAAAGAATTAGAAGAACACTCATCTCTGAGCATGCTATGTGAAAGACTGGTATCTCACATCTCTCTTTATTCAATTGACTACATGACAACTGTGCATGTATAACAGGTAACTTTTTCTTTCAAGGATTAGTTTTCACTGATAATTCTTCATTCCTATTGCAGACCTAATAAAGAGTGCAATATATAAATTCCATATTCCACAACATTTAAGCCATGTCCAGACAGCTTAATAGAAAATATAGCCTTACAATGAAATCTTGGTGTCTCTCAGGAAGCTTCATTCCATTATCCATGTGTGCAAAAGTACAGGCATTTTCCCCTATGTGCATATATAAAAAGCTGTGGTTCTCTTTTAGCTTTTTAGAAGTCATGGTTGTTAAAAATTGCTGTATTGAATACTGTGCAAAACTTTATTAGGTTGAGTTTATTTTGAGAAGATACCTTCCACACCTTCCACCTGGGGAGTGACCAACTGTGGTTTATTAGGGAGATATTGACCTCTAGCTCTGTTCACAACACACAGACTGCTCAGAGATGCTACCCCAAGAGGTCTTCAGACCCAACCAAGTCATGTACTGAGACGTGTCCCTGCCCATGGCAGGGGAGTTAGAACCAAATCATCTGGAAGGTCCCTTCCAACCCAGGTCGTTCAATCATCCCATGATTATATGTATCTATATCCATGTATTTGCTGTGAAGTAATACAGCCATTCTGCAAAAACAAGCCATTGGCACACATTTCCCAGAAGGATAGCACATCTACCCTACACAGTTACTAGTGACAGTTTCACCTGAAAAGGAAATTTTTTTCACAGGGTTATAATACTTGTTTTAGTTACTTTTAACCAGCGAGTTAAGCAACAGTGCCTTAATCACCAAAGAGATGGCAAGAAATTAAACTGGAAGTGAGCAGGAACATAATTTTAAAAAGCACTTATATAGAGCACTTCATGGCTTCTTCACCAAACTTGAAAAGCAAAGATATTTACCCATTTAATTCTACACAAATATTAGCTCCAAGAGTTCAATTTATTAACTAAAATTAAAATAAAGGCTTTTTGGTGCTACAACAGAAAATAAAACACATGTACCAAACATACCATGTTTTATTTGGAATTCTGTACAAACAAGCCATTACACACACTGACAACAGACAGCCTATGAAGTTGGGTGAAGATTATATTGACCTGATACATGCTGCACCTTTAAAATACAAAATTTACAGTCTTTAATGAATTAAAAAATCCTCCTGCATTATGAGAAAACATAATATGAGAGTTTAATAAAAATAGAATTACTTTAATAATAATTAAAAATACACATCAAAGTTCTCACAAGGTATTATGAAGGCCTTAGCTGCCTGGCTAGTTGTGTTGTTTGATTTCTGCTACAGCAGTGAAAATAACTGAGCTCTCATTTCAGTAGTCAAGTGAAGAAAACACTGTAATTCATCTGATGTTAATCAGCCTTGAGAGCTACCTCAACTGAGGCCACCAGAAATCCTGGGGGCATGGTACAAGGACTAAAAATTAGTTACTAATGTAAGGTCACAAAAAGATTAGAAAAAGTGCTGGGATTAATACAGATTCCTAAATTATGAGACTGATAAACCAGCTGAACAAATCAACATACCAAACACCATTAGCTCTTCAGAATAAAAAAAAAATTATCAGGATACTTACTATTTATGACCTTCCATGATTCTTGTTTTCTTCAGACACCTAAATAAGAAATTATCAATTAATACTAGTCTCTGTAATTTTTAAGGTAAACACTTAGAAAGAAATCCTATATCTTTTCCCTCAGAAAATTACTATGTTGCAGCATCTTGTTTACCGTATTACAAAAAAATAATTTTTCAATCCTTGAGCCAAGTGCCTTCCTTGTGTAACACACAGCTCTCGTGAAAATCCATTACAAATGGATTTTTACAAAGTGATGCCATCAGTGATGCCAGCCCTTCTATATTAGCAAGTTTATCAAGCAAACTTGGTTTTCAGTGGCTTTTGATGGGGCATACCAAAATTATCCAAGCTAGGCATCACCCTCAGTCAAGCTTCTTCCTCCAAGTTTTAGCCACAACAAAATTCAATAACTTTTTACCTTTTTTTTTTTCCCCTATAGCCCACTTATCTACTTTTTAAAATGATGGTTACATCACTTCTTGAGTCAGAGAGGTGAAATTTAATGACCAGATGGTTTTTCTACAAGGGACACTACAGTTCCTGAGGATAGAATATGATTTGTATGCATTAGAACTTGGGGTTTTATATGATACTATCTCCAGCTTGGATACTTAAGTTTCCCACTATACGTTAAGCTGGCCAGATGGCAGGCACATCACTTCCCACCAGTACCTGAGCACACTCCTTCTAGGCCAAATTTAACTGCCAAGCCAGATACTTATAAACAAGCACCTGGCTTCTCCTCTGCTGTTTTCAGAGAGGACTATTCTTCAGCCCATGCTTAACATAGGAAGGGAGGCACTTCAGCAGAATCTGGATGAGACCAAAATGAAGCTGGTGAGATGGATGGTGCTGCTGGGAAATGGACTTTATCAAGTAGAGGCACAGAATAAACACACCAAGAGGCTCCACTAAGGTATGAAACTGATTGACTGAGAAAACAGTAATGGAAAAATCATATAGGGAGGTACTGGTGCTAAAACTGGACTTTGGCATTAAACCAAGTAAGAAAGAAAAGGGGCTACAAAGGGGAGTCACCATGTTGGAAACATCTGGCACAGTACAGCATACAGACAGTGGGGTTAGCACTGGAGAGGCAAAGGGACTGGAACAGATTGTAGAAACCCAAACAAGGGAATGCAAACCACCTGAATGCTTCCGGCAAGCGTGTAACGCATGCACATCCATTTGGAGCTGAATGGAGCTAAATCCCAGATTTCTGAGTCTAATCTCTCTGCTGTCAGTACCTGCAAAACTTCCTGGCAAAGTTCCACCAGATACTGCAAGATTGTATCAGAGCAGGAATTTTGCCTGAATTGGATTTTTTGTGGAATGCTCTTAAGCACTGCAGGAGAGACCAGGAGAAAATTCCTAACTGTCTTCAGACCAGAGTTTAAATGTAAGGGTCTTCCTATTAGGAAAAAGTTTTTCACAGAAGGAGTGATAAAGTACTGCAATGGTTTGCCCAGGGAGGTGGTGGAGTCACCATCCCTAGATGTGTTTAAAAAAAGACTGGATGTGGCACTTGGTGCCGTGATCTAGTTGAGGTGTTGGAGCATGGGTTGGACTCGATGATCTTGAAGGTCTCTTCCAACCTATAAATTCTGTGTGATTCTGTGGGTTAACAGCTAAAAAAGGAGGAAGAAAGAATCTTTTCAGATTGTTGTTTGTGTTATAGAATCATCGAGTCATTCAAGATACAGAATGGACTGCTTTGCTGTTCTTTCTAGAGCCATAGGTACAGGCACTATTAACTCCTTTTGTAATACCTTTATACTCTTGACTTTCACACTGATCCTCCTTAAGTCAGCTGTGGGGGTGTGTGAGTGAGAAGACCACAGGATTTAGCTTGCATACACATCCATGACTCAGTTATTCAGCAGCACACTTGGTTTGATAGGAAGCAAAAAGCCTATCTAGGTGGATTAACATGTACATTACTTGGAATGAAGTATAAGCAAACAGTATGGGGAAAAGGTATAAGGCACTGACTTTATTCACTGTACACGTCCACCTGGAAACCAATGTCCCTAAAAACAATGAATAGGGTCATAGTGAAACAGTTGTCACTTGCAAGTACAGCTCGTGTTCTTTCTTCCTAAACATCCAACCTCACCTTTTGACTCTGAAATCTTCTTAGTTATACTCTTCTGGGTCCTACATAGCACCCTTATGCCCTGAAGATATTCTTTGTGGGAATTTTTACATTCAAAGTGGACAATATTTTCATGGTATGAAAATGAGGGAATTCTCTGTTCTGCTGTGTGACATGATGGCATTTGAGGGTACAAGACCTGCCGGGATGGTGTCCTATGGCCCATCAGGGTGGAAGGAAACAGAAGCAGAGTCTTACCTACACTGCCTGCTGGAAATGGCTCCTGGCATGTAATATCACCCAAAACATGCCAGGAGGGAAAAAGGTCCCAGAGAGTTCTAGACAGCATAGATAAAAAACCACACCAGGGAGATTGCTATAAAACAAGCAGCAGCCCAGGACACAAACTCAATCCCTGTGCCCATTTTATTTCCAGTACAGAGCTCACTTTTGGTCCTAAATGAGAATTCAGTTTGCAAAGACAGCTTAGTATGTACTAGCACTGAAAACACAGCAATGTAGTTGCTAAAAAATAATGTGCAGTAAATTGTCTCTGCAGTAATTTAACAGTGCCCTCATTTATTTATATAATCTCTTACTTCATGTGTTTTTACTGTCTGTTCCAAGTCCAGGAACCAAAAAGGGTTAACATACTGGTTCAGCTCTAACAAAGGACACTATTAAAAGCATATGGCTTAGCTGAAGTGAGATTTTTTAAAAGAAATACCAAAATCTAAGTCTAGTCTCAAAAAATGAGGGATACTAATAAGAGGGGACTGGAAACAGCCCGGGGAAGTATCCAAGAATTAAAAGGAACATTTCACAGCCATGTAAAGAAGAATCCCTATAGTCACAAAATACTGGTCCTGAGGCTGCAGAAAGAGACCAAGAATGAGTATATAATCTCTCACTATTTTAAGTTTTGAACTCCCTTATGCTTTCAAAGAACAAGACAAATGTCCCAAACAAAAGTAACAAGCCAGCTGGCCTTTGCTGAAATTGACTATAATAGAAACACATGACACTAACTCGAATCTACTCACACTCTCTCCAAAAATTGCAGTCAAATTTAAAATTAACCCAGTTATCATACAATTTTAGATATAAAAACAAGCTTTATTTGCCACAAGGAGTTAATGTAAGGGACTTTGTTTTTCTTCTCAATGTATTAAAATGAAAAAAAAAGAAAAAAGTTTCAATAAATAGTATTATACTGACAATGATTAACAAGAGAAAAAAAATCACCACCCTATAAGAAAGCAATTGTATTGGGAAGTTTCCATGATATTTGACAATAAAAAGTTACACAACACTTGAGATCTCCATGAAAGACTTTATCTTGACAAACAAAAGGGAGGGATACTCAGGATGAGGGGGTGGGTGTCCGAACCAAGCATACCTGCTTTATTCATGCCAGAGAAAGCAGTGCCACATTCCAGATGAATGTACAAAACCCCACGTTTAATACTGCACAGTGATAGATCTGAGGCTTCCTGAAGAAGTCAACTCATGGCTCCAGTCATTTTGCAAGTGCTTCCCAGTGTTTTGAGACTAATGCTACCTCAGTTTAAGCATTAAACTTGAGCTGGCCCTATCCATAACAAGTCTGCTTGGAACACAAGGGACCACAGATCTGAAAGACCCATTACCATATGGGGTCACAAGCCCTGCTAAAAGCTTGAAAATCTCTAGCAGGTGTTTTTGAGGAGCCACCAAGAAGCCTCAGCATCACTTTCCACAAACCATCCTGTCTGCAGACTGATGCCAGAGAAGACAGGCACAGCCTGGACACTGAAATACATCAGAACTGTTTCTAGACTCAGCCTGGCCTCAGGTGTAACACAGCTGAATTCAGGCAGTGCTCTGCCACAGACAACAAGAAATGCTGAAACCAAGATAGTCCTGCCAACAGCAAACTATGACAGGGTTTCTCTGGGTGGTGGACCATTTACCCACAAATTACTTCCACAAGAAGCCATAACAGCTGGAATGCACACAAAACTTCATGTTATTTCTGCCATACTCATCATCCTACTGAGAAATTTTATTAGCTGTAACACTGGAACGAAACTTGATGGAGGACTCATCATTAGCAAGTGGCATTGTTTTTCCTATAGAAAATCTTCTGATTCTCTATATTCTCCAAGACCACTTGAATAAACATGTAAATTTTTCTGTGCAAATGGAAAAATGCTTTCATCATGTTTTGTGTGATTTGAACTGCAGTATACCCTAGGATTACCCTCCAGTTCATGCTCTGTGTCACATTTGTACAAACTTGCTTTTCTTTTTTACCTTTAGTATATTTTGCTGCAGCATAAATTGTCTGGTTTCCCAAGAGCTGAACAGCTTTATGAATAATCTTTAGATTCTACTTGTATAAGAAAAAGATGGTATGAGTGCCTTCTCTCCAACAGCTACATTGATAATGAACAAGTCTGTATATCAGTATCACTCACATTACTTCTCTTTATCAGTGAGACTGAATGTAAGAAGTGTCATGTGGCATGGTAAAGTTCAGATCTTAATGCTCTCCCAGGTTATGAGGAAATCAGCTTAAAACCCAACCCAACAAACAAAAGCTTTACCCCTTATTCAAGCATTGGTTACACAGCTCTTACTCTGCTCTCAGCTCAGGCAACGGATCATACAGAAAAATACCAGGATGCAACCAGAGGCATCAAACAGGAATCTTTTCAACTCTGAAGACTCTACGTAAAACAAACTGTTGATATAGTCACAGCTTCTCAGAACAAAGAGATGAGCTGAAATCCTTGCAAAAACGTTATAAATGCTGATATACAGAGCAAATCTAGTATCCAAAGATGACCTAGCAGTTACGTAGGAAGGCAGTTATGTAGACTGAACAACACATTCTTTTGAGATACATCCAGAAACAAGAAAATGGAATTGAACAAACAGTATAGCAGAATTCATCAACCCTTACGTGAAGGCAATATGTTCACCAAAACACACAGGAGAGTCTGCAGTTTCACTGACAGAACTGTCCTCTGAGTCTACTGTTCTTTCAAAGCCGATAAAGTTCTGTGACTCCTCAAATCCCAACAGACTCTTCATATCCTAAAATCCTTGCAACTTATAACTTCAAATATGGCAGAATCATGCATTGCGGTTGACTTACTTATGTCAACAGTTTTATTAAAATATATAATCTTTCAAGAAACTTTTAATACAGTGATAGTACAGTGGTGCTAGGTAACAAGAAAAAAAAATCAAGGAATTCTATATATAAAAGTTAAGAGTGATAATTTTCTTTATGTAAAATACTTTGAAGGGAAGAAAATGTGTCTAGGTGAGGGAATCAAGGCCATCTGTGCCTCCAACAGCTCTTGGCTGACAACCTATCTTTCTCCACTCTGCTCCCTAGAAGCTGTGATTAAATTGAACCAAGTAAGTGGGTCTGCAAAACAAGAAGCAGTCTCACTGCAAGATGAAGACTAGACAGGGTGCAATTTTATGTTCTCTGGTGTATCTACAAACACACAGACCAGGAACTTCAAATGGTGTTTGACTTTGCCTTTCCCAAGTAAAAGAGAACATAACAGCCTGTAGATCTGAATTATCCATGTTGTCAATGCAGCTGAAACCTGGGTCTTTCAGCATCGAGATTATATACAGACTTAGAAGTATTCCTACTCTTAAATACAAAAATAGCTACCACTCTAATTCAGCTAAAATGAATCTAGAGTTCAAACTGTATCTATGACAAACAACAAGATTTAATTTTTCCTCTAAAGCTCTTAATTCTCAATATTGATGCTCTAATCCTGCAGAATCATCCATGCTTAGCTTTAAATCCAGGAGTCTTTTCATTCTGTTAGACTACTCACTGATGCACTTGTTTATTAATTCAAAAAGTTTGCAAATTGGTCTGTAAGTGTTGCATTAGCAGCTCCTTCCATGCATTACAATTTTTTGCCTAATCCTTTGTCTCAGACTTAGACACTTTCCAGGATAAGTAGCTAAGCTGTGGATATCTTGGAGATTACCCACAAGTTCTCAGGAGAAGATATCCAAGATTTCAGNGCTACTTATCCTGGAAAGTGTCTATCTTGGAGATAACCCACAAGTTCTCAGGAGAGGATATCCAAGATTTCCATATCAACAGAATTATTCCTTCAATCTATTTCAGGAGGTGACACCTATGAAAGACTTTGATACATCCTTAAAAGAAGCACAGCATAAATGGCATCTGTTACACAGTGAAGGCTCCCACTATATTCATACACCTGGGAGGTGCTGAGGGGGAAAAAAAAATCATCCTCTTCGACTGCAATTATCTAACTTTAGTGTCTAAATTACCATACAAGCCTCTCAAGACTAAGTCCTTGTACAGATAGTGAATAGGACCTACAAAGAGCAACGCTGAGCACTTAACCAGAGCCTCACTACTGTGCTGTGTGCATACAGGAATTATGATTTTTGCATTGGGCACCCGAACTACAAAGATAAATCATGCTGTCAGAGCGGTGCTCTATTCCCCTTCTTTTAGAACTAGGATTTCATGGTGGTCTGTTGAATTACTGTGAGAAAAAAAAAGCAGTATACTGAGTAACACTGCCCTTGAGACATGGCCACATCCCATTAAGTCCCCTGGAACCAACCAAGACTTTCACTACAAACACTTCTGGAACTAACATTTCTATAGACAGTTTTTGCCATTTCCTTCTCCTCTCTGCCAAGGCCTATGAGACATCCCAGAAAACTACTCATTTATTTAATTTCACTTATTCGTCTTGATCCTTCAAAGTGTTGGATCTTAGTATTTCCAAATAACGGGACGGGACTGCTGGGAGATGTTCCTCGAGCTTTTATTGCAACATCAGCCTCAATACAGGGTGACACAATTGAAAGATGGCAACAGCTCATGTCTTGCCAACAGCAGCCAAAACTCCCTGTGTTACAAGGCCTTTCAAAAGTTTTCTAACCAATAGCAAATTGTTAAGAGCTTACAGGCATCTGCATAAACCAATCATTAAAACTACACATATACCTTATATCTAACAAGAGGTGCTTGTTTCATATTGTTTTGCTATTCATGAATTTTTATACTCTCCTATAAACAAAGCACAAAGCCTCATTATTAAACTTTTCTATTATCTTGCTTAACGTATTTTTTTACTTGCTAAGGCCTAACTCTACACAGCATAAAAACATAGTCTTATCGTCCTATGTCCTCATTAAAGTAGTATCTTTTAAATTTAAGTCTACATTTGACCTCTTATTAAAGCTTTCTGCTTTTTCTATTTCCCACACAGTTAAAAAAACCCCAAAGAATTAACCTACTCTATCAAACACCCCACCCCGTCAAATCTGACATGCAGAAAAATCCCAAGCACGTACTTAAAACAACAAAAGTATCAGAGAAATTGGAGTCTATTCTCCAAGGAGGTAGTTTGACCCAATACAACACACCTTTCTTTTTCAAGCTAGTGAACTGTGTGGAGAACAAACCACCGTAATACCAGCAGGTATCTTAAATAACTAATATTGTGTGATTAGAGACTTCCACCATAAGAAACCAAATACAAGGCATGAAGAAATCTGAATGTTTTGGGTCTCCTTTCTGTCATTTTGTAGCACCACCTAGGCACCTGTCTGCACACAGTACATCCAACCAAATGAGTAGCAGTACTATTGACACCTGATTTTCACTCATTTTTACAATTACTCTATTTATTACTCTATGTAGGGCACATATGGGTCACATCTATTGCAGAGAGTACTGTCAAAAGTTACTTTCATCCAAAACACAACTGTCATATTTCTAATTTCATAATACACAATTAATGTGGGAAATTATTCCATTTAAGTTCCTGGTGTAGTCTAACAGAAGGATGATATCTGGGACCATGTTTCTTATACTATCATTTAGTCTTTATTTTTCTATTCCCAACTCTGATATATACAAGCTAATAGAAGTGGCAGACCACCTGCAGATTTACACTTTGAGAGTTTATTGCTCACTTATACCAAGAACTAAAGTGTATCAATCCATCTGAACCACTCTGGTTTTCAGTACTTGAGTGGTTACAAGTAATTTTTAGCCAACATGAAAAAGCAGAAATTTGTCACTGTCAACATGTTTTTTTAGAACTTGTTTTTGCCCCCACAAAGTGCAAGGACCAGCTCAACAGTTAGCATTCCTCTCTAAAAAAAAAAATAATTTGTGTCTATTTGGTACTATATATCTATCATATTATTCCAAAAACTATCAGGTCAAACTTACAGGCATAAGTGATCTTTCTAGAGCATAAAATGCATTGAAATGCTACTTGGAAATAGGTTGGGGGATTTTTTTTTTTTTTAACGCTTGAATGAAAAATTCCTAAACCCAGTGGATTATCTCAAAAACACTGGTAAGAATGGCACATGAAGTCACAACACAGTACATGTAGTCTCAGAAGAAAATATTTAAAATAAATTCTGGTAGACTGCAAGACTGACGAGCAAACAATAACACTTTCTAGATAAGCTCATTTGCACACAAAACTTTATCATTTGCACAGAGATATTTAATCACACAAAAAATTAATTTAAAATTACTTTTTCAGATTATACTGGTTTTTCATCTGCTTATTGTGCAATAATGTAGGGACAATACATAGTATCAGTTTCCCCTCAGGTAACATCTTCCACTTCACTAGTAAAGTATTCCACTTATATTTGTGGAGAACAGTCAGACAACCAGGTAAGTATTGCAAGGACTACAAGCGTTTTATGTAAGAATAATAGAAGTCATTGAATGGCAAGTCTAAGCTCACTGCAAATGAGCACAACTGGGAATATTTACTATGCAGTATTTAATATTTTTCTAAATGCAGATTTGTTTTGCTTCTTCAAAATTACTATTAAGTTGTTTTGTAATACACATTTGTTCTCTTAGTTTAAGAATAACTATTTGTAAATGTAATAGCTGAATATTATGAAACAAAATAACATAGATTATAAGAGACAAGATTGTTTTTCTGATGCACTCTACCTGTAATCAGTCTAGAGTCTTAATATTAGGAAACTTTCCTTTTGTGAAACTATGGGAAAAGTAGCAAATGAAAAAAAAAAATCATGAAACTCCTTTTGCATGTTTAGTATATTCCATACAAACATATAAAGCTTTAGAACTTTAAACTAATGGCTCTGTTATTTAGATACCCTATTTGCTGGCACAGTCAACCCTCTCACATTTCTGCCTCCCTCCTGCCTTTTCATCCATTCAGAAGCCAGGAGATAATGCCATTTATACTCAGGGAGAAACAATGCTGGAGGAGGAACAAGAAAGTAATTTTCTCCAGATTCTCTTGGAGATTATTTCACATCTGTGGATAAGAGATTTGATTAAGAAAACAGCCTTAGCACGCACAGCAACAATACCAGGTGATCTTGTACCTCCCTTTGAGTAAACACCACCAGTACAGGCTATATATTCTCAGCAGACGCACAGTCCACTCAACTTTCATATTACTGCTCCCAGTAATATCCTGGCACAGCAGCTGACTGTTCCTAGAGCAGTGGTGATCCCTGTGAAGCCACCTGCAAGATGGACCCAAGTACTGTTTCAGTGACTTGGTACAGACAGTTCTCAAGGTTGACATAAGCAATTGCGTAACTGGTCAAAATGCCCCTCAGCTTGCTGTGGCTAACAATAGCCACAGGAAAAAGTACTATGAGACTGTTATTACTAGCAACACTTAAAAGGCCAAATGTTTCTCCTGTTCTTGACTGTTTGGTTCTTTCTCTAACAAACTTCACTCTCTGGGCTTTTGTATTTTTAATGCTTCTACGTCACGTGGTGTAATTTTGCCTCCAGAGTGATTTTATTGAAGCAGCAGAACACCCTGAAGAATAAACTACAGAGCAATACTCTTGGAGGTGATTTTGAAAAAAAGTATTAAAAAGTCTTAGAGAGCAGTCTTTGTCTTCTTGTTTAGATGAGATATTAGCACATTTTTTTCTGTCAGCTCGTACCAACAGCTTTCAACACTAGTTGAAGACTGAAAAGAGCTGTTATTATTCATTTCTTCAAGAAAAGGTTATGTGAAAAATCATCAGAACAATTCAACAACCATGTAAAGTATGGATAACAGAACTGGCAAGATGGTTGGGCTCGAAAGTCTAAGCCAGGACAAAAATCCCTAACCCTGTAGTAGGGTTCAACAGAATTTTACTTTGCACTCTGTGATCCCCTTCACCCTAATATAAACTTCTAAAAGAAAAATGTTAATGAAACTTCCCCCTTGCATAAAGTCATAATTGGTCTTCTTGAATCTGCAGATCTGCAGTAATATTTATATCTGAATTTCAACTCCAACAAACACAATAGAAGAAAGCTCCATTATCTAAAATGCATTTAATTTTTTTCTCAACTGAAAATGAAGCAACTGACCAGCATCTAGATTCTTGAGTAAAGTGGTGGAACCTTTCTGGAAAAAAAGATGTTTCACACATGAAGTTCTGACAGTGAAGGAACTTTAGAAACTCATTTAGACTGAGGTCTGGCAGCATTTAGCCGTCACATTATCTTCCAGTAGAGTTTGTCATGTGCAAAACGTGACTGGTTATACCAGTTATAGCAGTTCACTACTCAAAAGATCTCTGTGGCTTGACATTAAATTCCTCCTTCAGTAATACTAACATTAATCTTAAACCACTACAATACTAAGTTTAAATCAATAGGCTGCTCAAACTGCAGTTAAAAAAATTGCTAAAGTCGGAGATGTTGCTGGTTGTCATGCTAAGTACCAGTAAGAACTGAACTTCTAGATCTGTGCCAGACAGCACTGTCAAGGAGTTCTTCCACTCCCTCGCAGAGAATGCTGGATAGACAAAGTGGAAAGAGTAGAAGATCAGAAAAATCAGATAAAAGACCATAACCAAATGCCACCTGCACTGCAGGTGCCAAAATCCAGCCCATCGTATTCTCTGTCCAACACTTTGGAAAAGTGATCAGTTTTGTCCTCACAAGACTTTTGCTAGACCAAAACATAAGAACAGTCTATTTGCAAGAAGTCTACTCTGAAACAAGAGTCACATCTGCTTTCTGAGACCCAAATTAAATAAAATCTATCCAGAAACCAAAAGAAAGAGGATAACACAATTAAACACGGGGAGAACAAAAGCCAACAAACAGGCGCTTCATGGAAATAAAAGGTCATCTTGGTTTAAAACAAGGCTTGTAGGCAGGGAGAAAATATCACAAACAACTGAACAGAAGAACAACTCCAATGCCAAGTTTCCAAAATACTACCACAATATGACTTGGCGGTAGGGGGTTAAAGGATGTAACCCTGAGATTACCAAAGTCAGTTTCACATTTACATCCCTGAACTAAGGGAAGCCTTAGAATTACTTAGAACTACTGCTTTAAGAGGGGTCACGCAGATCCTTGAGGCTATCAGCTTTACCCAAACCACTGTGGAACAGGAGACTTATTTACATATGGCACTAAACATGTACCTAATGATATCGACAAATAAAAGAACACACTGCCCTTCATCCCTTTCTGCTACTAAAAACTGACCTGATATTTCAAATAATACCGATTTTCCTTTTTTCTTCTAAAGGACCAGAGTAGCTTTCATGGGTCAGGTGGATGTATGTAAAATAAATCTGCTTACCAAGATGAACCTTTCACAAATTATAAGCTTTAAATCGTAAACGTGGGGCTCCTGAATTGCCATTTCACCAGCTGTTACTGCCTCGGTGCTGGTTCGACATCTGACATTACCTGAGCAGAGGATGCCCCGCCACCCCTCTCCCCTCGGCTGGCACCAGGAGGGTTCGGAGCGCAGCCGGGCAACCTGCGCCTCAGCCCGGCAGCCAAGCCGGAAACCGCCGAGGAGAACCGGCCGTTTCCCTCGCCGCTTCCAGCGGGCAGAGCGCCAGGGAGGATGTACGGGAGGCACAAACGGATAAATGCAATAATCATGGCGAGACAACCGCACGGCGGGAGGGGGAACACAAGGCAAAAGGAGGGAGAGATGCCATCTTGTGCCTCGGAAATTTCGCTCTGAACAGGTCCGGCCGTGGATACAGCGCTGACGGCCATCAGGTCCGCAGGCCCGGCGGCCGCGCCGCCTCCCTCGCCCCGAGCGGGCTGCTCGCGGGGAAGGCGGCGCCCACCCGGGGCTGGTACCCGCGGCANCCCGGCCCAGCCCGGCCGCCGAGGCGGGAGGGCGCGGCCGCCAGGTCCGCTCGGGCCGGTCACTGCCCGGTCTTGGGCAGGCCGGGGACTCGTTTCCTCCAGCTGTCCCTGCGGCGCTGTGAGGGAAGCGGCAGGAGAGGCACACGGGTTGGGGCCCTTCTGGGGCTCTGATCGACCAAAGCCCCAAGCCCCGTGCCTCAGCCCCAGCCTGCTGGGGACCGCAGGTGTCCCGCGAGGAGCAGCAAGGAAATACTAAAATGTTTTGGTTGTCGTAAACAGTTGCCATCGAAGTAGTGGGAACTGGGAGGAAAAGGCCCTTTAACGTAGCAGGCAGGTAGCAGTGTCGGGGGGAGTCAGGATAGCGTTGTTTTTGAGCTCATGTCGGAATTGGGTCATTGCGGTTATGTGAGAGGTTTTTGAGTAAAGGTGGTGGATTTGAAGCTGATTTCAGAGCTTGAAATGAGGAGAAGAGTTCACAGGTGGCATTTGAAAATGAAATAAAAGGAGAAACGGAGAGCAGCAAGACCGGGTGAAAATGATCCTACTTAAATGGGGCAGTGTTAACTTACCGGTGTGAAGAGAGCAGAGGCGTAAGCACAACGCAGGGCATGAAAGCAGGAATGAAGAAGAGGAGGTTGGGTTGATAGGGCCCTAGAGTAGGGCTGAAGAAGAGTGGACAGGAGGAAGCTGCAGAAAATGAAGAGAGGAGAAGAGTGGTAGTGAGGCATCATTTTCTGAACCTTACAAAGGTTCCCAAGCACTCATGTCAGTGTCTCCGTGATTCTGGGAGGCAGACCTGAACTACTTTGCTGGAAGTCACAGGTCTAAGAGTGAAAATGCAAGATGTTTACAGCAACAGGGACTCTGCTGTGAGATTGTCACTGTGCAAAAGACTTGGGACCCTAACGGAGAGTTAAGCATGTACTCCCTGAGCTCTGAAAAGATCAACAGGGATAATATAACACTGTATAATGTGAGGAATTTCAGGTATCATTTGAGAGGTTGCTTACTTTCCCTGTTTGGCATCAGTGTGACCACTAACAGCAGGTCATACCCCCAAGGAGTACATCTTGGTAGGTCTACGTAGCAGAGATGGTGAGTTGACAAACAAGAATGATTTTATGGCAAGAAATACAGGATTGTTTCCCAGAACTACAGAAACTCTAATAGGATAATTTTTTGTTAAAGCAAAGTAACAGCAAGAAAATATTTTCATGGGAGAAAAATCTCTTAATGGGGTCCTCAGAAAAAGGTATAACACAACAGCTGAAATCTTGGAGTACAGGAAACCTGGTGTAAAATATCTCATTTACTTTTGGATGTTATTCTGTAAACACTTTCCAGCTGCCTTGGTATTCTAAAGCTCTCTTTTGAGCAAATATAAAAGATGTATTTTAGGGTGTGGTTATCTGGTTTATTTTAGTTTCCATGAGATTAGTCATTCCCTGGACAGGGGTTCCCATGATTGAAAGAGTAACAGGCTGAAGGGTAAATACTTGCATTAGACATATTGCCCCATTAATCAAATAAATTCCAGATATTACTGGTTTTGAGAGAAAAAGTGTTCATGGAGTTCTTACCTTACCAAAGGGAAGTGGTGCTAATTAGTGACAAAAGGTTTCTCTGCAGTGGGTGAGGATCTGGGATCTCTTCAGCCGCATTTGGCATTGGGGTTTGGTAGCTTTTAGTTTCTCAGTGAACATGAAGAATCCATTGTGTATTTTAATGACATTTATATGTGCGAATCTCCTAGAGGAAGGTGTAAAAAGAAAATCTCACAGGATGTAAGGAATTACTTCAGCCATTGCAGGAGCAGAACCAAAACAAAAATATATTTTTTTTTTGTAAACTTGCAAGTATTATTTTTCTTAGTTGCTCCACGGTAAGGTCGGAGGGGAAATAATTCTGAATAAACCTTGATTCTGCAAAACACTGTACTTTTGTAATAATGGAACTATTTTTATGCCAATATTTATGTATGCGTGTGAATATACCAAAACCCAAGACTTAGGCTAGCTCATTTCTTACGTACTTTAGGACTACATCCTGCAAATTACAGACTACTTTTTGCATTGTCCACCCTAATGTCTCAAACCATTAGCTAAGATCAGTATATAACCTTAAAAAATAGTTTTAAAGCTTTATTCCTCACTGAAGTGCAGGCATTTCATAATCTTTTACCATGTTTTATATAGTTTATCACCAGATGTAAATGTTATAAATATAAGCAAGTGCCATCTGGTTGTTCTAGCACCTCTCTTGTCTCCCATGGAGATATTTTTAGGGCAGCAGAAATACAGAAATGTAACTAAAACAGTTATTCTAAATGATATTTGAAATAAGGTGTACTTTCTGCTTTTCACAAGCTTATTTCTCTGATAAAGCTGACTGGATATATGAAGCACCTTGAAGCATGGTGCTTCATACTTTCTGCTACTAACAATTTTTCCCCATTTGAGCATCAAAGTACTCTAAGTTACTTAAATTAACTAAGCAGTTGGTTCCCTGACCTTAAAAAGGTTCATTTCTGCTGTTCCATAGAACACCCCATCCTCTCGCACACTGAGATTGTTTGGATGACATCATTAAAAATGCAAGTAAGATGCAAGTAAAAATAAAGTACAGCCGTCTAAGGTGGAACTGCTGATCATGTCACAGTTGAAAACATCACTTTTTATGGTAGAGAAATAACTTTCCAAGCCCTCAATCACACAAGCCTAGAGCTTGAAAGACTGAGCCAGCAATTAGTCTTAGCTCTCATCTTGTAAGTTCTTTTCTGCATCTGAGCTTTGTGTTGCACTTTGCTCCACCTGCATTTAAATTTTAAAAAGACAAATAAAGATTGGAATCCCATGTTGACTCAGTGAGACTCACCACCCAGTTGTGTTTACTGTACCACATGGCTACTATAGCATACTATGGGATATGCTACCCTTGTCACTTGAATTGGTACATTCTCATGTGTTCTGTGCTGTCTATATAAAATAATCCTAAAAAATGTGTGTGATGGTTTTTAGCTTATTATATTCCTTAAGTAATAAGATCAAATTTTAAATAAGAAAATGCAAACCATCCGGGGCAAGAGAGAATAAACTAGAAATTCAAGGATTTTGGAAGCTCAGTAGTAGTGCCCTGTTTTTCAGTTGAAGCAACAGAAATTATATTTTCCCCATTTGTATATATAATTTTCTTAAGTTTTCTTAATGTGCTATTATTCTGTCCCCTATTTATATGTGTCTGGGAATTAGTAGCTTCAGAAACTTGCATAGCATTAGGTATCCTAGAAACAACATTGAAAGTTTCTCATCTTCCCTGGACGGTAACATTATTATTATTATTATTAGTTAAACTTTCACCTATTAAGATGTTTTTTAGTCCTCTCATGTCACTTGCCCTCTTGTTTCTTGTCTACATAAGGAAGTACAAACATTTAATGTTTTGTTTTATGGACATAATCACTGCCTGCTTGAGTTTCTTCTCAAAATTTAGAAATCAAGCTGAGGTAAATGATGCCTCCTCATATGGATATTTTCAGTCGTTTTTGCCCTCTCTTGTCTAACTGCTGTTCTTTTCGTTTTCCTGCCACACTGCTGTTTGTTTTCAAATTTCTTAGCAAAAATCTGTCTAGTTTAAAGGTGTTTGTGTTCTGCTGTTTTGTATTTTTTTATATTTTCTATAATTTAGCTTTATAAGGCATGTAGTTTGTATTGTTTGTGTGACTATTCCAGTTTAGTAATCTGTTAAAAACCTTTAGCCTGTTGTCAGCTTCAGAGATTTACTTAATTAGTCATCTATTTCTCCTTTCATAAACTGGAAAATACAGAATTATGGGATGATTTGGGTTGGGATTGGAAGAGATTTCTGACATTATCAGGTCCAGGTCCCCCTGCTAAAGCAGACTCACCTAGAGCAAGTTGCACAGGATTGTGTCCAGATGGATTTTGAGTATCTCCAGAGAAGGAGGCTCCAGAACTTTTCCATGCAGCCTGTTCCAGTGCTCGGTCACCCTCAAAGTGAAGTTTTACCTCCTATTCATATGGAACTCCCTGTGTTTCAGTTTGTGCCCATTGCCCCTGATATCTTCTATGATAGCAGAGTCCCTGAAATGACAGCCAAGTGTAGATTTAGAGGGCTCCAGGTTGGAGAGGTGCCAGCATCTCTGACCATCAAGGTAGGACCAAAATTGCCAAATAGGACTCAGCCTGTAATTGTGACTTTCAGGATGTTCAGTCACCATTATTTCCTGTGGTTCTTAAGGCTTAAAATGAAAACAAGTCATGAGCAGAAGGGGTTGCCTGGATTTTTCTTCATGCACGTTTGTGTTCACTTTTAGATACTGACTGAAATCTAAACTTAATATTGCTGCCCAAGGGCTGGTTCATATACTGTTTTTGGCAATCGCTGATCAGTGAGCTGTGCAATACTCTTCTTTCCTCTTGTCTGGTTTGCAATGAACATTGTTGTACATTCTTTCACTCTCCTCCACTATTTGTCTCCTTTATTGTCATTATCCAGCTCCCTGGATACTCTTGCAAACACCACACAGGGTACTCTTTCCTCCTGCCAAATACTTTTCATTTGAATGACAGGGATGGAGCATGTGGAGTCACTATCTATTTTTCATACCTGACATTTTGAATCAAAAGGACTGTGTTAGTTAATCTGTTGTTTAGATGGAGATGGTATTTGCGGAATTCACCAGAGAATTAGCAAGGCATTCAAGAACCAGGTTTATTCTTAATAAAGGCAAGTAGACAGTAGGGAGAGTAGAATGGGCATGGTGGCAACTGGCACTGGTTTTCATCTGAGAACAATAATATTAAAAAAATCTTAAGTATTTACTTGAAAATATTAATTTGAACACACACAACCTGCAGTCATTGGTTGTATTCTGAAATTTATATCTACTCGAACTGAGGTTATCTTCATTTACTGTGGACTTGGATAAGCAATCTGATCCCTGAAGTAAACTATGAATTTACTTTATTATAGTCTGCAGTAATATAGTATTATTGAATAATCCCCAAACTACTTTCCCAAAGAGGCTTACAGTCTAAAAGAAAATGCAAAATGGGAGAGAGACATCAAGAATCATTGTTTTTGCTTTGTAAATGAGAAATTGAGATATACAAACAGATAAAATATTTTGTCAGCAAAAACCTATGACAGAACAGGCCAAGGGTTCTTACACTGATTTACCACTGCCCTTAGCCATCCCATCTTCCAGTGTTTTCAAAGGTTAGAGGTTCTTTGGGAATGAGAAAGGAGCAGGGTACTGACAAAAACCATGTTTAATAAATACAACCCCTTTGAAGGATGGTATATCAATAAAATAGCTCTTCATTGAATAGATTTTCATAGTGACAATATGAATACATTTTTTATTAAGTTCATTTCTTTAGGAGACAATAATATAGTAAATACAGGCTAAGGCTCCTAGATATTAGCATGTTCTCTTTGATGCATTCATGAGAGTTGTTCCATATAAAGACAAACATTTTGAAACAGTCATTAAAATATCTGGCCCATTAAGAACAGGAGTCACTTAATTTTTAAAGCTCCCCTGGAGATGTTTTATGTGTTAGGAGTGTAAGTCTACTAAAAAAGAATCTGACAGCAATTGTCCTCTGTACTGTAGATAATTCTCAAACGTGTGAGAAGAATTCTACTACATCAGAAAATAAATTTAAAGCACAATAACTATTGCAAGCAACTACAGAGTTTGATTTACTTTCAACCCCTCATATATCACATAAACGCTTTAATAATAAAATGTATACTTACTGAATTTTCTGAACGTATTACTTTTAATATTTAGCAAGTAATACTATGGCTTGGTGTCTCCAGTTCCTATTGAACATTCTGAACAATCCATCTGCAGATAACTTAAAATACTTGATTTTTCCCCCCCAAAACATGTTAATATTTGGGTTTGTAAAATTTTTTTGACATTTGCTTGAAAAGAAACTATAATGAAGCCATTGTGCTCAATAAACCTTTGTAACACATTCCAGAGTTCTTAGTGATAAGATAGACCTAAAATTTGGCATCATGATTTAAATAATCTCTGAGGTTTCAACAGCTTGAATCAGATCCTCCGGTGCTGTATAACCTCATTTCCCTTCAAGGCAGTATGAACTGGCTGTCCCAAGATAACTGTTTTGAATACTTTTCAGTTCCTTATGGCACATGGGCTTTATGTTATTTTTGCTACTTAATAGAAAAAATTGTGGTATTGCTTGAGAAACAGAACATTGGTGGACTTTCATCTTCTAATATGCAGAGATCTCTTATCTGACAAAAATGTCTTTGCCATTCTGGTTTTTTTTTTTTCAGTTGTGCCAACAGGAATCATGAAGACTACTATTCTGAAAACATGGTTTAGTCCAACTTCAGTACCTCTTTGCATTTGAAAAACAAGCCACTTAATTTTCTGAAGTGCACTTTTTAAAGTGATGGAAAATATCAATTGTTACTGAAAATCTGATTTTCTAGACCTTTTCATACTATGCTTACGAAAAAACACCTCACCTCATCTCATCATAAATTAAATTTTAGAGCTGAACAGAGAAAAGTATTATGGAAGTATTGTTTCAAATTAAAAAAATCTTCATCAAAATATTGCTGCATCTCTCATTCAGCAATGACTTTCTTCCTTTCTCTTTTGTGAACAGCATGGATCATTTGTCCCAGGAGACAAGCTATACTCTCACTGAGATTCAATGTTTTCTGTTTCTGCTGTTCTTTTTTTTCCCATCCTATATAAGTATATTCCACAGAACTAAAAATATGTGTATACTTCCTGCATGTTGCCATGAGATTGTTTTCAGTCAGATTCTACAAGAAGTGTTCTGATAACTACAGAACATTTAACAAAGGTGAAACTGTTGTGGGAAATTAAACCAGTTTGCTCACTAGGTTGGTGTACTCAGCTCATTCCTGATGAAGAGACATAAACATTTACTTGGAATATACACTACAATGAAAGTCTGGAGGTTCAGCTTTTCTCTAAGGCAGGATTTGAAAAAGGGTCTCAAATTCCACAGATACTGTTAGTATGAATGTTTAAAATATTCTGTAATTTTTGAGAAATCATATTTTGTTTCTTGTGAAAGCACAGTAGATAATTGTCATTTTGAGTTATTGACAACATGGATCATCTTAATACTTTTAGAAATAAACTCTGTTAAAATTTGTTGTTTCCTCATGATCAGCCCATGATTTGTACCACAGTAGATTTCTGTCCTGAGCTGCTTTAGCAAAAGATTTGTCAGCTTTTCTAATCACATCTCTTTTTTTGGAGAGAATCCTAATTCATTCATTTCAATTCTCACTAGAATAAAATTTGGCTTATAATATGTATTATTGTTAGTTTTCGATGCGTTAGCATTTGGAAATGCAAAATATGTTGTTTTCTCACAGCTCTACTTCTAATCTGTTGCTTCTACAGCCAAAGAATTCATTAGACTGAATTCTGGAAAATAAAATATTCAGGGCTAGACTGTTCCTTTCAGAACAGCCTTGATCCATGAATGGTGTGCAATCTGTGCAGCCTGAAGACATTGTGCCTTTGAGACACTCTCCTCTTGTGTAGTACTGTCTTGCTTCCTGCTGGTCTACACCAGCTTATTTTAACTTCCTTTATAAAAGATGGTTCCTATGCCGCGTAAAGAGGAGAAAACTCAATTTATTCCCCTTCCCAATGAACTTGTGCAGTGAAAAGTATTGTATTTGCTACTTCTGCGTACTACAATACAAGATTTAAGTAACTTGTTCATTAGTTCAAAGGCAAACATTTTACACACCTAACTGCTCTAACAGAGGCACACAATGTTATCTTTCCTTTTTGAAAATGCAATTTAAAAAAAATTTGGCTAGCTAGCTATCTTTTTATGTTTGATGATATGTATTATAGGGATGAACAAGTAATAACAGTGCAAAATTTCACTGAATATATTCATTGTGGCTAAGAAAAAAATTAGCATTTGAGTCCCTTAAACTACGAGTTCAATCTAAAGTCTCGATGACTTCAATGACTGCTGGTTCAAGCTCTTGTACTCCTGTTTATGTGGTTTTAGAATTTCAGGCCATTGAGCTCAGTTCTGTTCTTGAGCTATATTTTTTGTCGTGAGCTCCTTCAAACTGAAATAAATTCAGTCTAAATATAAACAGTCTAAAACAAAGAGTAATATTCTTTGACCTAATCAAGATGAATTTATGATGTCTGTAGCGTCATCTCCCAGATTTACTTGTCTCTTTTGAACCAGTAAAAATGCATAACCAAATATTTAATTTGAGTAATGCTAAAGACATTGAGCTATTCAGCCATAGCAAACACTCACTACAAAACATGGCCAATTGAAAAAATAAAAACCAAAGAAGCAATTAAAAAAATCTTTTCCTTTCCTATTGGTTGTTAAAAAAGCTTTTTTTTGAGCTACAGAAGAATGTGTAAAATCCTAAGTACCTGTTGGTAGTTGTTGGCAAGATCTGTTTGCAGGCCTCCCAAGTGCCTGTTCTTTGTGGCAGAATACAGTGAAGGAAGTGGTATCCACGCTAGAGAAGAGCTGGCTTAAGGATCATTTAGGCATGCTGAATATATCAGTTCACTGGACAGGGTGCAATGCTGGCTGGTGTCATGAAGAGGGTGCAATCTCTTGTTCTGGAGAGGCTGTGATGACTGGGTGGGATGGCTGTGAAAAGGCAAACATTATGCCTGTGTTTATGAGGGGCCATCCATAAAGGTGACCAGGGAGTGGCAGCCTGCCCTGCCTGGCCTCAGTCTCAAGGATGATTGTGGAGCAAGTCCTTTTGGAGGCCATTTCCATGCTCTTAAAGGCAAATAATGTAATTAGGAACAACCAGTATGGATTTGCCAGGGATAAGTCATCACTGAGCAATTTGATAGTTCTCTGTGATTAAATAGCTGTCCCTGTTAGTAACCGAGATAGAACAAGGGATGTTGTATGCTTTAATAAGCTTATGTTAAAGTCTGTCATAGCATTCTTTTAAATCAAATCAGATATGGATGGATTACAAGGTGGCTGGAAAACTGTTTTAATTGCTAGGCTCAAACAGTCACTGGTTTGAAGTTCAGGTAGCCACTAGTGTAGCTCTTCTGCAGTTGATCATGGACTAACTTGTTTAATGTCTTCATTAATAACCTGGATGATGGGATGAAACATCCTCAGCAAGTTCATGGCTGCCACTAAACTGGAGAAAACAGCTGATACATTTGAGGGCAAAGCTGCTGCATAGGGGTATCTTGAAAAACTGGAGAAAGAGGTTGATGTGCTGCTTATTATGTGTGATTTAAGTAGAAGATGCGACGTATCTAGTGTACCTAATATCAGGACAGATATTATACAGGAAAGGTCTCTTATCTCTTCTTCAGTATCCCTTAATTATGGTGAAGTACTTTAAGTATTGCAACTTTATTCCTGTTTAATAGAACTATTCATCAGTAACATGGTTCAAATCTCGAGCAACAGTATGCCCTGTCTGTCACTCAAGATACAAAGAACACCTACCACATAATACATCCTAAAATGAAAAAGCACAGAACAAGCTTTAGCATACAATTACATATATTTCAGTGTTGTACAAGTGTGTAAACACTTCTAGTTGCTCCCTCTTTCATCACATCAATGCAAAATTCTTCTATTACATTACTACAAATGTGAAATAAATGGACTTAATTGTTTCAGGTATATGTTTTTAACTGAAGTCAGAATTTGGCCCATAAAACTAGAATAATCAAATACCAAAATACTTGAAAAACATTCACTGCTCTTTAATCTATCAAGCAAGTGTGACTGTTTTGTGGAGAATCACAATAAGAGCAGTAGGTCTTTCTTTTATAAAGCTTATACTCAAATTCAGTAGGAATTGATTGAAAGAATTCCTGATATTTGGCATGGATGGGAGGCAAGATTAGGCACTCTGTTGTGGCAGTACAACCAGCATACCCTTGTTACATGAATTTTAATTTTTTTTAAATTAGCTTCTGTGACTGAGGAAGGGTGTTGTTGCCAAGAAGAAATAGTACAGCTTTGTGGTGAGGAAATAATTTTGTGTGTCTGGTTCTCTCCACCTCTCTGAAAAAAAGAAATGGCTTATTTAATTGCAACAGATAAAAGTGCACTCCTCTATTTCAGCATAGAAATATGAGCTTACTGTTACCACCATTTTAAACCTATTATCTTGTATACTTTTCCAGAAAGATGCCATTCTCTAGCCCTATCCCTAGAAAGCAGTAATATATCAGTATGAAAGAAATATTCAATTTTCTGCATATTGTCTTTTTGACCAAAACTAAGCTTTGAGTATTTTGCATGAACATAGACTTACATTGCAGTAAACCTTTATCTATAATGACAAACATCTCATCTTAGGTGTTTTCAACTAAGATTTAATCAATTAGAGCCATTTTCCCCCTGGGGTTGGTATTCATTAGTGCAGCTCATAATTTCTAAACTCCGGTCTGCTGAAAATAATGACATGAGATCAATAGAGTTGTGTTTAATGGCTTGTGTTATACAGCTCATCTGAAAGGGCTCTAAATGTACATTTTCATAAGGTCTGCATTACTCAACTCATTGACCAGAGTGTGATGATGAGCTAATGCTGTTATTTTTAGTTCCTGCAGGTTTTATCCAAGGCATTTTGGAGATAAAGAGCTGGAAGGAATGACTGCAATGAACAAGGAAGCAGGATGCATTATGAATGATTTTTAAGTTCTGTTTTTCAGGAATGAAAGTTATAAAGTTAGTTGAGTAGTGTTGCAACTGCAATTTCCTTATTTTAATGACTCAGTTTGTAGCCTTGGGAATATGCCCATTTTCATGTTTTCATGGACTGTGTCCATTGGCTAAAAGAGCAAAGAGGTTGCACTGCTGTGTGCTGTCCTGTGTCGAACTACAGCCAGCACTAGGGGAAGATGCAAAGAGCTGTACAGGAGCTGCTTGCAGGTCATATATAGATCTCAGCCTAATCCCTGAATTTAAGATCATAACCATGAAGTTTTCTTACTTCTGCCTGTTTGTCACTCGTATTGACCATTACAACCCTGATATCACTAGTATATAGACGTGGTAAAGATTACTAAGAGGTAGGATTGAGGTGCCTTTGCTGTATCTCATTTCTTTTCTAAGAAAATCAATATCAATATTTTAAGTCTCCCTTTGTAAAACTCCTTCTCTCTCTTTTTTGCTTCCATTCTTCTCTGAATCCCCTGTAATTCTGCAGTGGACTCCTTGAGAGGCTGTGTGTGAGCAGATGAACACCCAATGCAGAGAGGGCTGTTTCTGTGGCTTGTATAACAGCCTCCTGATGTTTGGTGATTTCCCCTAGCCCTATCCTCACACCGCCTGCCAATTTGTCTGTTTTTTGGGAGAAGAGGTGCACATTAAGGTTATAAAATGAATTATCCTTGTTCCATTTCTGGTTGGATTTTTTTTTTAATTCAGAGGAGTTTGTGACTGCTGCAAAGGAAACCTGGTTTCTTAACAGTCTTTGTCTTGCTGGCCACATATTTATAAAGATGTTAGAAATTTACATGAAGAACTTGGTTGAGTGCCTCTTAATGAACCTCATTGGCTCAGTTCCAAACTGTTTTAAATAATTAGAAAAGTAAATATGGGGCCCCAGAGGATATTTTCAAAGGCACAAAGGACAGTTAGGTAACCAGCTCACAGGACAGATCTAAGGCTTTCTCCAACTAAGCCACTAAAAAAGCCCTGTACCTATGTAACCTTACACAAGCTGAAAAATGTGGTCTATAGATACGGGCATATTTCTGCAAACTCAATGTCCAAAACATTGTAATTTAAAAGAAAAAAAAAAGAGTTATAAGAGATATGGAACAGTAAACTGTGCTGAGATATATGATTCATAATTTCAGATAGGAAATGGCGGCAGATTATAAAAGGTCTTTGGGCTGAAATGATGTAGCAGAAATCTGTGAGGAGCTGCTTAAAGAGCCCTATCAGCAAGTGCCTGAATTTCACCAAACCTTCTGTGTTCATTTATGTAAAAATTTTCAGCTGATAAGAACCAGCAAGTCTGAGATGGAAACTTTGATTTTGCTTTTGATAAACAGTAGGAAGTGCTAGTAATTGTCAGTTTGTATTTGTTAAGCTGATACTCCATGGCATCAACTCAGCAAAACAATTTTCTTTGAATATGTCTAGCAAACAGAATGGAGCTTGCTAGAAAAGCCCAGTTTTGTGCTGGCCTGTGCCTCTTTGCAGTGTTTGTGTGATGCACCAAGCTGAGAGATATTTGGTGATGTCTGACTGTGCTGTCATGCTATAGGGATGGCCTTCCAAGCTAATAAAAGAAGACAAGATAGAGGCGGCATCTCGATACTGTTCTGATTCCCTGAAACTTAGCTATGCTGCTGCTTTGGTGTTTAGTGTCTTCAGACTGCAGGTGAAAATATGTCCAAAGAGCAATTAGAATTTGGGCATTTGTCCTCTAATTCATTAGTATGGATGCCAACACAACAGAAAAATACTCTATCTCTACCAAAATTGCTTATTTGATTTGATTCAACTTCCTTTAATTCTGATCTTATATCATGTAGAAATCCAAATCAAGTTACGTATGTTTGTAATAACCCACATAATAAAAAATTTGCAAATGTTTTATTGTCATTGAACACAACATCTTTCACTTCTTGTGTCCAGAAATGTAGACATGGTGAAACTGCACTGATGTTAAAATAATACAATTAATTAACTCCTTTATTGCTTTCTAATGTACAAATAGGGATTATCTTCATGAAATCCCATTACGATTAGATTTTGAAATTATTTATTTACAAGTTAAACACCTTCTATACCAGATTCTTTCAGTACACAAAAGGAACTGAAGGAAACTTGGACAAAATCTAATTTCAGGAAATGTTTAATGTAACATTGTAAAAACCATTAAAATATCAATAAACCATATGATGGGTGGCCTTGCTTATGTGACCAGAATTGTAAAGCTATTTTCAGTGAGTTGACATTTGCCGTGGTATCTATGATTTATTAATAATGTTGTTTAATGCAGGATAACTGCATTCTTTGAGTACTCAGACATCCTGACAATATGTGGTCTCTCCTATGTAATCACTGCAATCACTGTAATCTCTGCTGTGTAAATAAAATGGAAAGTAATCTTTGTCTCCAAATAATCCTAACAGGGAATACAGAAAAAGGACAGCAGAAAAAAAAGTTATAGCGAGAGGAAATGCCTTATCTGTGGTCCTATCATACATAAGTGAAAAGGATGAAAACAGAAGGCAGGTCTTCCAGGTCTTCTGAGCCTTAGATATCTAAGTCTCCATCCAGTGGCTTGCTTGTTAGTTTAATCTGTCTCTCACATACCTTTGGAACTCACCTAACTGCAGAAGCCACCAACTGAAATTTCACAGATCAGTTTTAAAGGCTGTTTGTTATACTTGTAGTTGCACAGAAAGCCTTCCATATTCACAGAACTAGGGTAATAAGGAGGCACTGATACAAAGCCTCAAAGAAAACCACATTTTTCAGAAGTCATATGCTGACACTGTTTTGCTCATGAAAGTATCAAACTTCATGTTGAGTATAAGCTTACTATGAACTTCCATGTCGACTATATCCTGTGTGACACAGGGTTTTGCTCTGCTTGATGGTGGTGCTGTTTGGCTGACCTCAGCAGTATTGTTTGGTATGTATTACTACATTATCTCTGCTTTATTCTAAATGGGGAAGCCACAGAATTTCCCTCATTCTAATAATAAACATAGCAGTAGAAGCTAGTGTTAGGCTGGAACAAGGCCCAAGTAGATTTTTATCTGGGCAGGTGAAAGGACTTGCCTCAAAACTGACCACAAATTCAGGGACTGATGAATCAATTTGGTGTCTGCCTAAAGATAAATCGGATCTGCAAAGTAAAAATAACTAGAGAGCAAAGGGAACTGTGAATGTAGTCCTGGGTATAAGTCCTGTGAGAGGGAGGGAAGCCTCTTTTGAGCATATGATGAGGTGGAAGTCCAGACTTGAGATCTGTGAGTGGGAAAACCTTCATGTTGGCTTCTGAGAAATTTGTGCATGTTCTTTGTATGAGTTTTTTATAAAAAAGTATGAGGCTTTGGAAATAATGGAAGTAATGTGTTACATTTCTTTTTCAAATGGAAATGAGATGGCTTTAGTATCAACTAACATTTGAATGTTTTTGTGGTTGAAGCAGATTAAAGTGTTTTAAAGTATGAGACCCAAAGAGCACTTTCACAGGAGGATACACCAAAGAAATGATTTGGGGACCTCAGAAGAAATGACTACAAGTCCTTACATCAAATTATGGCACAACTTTAAGCAGATAGGAAATTGAAGAGTCAGGAGTCTTCCACAGACACATTTTTGCACTGTTCATTAGAGGTGCTTCCTGTGGGTTACACTGTACTGGGGTGGGGGGAGTGAGTTTATGAGATCATCAGAAAAAAACAGCATTGGGTGCTGTACCCATCAGAGTGACTGACAGCATCCCTGAGAATTCAGAGTGCTGTGGAAATTGCAGTGTAGTAGGAGATAAGAAGCCTTTCAGAATCTGAATTGCACAAGGATTGGGCTTTTTTTGCCCTTAGCCCACAGCACTTTTTATTTATAAAATTTTAGATTAAAAGCAATATTATATGCATTTTTAATAAAGGAAACACTATTTTGTTTGCATGTTGTTACACAGCAGAGTGATCACCAGCCTTACAAAACACTCCCTGTGTGATGTGTGTATTGAGTGAAAGCCCACACATCATTTCAGGAGTTAGAATTTTGTATAAAGAAAAGAAGTGTGTTTCAGGCCTTGAAAACAGGCATACATATAAATGTGAGGGAAGCATAAAGCTATTATGGTCATCATTTCCCTTGTGCAAAAAAGCATCACATGGAAAATGTGACTGCCAACTCTGACAAATTTGTTTGGCTTCTGCATACAAACACTGACATGTTAATTGAATTTCTCATCAGGAAGTTGTTCCAGTCTCCTCGTTCACCTGGTTATAATCCATCTGATGCAGCAGTTGCTATGGTAACAGCTGTTTCAACATTTTAACCTATATAAATATTGTTCAGTATAGAATTCTGTGATAACGCAGTTAACTTGTGTAACTATTACTCCTGAGAAGAAAATTGCCGTCAAAAATCAGAGCAAACGAATTTGCAAGAATTTGCTACTGAGCCAGGGAGAGGCTGGTTGGATAAAGCAAGGCTGACACCTGCTGGCTTCTTTCGCTCAGACACAAGTGGGTTTTCTGCATTCAAGACACGTCCAGCTTTATTTTAAATAGCCTTAAAATAGCCTAATTCCTTCTGCATTAGGAGAGTTTTGGTTTTCTAGTATCATCACCTATTTCTTATTTTATCCTTTTCTTTCTGAAGGTTGTGAACAATTTTTATGTAGAGCTTGTAGCTCACATTGCAGACTGTAAGCATGTCCTCAGTAAAAACAAGCAATTATTACTACCCAGATTGCTTATTCATAAAGTTTGACATTTAAGAGAAATTCAGTGGTGCTAATTGGCTAGTTTGGCATGCTGATGGACAGTAATTTGAGAGTGAAAAAGCCTTTTTATATAACTTCTAAAATACTCCTTGTGATTTTTTTGAGGCAGAGAATGAAGAAATATGTAACAAATAATCTCTTCCAGGCAGAGCTAGTATCTTACTAAACACCATGCATATGGCCAGTGCTTAAAAATCTATGAATAAATCTGGAAATAGGACATGCATAAATACTGTATGATGTCTATTCTCCTGACACTACCAAGGGCACAGCAAAATCATGGGGGAACTGCAGGTGCACTGCAGCGCTGGTAATTCCTGAAAGCGTTGCGTCTGTCAGCTCTCAAGGGCAGGCAGAAAGTCTCAGTGTCATGGGAAGGATTTCTTCAATGACAAGTAGTTTGTACGTCTCCTTTGTAGGAGTATAGCATAAACTCCCTCTGTTTAGTTTGGTAGCTAATGTGAGAGAAAGAGAGCAGAGCTTTAACTGCCCTCCCTTCTGCTCCACTTTCCTTTGAAAAGTGTTCTGCTGCTGGCATTATTAACTCTGAAACTCCCTATACAGCTGTGGACTGCAAGGACTGGCTCTCCTATGCAACTGTGGAAGAGGCACAAAGGTTTCCTTGTGACCACTCATTCTTTTTGTGTCCCCACAAAAGGCCAGTCACAATGTAGTATGCTGTTAATAGCTGAAGCACAAGATGTGGTAATGTTAATGAAGCCTGAGCAGCTGACGCTAAGGTTTGGGGGAAACTGGGGCCTAAATGACTGTGCTTTATCTTTCTTATTGAGTCACTGGCACATGACTCTTTTGGCTTAATCCCTTCACAGCATTTTATACAGAGGCACTACATTCAGATGTTTAAACACAAATTCATTATATGCCATGTATGCTCTGATGTCCTTGCATGTGAATATGACTTCGTTATTACTCTGTCCTCAAGTATATTTTTCACCTGCCCATGTGAATACTGAGATATTTTGGCAAAGTGCTTCATTGTAGAGCTGTACTTCCCACTCCTTGAGCTGACATTATGCTCTTCTCATTAGCATGTATGAAAACGTACTTTTTGGTTTAATAAGGAGCCATTAAGAATCTGAAATATCAATGTGGAAGCAAAGAAACTGAGCATCATTGAAACTAGAGATGCAGTAGAGATGCAAAGAGCTCTGGCTTTTTCAAAGAGAGGAAATGAAGGAGGGGGGAAGCTAAGGGTGTGCATGCCATGAATGTCCCTTCTGTTTTTTAGCTCTACAGCAGAATCAAAGAAGCTCCTATCTGTGACAGGCAGACCTGACAGACATTGTTTTTTCTGTTTTTATTTCTGCCTCATCTTCTATTTGGCATTCTTAGATCCCAGTGTCAGGATGGTGTGCTACTTAGTAAGTGGTCTGACAAGTCCTGCTCTTCTAGGGCTCAGAAGTCCCCGATGTGGCTACTACAGGTATATTTGGTATATTTTCCTGTCAGGAACTCTGAAATGAAAGTGAAAGGTGAGGGTGGTGTTTGTGTTTTTGTTGTTGTTGTTGTTGTTGTTGTTGTTGTTGTTGTTGTTTTTGTTGTTGTTTTTGTTTTAAGATTCAGGCCAGCCAGTGTGAATATTTGAACTTATTTCTAGATGCAAAATATATGGCACTTCATATAGTTCCTAATTTGTGTACTTTTCTGTGACAGCTTGCAAAGCTGAGGGAATGGAAGTGGTACTGATTGATACTACAGATACTGTGAAAAAAGGTAAGCAGAAAGTCAGCTCTTTTGGTGCTGTAGAAAATCCCAATAGGTTAGTCATCTTACATTACAGAACTGTATCATTTTAGGAAACCTGAAAACCTGACCATGTTGATTATTATTTCCTGGCAAAGAATTTCTGTTTGCTACCTGATCCATGCTGTGAGCCTCTATGTCTGTATCTCCTGAAATGGAGAGCTACTTTAAAGCATCTGAAGTGATGACAAGAATCACAGCAGATTATTGTTTTTACAGAATTGTGTAGCCTGTGAGGCTAATGTGGTATCACATCACTGAAGCTGTAGTTCTCATTGCAAAGAATCATACACAGCAAGGAATAAATATGGTGGGAAGCATGTCCATCACCAGCCAAAGAGAAGAATGCCCAAGTTATCACTTTCTAGTGTGAGTTTACTAAATCCCTCAGATGCCCTTGAAAACCTCATCCCCAAGTCATGTCCACCCCAGCCACACCTCAGTGAAAAGTGTCTCTTGAGGCCTATTTCTGAGAAAGTCTGTATGTAACTAAACATAAAACTGGGGCATCACTAAAGAGGAGCATATGGAATTTCTCTAGTCCCAAGTTTCTGCAGCATTTCTTCCACTCAGAGACCCTTGAGAATGATGCTAGAACAGGCAGAAATACTAACTTGGAAGAAATTCACCCAGCACTGTATTCTGCATTTGCACATTCATGTTAGCACATTCTGTCTTCCTTCAGAGAAGGAAAATATTTTGAGGCAAGCATCTCAGATGCTGATAATTTCAGTTAGTTGCAGTGAAATAGCCATCAAGTTATTTTCTAGAAGGGTTCCTGACCTCAGAGTGTCTGAGTTTGTGAGGAACCTCTCTCTTGTCCAAATCACTGCTTAGAGCAGGGTCAGCTGGGGCAGGTTGCTAAGGCTGTGTCCAGTTGGGTTTTGAGTATCTCCGAGGATGGAGGCTTCACAACCTCTCTATTCCAATGTTCAAGAGTTCTTACCATTAAAAAAAAAGTTTTGCTTGTGTTAAAAGTGCAATCTCTTGTATTTCAGTTTGTGCCCCATTTGCTCTTACCATGTCACTGGGTACTACAGAGAAGAGTCTCCTTAACTCATTCCTATCATAACTCCTTAACTCATAGGTATTTATGCGCAGTGATAACACCCCAGTGAGCTGTCTCTTCTCCAGGCTAGGTAGTCTCTATGCTAAAGAGCAGCATAAAGAAGGCAGACTGAGAACTCGTGACATCTGAAATAATTCTGGAACTGACAACTTTGAGCAAATCACAGTGAAATTCCGTGTCCTGTCCCTAGAGTAGAAGCACAGAAATCATGACCCAGTAGGAAGAGAGGCGAAAGTAGCTTCAAGATCTTCTGAGCTCCTTTAACCTTGAATTGCCCTGGGGTCTGGTGAAAGCTCTAGTGTAATCTGTTCAGTTCAAACTGTGGTGCCTCTTCAGTGTCCTATGGGAATGTGAAATAGGATTGCATGAAATAGAAATGTCATGGCTGGAATATCCGTAATACTGTTTCTTTTGTCCCCACTCCAAGCTGTAGCATGCTCCTTTCACCTGACCTTGAGAAAGGATGTTAGGAACAAAGCTTACTGGGTTCTTTCATAGTGCCTCTTCTAAAGAAACCTTACTTGGTGTGAAAGGTTTTTAGGGTCCCTTTAGGCCTCCACATTGCTTTTGCATGGAAAAGAGTGATGATGAGGATTTTCTGTTTAATCTCCCTAGGTCCTTAGGTATAAGATGCCTGAGACTTGTCCCTAAATTGTAATCTCTTTGTGTTGGGGTTGGATTTGAATTGACTTTATTCCATGCTTTTGGCCTAGCAGAAAGGGTGCCATTTTTTTCCTGTGGTTTTCTGCAGTGCTGGAGAGTAAATAATTAGGACAAGTAATTCAAAACATGACTCTGCAATAGGTCATTTTACTTCTTGGGAGTGGAAAGGTCAGTGGGCCGCAGATGAGTCCTATTTGCTAGGGTGACTTTTAGTTGTGAGGACACCTTCCAGAAAGGTTACCACAATGACAGTGTAAGTGCAGACTTCTGGAAAATTCTCTTTAGGAGTTCTTGACAGGGTGGTAATGCTTCCCTCCTCACACTCCTCATATCAAGCTGGAGATACATCTTGTTGCCCTGGTATTTTCATGCAGGTCATCTTGGCAGCTGCTGAGTTAAAGGGTGATAAGAGGTCCCTTCCTCCCATTGGGACACTTTTTGGTCTTTTTACCAACTGAGTATTCCTTAAATTGGCTTATTTTAAACAGAACAGCCCAATATCAAAGGTCTTTAAAACTTTTATAAGGTGATACACTTTAGTACCTGGAGTTTGCTCGTAAGAGAACTAATTAAAGATCAGTATACAGGTGGTGTGAAAATTGAGCTTTGTCCATGACCTGGTGACCTGTCTTCACTTTTTGACAGTGATACATCTACCACACTAAATGTTAGGCTTTCACACAATACTTGTCAATATTTGTCAATATTCTTATTGTTGAAATCATATGTTCTACTCGTATTCCTGGAGCAGTTAAAATGGTGATTGCTGGATTGTAACAGCCTTGATTGTCATAACTGAATTTTGTACCTTTATTCAATTCAAAAACTTTTATGCTCCACTAATGTATGGTACATTGGATATAAGACAGATGATGAGATTTAAGTGAGCTTATGTCTCTTGATCTTTTCATCTCTATGCATATGCATGGGATAAAAATATCATCTTGAGGCCGACAAAAATTGGAAAGATAATGAAGAGTAAAATAAATTTTGAAACTATTGATTTGAATATTGTGGAAGGAAAATATTTATAAGCAAAAGTATTAGGGAAATCCAATGTTGTCAAAAACCAATAAACATTGGTAGCAAAAGAGAAATAATTGGTAATACATCAGTTTGGGAGTTCAGATTGTGATCTTGCAACAAAAAAATTCATTGATTTCCAGTTAAATCAGAAGAAATAACTTCCTTAAGTGACATTGCAGATGTGTTGGTTCTCCATCTCTGAATGAATTCTCTGTTTTTCCATAAGAAAAGAGAAAAATCAAGAGTTATTTAGTATCTATATGAACTGTGACCATTTTGGATTTAATTTTTCTTTTTAACCTAAAAAGTCCTGGTCAGAATGGGAGAATCCATAAATACAGGGAGAAATATTTTAGCGCTTCAGATCAGAGGTGACAAGTGCTGTCTCATTTCTCCATGATGATTATCAGCTACACTAAAAATTATCAAACTGCAATTATGTTACCTGTCTGAAAAATTATCAGAATTATTGATGCCTTGGGAAGGCTGACCTGAAACAGAGACTGGACAGAGCTAGAGAATAAAGTAGGTATTTATTGAAAGGCTTCCATTATCATACAGGAAAATAAAATTATTTTGCTTCTTTCCTCACTAAAAGTTTTCACTAGACTGTAATAATTTGGAAGGTGAGCTTTATTCATGTTATTTCTCCTTTATCAAATTTCATGTTCCAGCTTTTGTACCTTTAACTCTTGGTGTGAAATCAAGTGACCCTTCTGCACCTTGACAAAGTCCTTGTCTCCACTGGACAGTGACTAGCTGGAATGTAGTGGCTAGGTCACTTCTAATCCAAGGTAATATAGCAGTTAGAGGAAAAGGTTTTAAAACAAGTCACTTAATACCCCTGAAATAATGCTTTGTTTTCCTAAAAGCAGGCAGGCCAACCTTCTTCAACCCCACCAGCCATTATCTGCTTAAACATACCTACGTATTTCTAGCTGCCTTTTCCTTTCCTTGCTTTATCTCCTATGTTCGTGGAGGAAAATGTGTACGCTGACTGGCAGGCAGAGAGAATCTGCCTGTGGCTAGAGAACCTCCTCCTGTCACCCAACTGCTTACACAGAGGTGCCTTGTCCTCTCACTGTCTGCCTTGTTCATTGTCGCATATTGTTGCAATACTCCTCCCCATCACAGTGGAAGTGTCTTGTGTCAAATACCAAATTAAATGTGTACAAATCAGGGCATTTTTAACAGTTTGTTGCAGTGTGCATTGTCAATTGAATCAACACAAGTCATTCAGATAAACCAGATTTTTCTAAAAGATCAGGCTTTGCCACCTCTACAGTCTACTGATTTTTTTTTTCAAGTCATACCCTAAAAATCTGTTTTAAAATTCAGGGAGTGAAGATGACTCCTCATTTAATTTGTCCTCTCCCAGTAAGCTGGTGTATAGTAGACAGCTGGCAGACCTGTAAGGAATTGCTTCAGTGCTCTCGTTCTGATTTTTTCAAGCTTTTCTCAGAGATGCTAGGACAGTCTTCATTTCCAGTTTATTCTTTTGGGGTTTTGTATTACGCTCATGACCAGAGCACCAGAGTGACATGCAGAAGAGCATAGAGCAGCATAAGGAACAGCTGGTGTATGTTTATGCTCTCACCCTCTCCTCAGGGGGACAAGTGTGCCCAGCTGAATATTTTCCTTTGGAATTACTTTAAATACTGTGCTAATAAGAGAGAATCAAGGGTAAAAGAATCGTGCTTGTTTTCAACTTGTAAATAGTGAGTCTTGTTCTGTCCCTGTTTCCTTGCTTAGCCCAAGCACTGAGCAAGCTTCCAGAACCTGTCTGCTTCACAGACAGGCTTTACTCTTTGTAGAGATTGTGTTATGGATATTCTCTTTCTGCTGCTTTTGGGAGAAAAAGATGTTGTTTGTTTGGGGTTTGTTTTACTAGAATAATATGAAGGAAAGCGCAAAAAAATTGATTTTCTCTGTCTACAGATCCATAGATGTCTGTTTTTCCAAGGAAAGTGGATGCTTCTAAATACAGAGAAATAGCACTGCTATTTCAGTGAAGCCAATGACAATTAGGCTTATCTATAGTACAACCGCTGTGTCTGGAACAAGATGAAAATTTGGCACCAGTGAGAATTATCCTTTTGGAAATGAATGTTGGAGCCATTATGAATTGTCTATGGCATCCTGTTTGGAGCAATAGAAATGAATCAGAATGACATGACTTTCATTTTATTCTCAGGTACTTCTTTCTGTCAAAGGATATTTTCTAAGCTAAACTTCGTCTTTAATGTGGGAAAAATTTATTCTATTTCCCTTATATTGTATTGCTATGGCAACACAACATGAAATGGCATTCTGAGCTGGCTATCATAAAACTGCTTCCCCCGTTGTGTCCAGTGACCAGCCTCCGTTAAGGGCTGTGCACTCCCCTGGGTGCAGGGTCTGGTGCCTCCTGTTCCCTCGAGCAATGCTAGCTTAGTTCTGTGGGGGAGTCTGTGATGAGTCAGAATAACACTGTGGACATTTTGACATGTTTATACTTCCACAGCTACTGGGGCACATCAAGGACCTGTTAGTCTACAGCACCAGCATGCAACACAGAGCAAATCACCTCCAGGAGCGGTGTCACCCCTCACACATGAAGGCTCCTGGCTCACAGGGGCTGGGTGTTACACTGGCCACTTTGAGTATGAGCAGCAGTCCCCCTGTGACAGCTGAGGCTTCACAGCTCAGCACTTACCCCATTCTAGGCAAGGCAATGCAGTCTGATGGAAACTGTGCTGCTGCAGACCTTGCCAGTGATGGGCAGGCTATGCCTACCTGAGCTGCAGTCGTGCCTCTGTGTTGACTTGCCCCTCAAGGCTTCTGTTTTTCCAATGTCCCCTCTTTCCAGAGGAGGCCTGTTGTGCAGCACTGAGCCAACACAGCCTGGCTTAATTTTACTTACTCCTCAGCAAATATTCTAGTAACCTGAAGTTTCTATTCTAGAAGGGTAATAATGATTCCTTCTGGAGTGAAACTTTACCTGTAGCAGAATAATTACAGTGAATTATCTGGGGGTATGATTCCAAGGCAGCAGTTCCCAGGCACTTGCTTTGAAGAATCTATCTCTGCAAACATGAGAAGGACGATTTCTGACAATCTGCTATTGATCACAGAAAATTGTTTAGTTCTAGTTTCACTCTCAAACATTTGTCTCTCTGCTGCCTTGTTTAGGAAGATGAAGCTTCTCAGAAACTGAACAGTAGGTCTTATTGATATCAACTCTATTTTACCTAACAGCTCATTTACCTCTTTCCTCTCTGCCTGCCTCCCTCCCTTTCCTTTCCACGCTGCTGCTGGCAAGCTAATTAGGCTGCTCCCTCAAGAAAAATTCGTCCAAGGCTGTAATAGCCATATCAGATGGAAACTAGGATAAAACTCTGCACAGTATAACCTTATAAGTGCCTCTCATCTTCCCACAATGTTTCCCTGTCTGCTTTTGCTTTGTAGGGAGAATTCTCTCATCATGTATTCTATGGAACTATTAGGTAAATTATTAAAAGAAATTATGATGTGTGTTTCCTGAAATATCCTCCTTGATTTCCTTTTATCCCACTTATTTATACATTTTAGGTGCTGAATCTCAAGCTTTGTCCAAAAAGCCCACATTGTATATTTCACTATCTTTTCTTTTGTAAATCCTTAACCTCTGTTAGACTAATATATTAAAATTCTTCAGACATGGAGTAGCAATGTTCACAATCTCCAGTTCATTATCTTAATTAGATCTGTCATATTATCCCACAGTTTATTCTCGTTACTTTAAAGGTGATCAGCCTTAGAAGAGAATGTGAGCAGAATTTAGTGAATTCTATTGTGGCAACATTTCTCTGATCTGGCTTTGAATCTTTCAGGTGTAATAATGATAATGCTGCTGGTGCTGTTAATTAAAAATTGCATTTGAATGGTATGAATATTCATTTTGGGGAATGAACAGAGAATTAACTCAGGGGGGTGAAATGTCTTTAATGGCCCAAGGATGTGAAGTGAACCTGGCTCCCCATTAAAACACAAATGAATCATTAAAAATGATGGAAATTCAAAATCCTTCTGCCCTGCAAACTATTAGTAAAGTATTGCCCAGATCGAGCCTGTCTTCTAAGGTGGTAACAGAAATTAATGTTCATCCTTCAGTAACAAATTATATGACATATACTTGACATACAGCTCTGTCCAGGAGCTAATACCTGATGCTAAATCTCTATTAAATAATTTAGAAGGGCTATTGCTTATTTAAAATTCTCAGGTTAAAGTGCTGCATCTGTAAGCTCCAGGTTACTTTTAATAGCTTTCTATGGAAGATCAAAATTGCTTTCCCAGAAAATGATTGTGACATCCAAGATGCTGTTGGGGAAGATACAGACAAGAAGAAGTGCTGAGACCTTTGATAATTAAGCTCTCTATACCCAAAGTCTCTCTCTGGCAAAATGCAGGACTTTAAATCTGGGCAGGAAAGTTAAAAATGTATCTTCATCATGTGACTAGCACCACCGAAAATATGAAAGTGGTGTCTATTTTTTTTTCTGAATTTATTTGTAGTCATTTTTATCTGAACAAAAGAAACATCAAATAATGAATACCTTTTTTAAAAGCTTATCTGGTACTGCAGGATGTTTAAAAAAATGAGACCACAAACTAGAGATAAAGCCTCTTTGGTGTAGGAACGTTATGTGAAGTTTAATGGGTTTAATTTGGCAGGGAATATTTTGCTGGCTGTTAGCTTGTTGCCAAGGGGATTCACAGGATGCATGTTCTAGAATAAAATGCTCTGTGAATAAGCTGGGGTCAGTTAAGGTAATTTGCATGGTGCTTTTGACCGGAGCACGAGGGTCTGGGCTTGCTGTGCAGTCAGGGATAAGTGCACTGTTGTGCGTCCTCTCTTTTCTGCTCTGCATGTAAGTCCTTCTTATGCCAGACACTTCTCAGTTGAGGTCTGCACTAAATATCTGCTTGGGAAAGACCAAATCAATTCTTCATGTATCCCATGCAAGACAGAATTTGGCCTCCCTTGTGCAAGAGGGAAACAGAAATGTTATGTCTTAGGGATTTAAGCTGTATCATGAAATAAAAGGAAGGAGGTTTCACAGTGAAAACCCCTTCCTTCTATACTCTAAATGAGGATAGATAAAAGCAAAATGATCCTTCTGACCCCTTTTCTTGCTTGTGGTGAAGAGGAGATATGATTTTCTCTGGGGAGGATGTAACAGGGTCATGGAGAATGATTAAGATTCTTTATACAGTGGGGATCTCCCCATTAAGCTGCTCCTCTTTGACCCAGTGGTAGTAGAAGGGAGGTCTGTTCTTGGCCTTCCACTTGTTTGTGGTCAAGAGGACATCTTTTTGCTAGTCCTATGTGGGCCCTTTGGAACAGAACTCTAATTTGCAAATAAAATCATAGGAGCAAATAAAGGAAATAATAAAAAGTAACAAAAAGCTATTACCGATATTTAACCTGATTTTTATTAGCAGTGTTATTTTCTGTATATTAGGCTGAAGAAATGTGATAAATAATTTAAGGTCATTGTGTCCAGACACAGCACACATAATACCCCAAATCTCCTTGTTTGGCTTGTGGGGAATATTCAAGGTTCTTAACTATTGATGTCTTTTATCACTGAAGATGGTGTAGGGTGTGTGTGCATGGTAGGTCTGATATGGGGGCCATCTACCACCTCCAGAACTGCAACTAGTTGATTCACTCTACATTGTCTTTGACATTTTAGTCCTTATACAGAGAACCTACCTGTGTGTCAAGACATTTAGCCCTTTCTGAAATAAGATTCCTCAACATCTAAATAGTAGCAGAGAGTCACTTAAGAAAATCTCTACCACAGTGGCAAATGTATGCCACTTGCAAACTCTATTGAACAGAATAATGTGAGGGCTTAATTTGGGCTGCTAATTAGACTTAAGAAGGAGAATGTGACTGGACAGCAGCTGTGAGAGGAAAGAATGAACAAACTCAGAGTTTTGTTTCGTCTGATCATGTTTTCACCCTTGTTTAACTATCTGACAATTATTGTGCATATGCTTGTGTTGTTCTTTAAAATTTATTCTGCAAGTGAGAAACTGAAGATAGTGAGAAACTGATGTTTCTTTCCTCCACCATGGTTTTATCCTACTGTGAAGGCCAGGCTTAAGGTGATGGAGTACCTGGCCTTGCATTAGTGACAGATGTTTTCCTTGGTATTTATTTGGAGGAGTAATCACATTAATTTATTCATGGAATGTCATAGTGCTCAGTTTCAAGGAGGAGCATGTGCTTGCCTTTAGTACCCTGCTTCTACTTTGTATATTTTTGTGGAGTCCATGTGTCTAGTGCCTGATAGCTAATCCCAAGGATAGTGTGATTTAATAAGAGGAAAGAATGATATCGCTGCATCCTGCCCATTAAGCCCTTAGGAAAGAGATTTTTATTTGCTGTCAGATGTCATTGATGGTGCATTTGGCTTCCTTTATTCAAGTAACAATTGCAGTCTTAAGAGTACAGTACAGAGAGCCACTTTAAAGCCAAACATCTCAATTCACAAGTAAGGGAAGGAAAAAAAGTTGTGCAGCTGGAGGATGCTATTTCTTCTCGGCAGCTGTCATTGAAAAGGCATGTGAATGCTCTAGATGTCAGGTGTCCTAAATGCTCCATCCAGAGTTTGTCATGTGCCTGGAAATATCATACACAGTTTCTGAACATATTAGAAGTTTCTAGACAAGCTTGCCTTGGAATTTGCTATATTGAAATTTTAGGGAATGAGGGATTAATATAAGTGAGATCTATAGCAAAATCTCCATGTTTTACCATAGTCACAGAGCCTTTTTATGTTACTCAGATCAAAATGTTTGACTTTGGTAGGAAAAATGTTCATGACAAATTCTCTGCCCTTTCCCTGTCTCTCCAAATCTTTAGATGTAGCCACAAGGCGATGTCTGTACATTTTTAGGACAGATGCATGCATGCAGTGGTGATCATGAGGAAAAAGCACCATTCCAATGTAAGAAGAGGCTTGACACTAGGAAAACATTATATAGTGTGCCCACTGTATACTCTATTAGCACCTCTCAAAACTTTTTTCTTTTATGCCTTTCTCTTTTCTTCCCCTTCTTCACTGGGAGCAGATGTCATCACTGGAACAGGAGAAAGCTGAAGCCATGAAGAATATCTGTGTCTTTTCACTTGATTCACACTCCTGTCTTCTTCTAACAGGTCTTTGTTTGGAGGAAGGCCATGCTTGAGCAAGCTGATGTATGTAGGTTGGCTGGGAGCTTTGGCTACATGCAGGATCCCAAGTCCCCATTGTGTGGTGCATGAGGTACCTCAGGTTGCCTGTGGAGTTGTTCCCAAGTTTGCATATAGTTTGGTTTCCAGAAAGTACAGGGCTGCTGTAGTCATTTTACCCCCCTCTTTCTACAATGTATTCAACGTGATCTGTGCTTGACAGCAGCTGCACTGCCTATGTATAGGGGCACTTAGTATAAGTCACTCTAAAAACCATGAACTTGACAATGGTTTAGGTCTGATGCCTGGTGACAGCTGGGGCAAGAAAGGGGTGAGGTTTGAATCTGCTCTCTTTGGCCCTGGACTCTGGTGTTAACATACAGGTTTTCTGTAACATCCTGTTCCTTTTCAGTTGTCACTGGCTGGCTTTCTCTGCGTATCATTTCTGTCAACTACTGAAATCAGAGTGTCTCTTCGTATTCCAGCTGGCAGTTGCCAAAGCTATGTGAAACAGAACTGGATATACAGAAGAACACTTTCATTTGTTTTTGTGTCAGGTGAAGATGTAACACTAGAAACCTAGGGGTGTTTACTGATGCAGGGGACACCAGGAACAGAGTGCTGGAATTCTGTTCAAAAGAAGCAAGACAGATGAGAAGAGGAAAAAAAAAAATCTGCACCTGCCAAGTGTCACATCACTGCAGATGAGTCTAAAGAATAAAAGTAGCATCTTCTTCCAGTATATTAGTGCCTCTGAACAAGAAATCCTTTGAAAACATATGCTTGTTGTTGATTTATATGATTTTTAAATGAAGATTATGAAAAAGTTGCATACAGTGTCCCTCACTGCACTCTTACCAGATTTTATGAGGTAAGGAATACTGGATCCCATGACAGCAATCTCACTTCTGTACTTGTGACCATAGGAGATTGAAAGAGTTGAGTCAAGGCCTCTAAGGAGAGTAGAAGTACCCACAACATCTTATTAATTTTGAATTGCAGTTGTCAAGTAAGTCCATGAATATTCCTGGAGTAATCATCTGCGCAGTTGTCTTCTAAGGAAAACTTGCCATTTCACTTCGTGTCTCACCAGATGATGACTGGTTCATGGTTGTACATAGAGACTTCCTTTTAATATTTCCAAGGGCTGTTCTATACCCTATAAATCTTAATATATTTTTAATGATTGAAAAATATTGCATATAGATTCAAGCATAAGATTTGTTTCCCAATTTGTATGAACTGCAAAGAAATACTCTGATCACTTGACTGCATGTCTGCTCTTACAATTTTCTGTGACACATTTGTATTGCATGTTGAGCAAAATGTGACTTCTAAGATGAAACCATGGTTTGATTTTTAAAAGAGGAACAATGATTGGAAGAAAGGGATACACTGTTGTCTATCTTTCAAATACAATGAGAACAGGTTACATTTGTATTATTTCCTGGGCTTAAGTTTCATTACGGTTATTTTCCCAATGAATAAATTGCATAGTATGCTATTTCCTCTTTTCATTACCATCTTTTGCATGCAAAGGCAGTTACAGAATCTTAATGATTCTGTTATTTAAACCTTTCTGATAATCTCTGTGTTTTGAATGACCTCTCTTTCACCTCTTCCCTAAGGTTTCTGAAGTTGAGAATAGGAGTTGATTTCAAATCAAATTACTCGCCAAAAAAAAGGGCAAGGTAGTTTAGATAGTTATTGTCACAATTACAGATATTATAAAAAGGATGAGAAAAAAAAAAGAAAAGCAAGTCTGAAACTGCATTAGTTTTCCACCACAAAGCAGGGAAAATAATAATTATTTTATGTGAGTCTGATTCAAATTTCAATGAAAAACAGGGATCCCTATATATGAGATTATTCAGGTTTCAGACACTATCAAATCAGGGTTAGTTCTGGATTTGGGGTAAAAAAATCACTGTCTAAACCATTCGTAATCACTGACAATGTCCTCTTTAAAAGTTTTGTCTTCTTGAAAAAAAGTATAAATGTGGCTGGTCATGTGCGTTTGAAATATTTCAGTAATGTTTATTTATAAGATTTCTTTGTATTCAAAGGAGAGGAGAAGAATAGATCCCCCACATTAGGATTCAAGGTGCTGGCTGATGATATGGATTGAAATGGGATACACTCTGCTTGGGCTTCATAGTCTGGGTGAGAAAATTGGTATGAGGAAAGTACTTATAAAAACCCAAATATTTGTGTCCAGAAGCAAAGTATGTTACCACACAGTTTGACTGAAAGGACTCTGCCAGCCAAACAACTCTCACCATTTAAAGATGTGACTGAGTAGTCTGTAATGCTTCATAGACATCTGAGATAGTCAACCAAGATCATTAAAGGATAAAAGTCAAGATTAAGGATTCAATACTTTCAGTATCATTAAGACTTGTATGTGCACTGACCGTTCTAAATGGTAAATACACTTCCTTCACAAGACCTGTACTTTCTCTAAAGGTTGTTTTCCTACAATGGGCAGAGAAATTGCATGAGACTCATGGGAAGTGCACAAAGAACAAATACAGGCAAAGGATTTACCTGCAAAGAAATTGTAAAGAGCAGGGTTGCTATATTTACTCACACTCCCCAGTCTTCATGCAAATAAATAAAGTGGTGTCATGGGGCATGCTGCAATACTGATAATGAGTTTTATATTCATTCAGCCTAAAAAGCTTCAACAGATATAGTTTGCCTGTAAAATGGATTTAAATTTGTATTGTCTCTGCCTTGCTTTCTGCGCTGATTGCTTTTGTATTGCAGCTCCATGCCTCAATAGACACTTTGATTGTCTGTATCTGTCACTTTGTTCACATGACTGTCCCCATAATCTGTAAAAGGAAACTCTTTGTTTTAATATGAAAACCCACATGTTCTTCTACAAAGATTATTAACTTAGGGATATGGTGGCCAAAATTACATTTTGTTTTCTTTCCTTGGTTATGGGTTTTTTTCTGTGTACCTTGCATGGTAGGCAACAGTCCACTCAGTTGAAGATCTCAGCTCAGTGACGGAACCATTTCAGAAGGGATGTTGTGGGTACAGCTGCGGAGATTTCCACGGGTTTGATTACCATGCTGCACACAGGTATAATAATAAACCTTGGCTTCCCTTGGCTTAGCTTTTATTTTAAATTCATAAGATCTGAATCCTCACTTTCATCACAGAGTATGATTACAATTTAACAAGTCTTTTAAGCATGTATTCCATCTCAAATACATTACCTTAAGAATTAATGATTTAATCCTGACACAATGATTGGATATATAGACTATACCAAAGCATTATGTGTTAAAAAACCCCTTGTCTTTGGAGAACACTGCTCTGAGGAAGCCTACTTGGGTACCAAAAGCATCACAATCATCCTAATAAGATGGTCTTTCTAAGATTAAATTACCTTCAGCAAGTGAGCTGAAACTGTTGTAAATATTATAGATATATTCTCAGTCAGGATGAGTATTATCAGTCTGACTTCAGTATTTATACCTTAGCTATATACCTTAATATATACCTTGGGTGTCACTCTGGACTTTTGCCATTTCTTTAAAAGAAGACCAAATTTCACTTTTAATGTATCAGAGCACTGATATACAGGTTTATTGTGGTAGGCCCTGGATGTGGGCTTTTAAATATATACAATATAAGAAACCTAACAGAACCTGTCTCCTTACTTAAAGAAAGGTAATATGTAAATAAAGAATACCACACACTGAAATGGAAGCAAAAACTAGAAATATTATATTTTTCGTTTTAATAATTTTTTGGATGTGCTAGCACTGCAATAACATAATACAAATGTTAAAACTTGTTGAAGCATATTATTTATTTGTAGGCAGAGACTAACAGTTCATATTTGTCTTTGAGGGCACTAGGTCTTCTGATTTCCATATGCTTCTGAGCATTCTCTGAGCATCTACTGAAACATCAGAGAATTTAGTATCAGGCAAACATATTAATATCCAGTAAACCAAAATTGTACATACTAGATGTCTTAGTTCCTTTACAAGGGGAGCTTTAAAAATTACTAACAAGAAGATTAGAAAACAAGAAGGATATAAAAAAAAAACACCTTAGAAAAAAGATTTTCTTTTCCAAATTCATGTAAGGGAGTAGCATTTATAACTGTTAATCCTTTATTTTCCTTCTCCCTAACTAAATTCAGTCATCGATTTAACTCAAACTTTAGGATTTGCATTTGAGCTCGATGGCAATAATAGTAAGTGAGATAAATCAAATTAATACCCTTGCAGATACAGTTAGTTTAATAACTTTGCCATTTCCATTCCCTTTTTATCTGCATTATCACAATTTGATAACATACTACAGTAAACGAATGCCTCAATGAACTTTTTTCTGTGCCCGGCATGGAGAGATTAGAATTTCTAATTTTATTGCTCAGATTGTCATATCTTGCCTTATTCGACACCTTTTATTGCAGAAGGAAGCTGGACGCTATGATGTAAAGAGGAATGAATTTTTTCAGAATTTGTATGTATCTACTTCTGGGGTGTAACAGAGACCCTTTTCAAAGCAACCAGCAATATCACACAACCATTAGAACAGAATGCCCAGAGAAACTGGATCAGGGTGTAATAGTGTTCCTGGGATCTTGGGGCTTCCAGAACAGACAGGACGTGTGCTCATATACAGAGACATCAATACTTGTCTATATTGAGGGGGTGTTCATACTTACAGACCCCCACTGAGAGCTGCTCTGCTTTTACAGTCTCAGTGTTTGGGGTTTAGGAGGATGGAATATGAATGGTCTGCAGAAGACAAACCTGCTTTTTAACCTAGGGCAACTGAGCAGGGATGTGAAGCTCCTATTGCAGCCATTGCCAACCAACAGCAACCTCTCTGCATTCTCCTTGCTGGAGTTACTGGATTCAAGTGAGGGCAAGTCACACACTTGCCAAGATGATCTCTATTAGGTGTCATGAAGAGTTTTTCTGTGGTATGTTTTGTATCTCCCAATGTGAACCAAGCACCATTTTGTACATATGTATATAGAGAAGCACTCCCAACTAAGACGTCCTTCTCAGCATAAAGGACAGATATCTGAGGGAGTTGTGCAGTAGTAATTGTGCTGGGTCAGCAATCTCTTAACACTAGCAGTTTAAGCCACCATGTCCATAATTGTCCTCTGTGTGTTTACACAAAAGATTAATATATACACGTACAAACCTTTCAAGCCCATGTGTGGGCTGGTTAATAGTTTACCAAGTGTTATCATCTACCTTGGTCCTCCCCCTTATCCTTGTTCCTGCTGCCAAGTGTGCCTGGAGCAATTTTTAATGGAAGGGTTATTCATTATATGAATAGCTAGTGCTTTTGTCTTCAGTGCTGTTCCAGGTGCACTAGAAGGGAACAAGCCATTTGAAGGAAAGAATTTCAATCCCTCATGCCATCCCAGGCTTCAACATGACCTTGGTCAAATATGGTCAGCTTTGCACACAGAGTTGGGTTCAGTTCTGAAACTGCATTGGCTCTGGGAATGGAGTTGACAAATCTGACTAATGTAATGGAAATTTAAGACTCTGAGAAAGGTATTTCTTTTTCTTTATGCCTCCATGTCAACTCATTAGAACAGATGATTACATCTTTGCTTTTTTGAAAGTACAGAGAAAGGGTAGGGAGAACAATAGTGCCCATCTTTTACATAGTGGCCGGGAGATGAAAGTGTTCCACCAGAGAGCAGACGACCTGGGTAAACAGATTATACAGGTGTTTATACATTTTTGCCTTGATAAAGCAGAGCAAACTCAGAACGTAAAATTCACATAGAAGATTGAACATGCTGTAGTTTTTGGTCATTAATTTCAGTATTTTTTTTCAACGAATGTAATGTCACAATTTATTACTTTTGGTGTAAACAGGCTTTTTTATTCAGCAGTGAGAGGAAGGTGGCACACAAAACCGAGACATAAAGCAATACTTTTTGTGCTAATATGACTCCAGAAACATTAGAATGTTACTGTGCTCACGTACACTCAGCTGAAATAGTTTTGGTTTCATCAAGGCCCTCCTGAGGAAGCACTGACAGGCTATTTAACTCTGCAGAGCTCTCTGACAGCTGAAGCTAAACACATTCAGCCTTTGTAAAAGACTTTAAGCATACCAATAATGGAAGAAATGGAAAGCAAAGGATTGTAGATGTAAAAACAATAAAAACACACCCTTTAGGATTTTCTAAAGGATTGTTAATATTGTGGTTAAGGTTTCTTAGGACTTTTGGTTTTTTTTCTGCCATACCTTCTTTTCTATTTTAGGATTTGGGGTTTTTTGTCACTTTTATTAGAATGTTGCTTGTGAAGTCCATTTTTAAGTATCTCCTCCTTCTGCCTTTCCTCTGTGTTGTTTCTATTCTCATCTCTTCTTTATTTTGAGGCTTAAAATTGCTAAGAGTTAATGTCTCAGGCAGTGACTTTCATTGTTTTCCTGGGGAGAAGCTGTACATTTCCCCAAGACTCATTTCTGTCTCACAAGCAAGGTCTCTTTTTCTATAAATTTATTCTATGTTGAAAATAAGTCAAAAATAGGGTTCATAAATTAATAAGAATTCCTAAGCCTACTTAAAAATAGTCTCCAAGCCATCACACGAGATCAAATATTAAAATATGAAGATGTTTCAAAACTCTGTGTAATTGGGTGATTGACCCTAGAATAAATACCAGGAAACTCTATTCCCTTCATTGCCAAATACCACACACAGTTGTATTCACAGAAAATATGTTCTATGAATACATCTTGACTTTCCATGTGTTTCAAAACATTAACATTTTATTTTTCAAAACTTTAAAATTAAACTTTAAATAAAAATATTTGAGCTTGAGAGAAAAAAAAATGTAACAGAATTACATTTAACACTGAATTTCTCTTATCCTAACAGTGTGTGGCTTAGACAAGCTACACTGTCCCCAAAAAGTAATTACTTAATAAATATCCACTGCTTCACAATTTGTGATCAGCCAAGGTAATACAAGTTCACAGAATGAGGAATAGCTTGATTGGTAGCTCAAATTTTTCCTGAAGAGATTGAAAACCGCATGCTCCTCTCATTTGATCCCATATGAACCTATTGACTTATATAAAGCCTTCTCTGAGCCTCAGTGATGTGAGAACATCAAGGGAGCTAATATAAAATGTATTTTGATTTGGATGATGCTCTTTGGGGACTTAGCTGAATGAATTTCCTATGTATTTGATATGACCTGAAAGGATGGATATTTAGACACTTATTGTGGATCATCTAGAGTTAGATAACAGCTTATGTGTTGTAACTTGATCATAGACCTGAGCTTTTTGATTTGGAAACAATCAGAGATCTCACTGAAATTCCTGGGCATGACAATCACTCTGTTTTAAGATAAATGAGAACAGTGAAGTGATAGTAGGTGTTAAGCAGCAACTGGCACAGTGGAATTGCTACTATGAACACTGACAGCAGATCCAGCAGCCCCAAATTTCTGCAAAGCAGTCTCAGAGCCTAAGGATCTAATAAATAGAGCAGCGAATCAGCAGCCATGGGAAAAAAAAAATCACAGAAAGGACCAGAAAAACAGGTAACAGAGAAATATGTGTGGCATGATGGAAGGAAAGCCAAAGGGGATAAAACAGCTTTTGGGGCAGAATGATTGTTAAAAAGATAGATTTAGAATGCTTAAAGACACAAAAAAAAAAAAACCCAAAAAACCCACAACACATTCTATTGCTCTTCCTGCTGTATCAGGGATTTATGCTTGTTCCTTCTGAAGAAAATGGGTTGTACCAGAGCAATCACAGGCTTGCTCATTAATTTATTCCCCTAATGAAACAATTGAGAAAACCCCAAATATCTGCTTAGCTACTTGGATAAGAAGAATAAGGATATAAAAGAGATAACAATATTTCCAGCTGTGGAATTTGCTAGATATGCAGTGAAGTGTGTTGTTTAACTGAGTTTTGCATAAGAAATACATTTATGTTGTATTTCTAATGCAAATTGCATGTATTTTACATGGACAGAATGAATTCTTGCTGGCTGGATCTTCAGCTTTTCAAATCAATAGAAAGACTCTAATGTATTTTCAATAGACTTTGGAGCAGTCCCTTCCTCCCATGCACTCAAAATGATTTACAATCAATTTATGGCAAGAATCCACTTCAGAAAGCCTGAAATCTACGAATGTGCAGTTTCATGGGGAAGCTAGCATCAGTGGCCTAAAAATAGACTCAATTTCAATATACTGATCCAGATGCCTGCCTGTGAAGAATTTAGTCCCTGTGCATATGCTATCTAGCTTTTAGTGGTTTGAACAAAAGAGGCAGAAGACTATGTTTAAGGAAGCGATGACAAGTGCCTCTTTTTATCAGATGTTCTGTGCACCAAAATGGAAATACTCAAGGAGCTTATTTTGATGGCATGTTATTTCTGACCCCCCAGTTACTTGTCACGTGACTGACACCAGAATTGTTAAAGATAAATTCATCAACCACTTAGATTTATACAGATGGATCTGTAAAGAACCTTTTTATATGGCCTGTTCTAAATGCAGTGGGGCTTCTTTTTTCCCCTCTGGCTACATCTGTACCTTAAGACTTGGCATTTTGCAGCTTCTGGCTATGGAAGCATACACCAGAAGTGTCCCACCTTCTTGCTGAGGTAAAACTGAGGAGCAAGGCCTCCCTTTTTTTTAAGCCAAAAAATATATTCACATGTGCTGACTGAAAGGGGGGACACAGTTAACACCAGGAGGTCCAGCAGTTTGAACAGCCAGGGACTGAGAAGATGTTTCACAGGCTTCACAACCCAAATAATGCAAATATAGACTCATAGCACTATATTGGGGAATACATATATATCATATGTGCTGCAACCCTCAGTGTTTCTGGTATTTACAAAGAAGGGAGGACCAGAAAGAGTCAGTGAACAGGAAAAACAAAACGATGGACTAGCAAATCCCCAAAGGCACAGAATATTTTGACATTAAAAACTAGGGTAAGGAAAGATGATTAGGAAAGGAGATGATGTATTGCTCTGAGCAGGCAGATGGGGGAGTAGAGAAAGAGCAGTGGGCAGTTCAGAGTAGAAAACTACGTGGAGAAGTTTGTAAGTAGAAGAGGAGGAAACGGGTGAGGATGACAGATTAGTATTCTGGTTTAGGAGCTGATAACTTACTGTTGTGCATCTGACTCCTTGCAATGTGAAATAGGGACTTTGGGGAGTCCTAATTGGGATTGAGAGAGGTTGTGGGAGTATTATGTTCCAAAAATGCTTTTCTTTGTTTTATCAGCTAAAGCATGTCATAGCAAATCCATATTATGAATGACCAGATGGGACTGGAAAGTTGGAGAGAGACTGTTTAAAAGGTCCTTGGCAGATTTAACTATTCCATATTTAGCATTGTAAGAAAATAGCAATCAATTTCATAACACTTTGCAAAGATCACAGCTCAGGGATGAACAGACAAAAAGAACAAAAATCTCTTGTTAGTACACAACTAACAAGATGTGTTAATCAGACACTTAATTCTAAACCAGTCATGAGACCAAGCAGTACTGGGATTCCTAACCCTGCCAAAGCAAACAGCAAATCTCAGATCAGAGTCACCTTCCCCCATGACTGTAAGAAAGAATAGTGAATTTCATTGTGAAATGCCTGCCACCAGGACTTGGCATCACAAGTACTTGACCAGGTTCCTTAGGATCAGTTCTCTAGGAGGCAACTTTGTTCTGCAAAAAGTATGTCCAGAATGATGATGAGAGAACTGTGAATGTACCATACACTCACTTGGGTATGTGACACTGCAGCCGAAGAGAAAGCTCTGGAAACTGAGGCAGAGACTGCTTTATCCCTTACACATTACAAGAAGACACTTCTTCTCTCCTTTGGTTTTGTTGGTAGAAACCAAGATTTCTTAGAAGTGCCAACCCAACAGAAATAAAGCTGAAATATACCCAGACATTTTTATACCACTACAAAAACTGCCAGTGTCCTGCTGCTACAATCAGTGGAGAACAGAGCCAGCACCTGCTGTGAATGCACCTGCCAGCAAGGGCTGCCTAGGATGACTTCTGTCCTCTTCTCACCCTCTGCCCCTGTTTTTAAAATGCTCCCCTTCACCTCTACCAAGTGCTGCTAAAGAATTTTCACTCTTTAAATCCTCATCCCTCCAGGCTGTAGGAGAAGTCCACGAGACAGTTGCTCCCAACAACGAGGCTTCTTGGCATTCATAAGCTCCTGCTGTAGATTTGCAACCCAGAAAGAATAGAAAATTCTGCACTGGGCTGGGGTTTTAGTGGAATTGCATAAAACTGGCAGCTTGGTCTGTGAAAGACACAGAGACTGATAGATTTAAAAAAAATGTTGAGGAAATAACTGTGCATTTGTACAAAATGAAAATTATTCTGAGTATCCTTTCTTTCATAACAGTAGAAGAATTTTAATAGTTCTGGTTTAAAATCATCAAGAATATAGTTCCTAGAAAAGAAATACGTGGAACAAGGAGTTTTCTTCCTATTATTTTTACTACTGTTTTTGCACCCCTATTCATCCCCAAAGCTTTTGCTTCAAGTTGTTGAATCCTGGCATACACTTCCCAACAAATGCTTTGATGGTGACAGTTCAGCTCTGGACTCCTCTTTTCCTCCAGACCAGATGTTTGCCTTCTCCCTGCTAATAGTTAACATGGTGCTACCTCATTATACACCTCTCTCTGGAAATGATGCCAGTGCTGCCTCAGCGTCAGCCAAGAGCCATGCAGAATCAATGAGACAGCTGGCGTCCTCCATGGGGAGGGACTGCTTTACCTTTTGGGTTCAGGCAGTCACTGTGAGCTCAGATCCAGGATGCTGTGAATGATTTTTCATAGGCAGGTGAGAACAAAAGGGCTTTGAAAACCTACTTCAATAGAATCTGGAGACATGGAGCTCTCTTGATTAAAAAAAGAAATTACACATACACAGTCCAGTTGCATTTTCATTTTAATTGATTTTTGTATGAGATGGAAAAGTGAATTCTGTCAAACAACAATGTTCATAGAGATCTTTTCTTTACATAACATTAAGTAGATTTTTTCATGCACAACAGCTGTGTTGTGTTTGCAAAAATCAAATAATTCCCTTATAAAGCTCACAAACTGTAAGTTGATTGCTTTGATCTTGTCCACAACATATGCTAATCCTCAAATATCCATGGAAGAAGGGGATGAGATAATGCAAACAAAATAAATACCTGGTTAAGATAAAACACTTGTAGAGTTTGAAACTGACATGTAGTTAGTGTATTTGCTGTTGGAGAAAAAATTAAAAAGGAAAATAAGTTAAGACTTTAAAAGGAGGGTTTAAACAGGAAGAATCTGGGATTGTTCTGTGAAGTCTCACTAAGATGCACGTAGGAAAATTCTCCTGAAAATAAATGAGAATAGACTGCTCTTAATTTTCTTCCTACAGTGTGTATGCCTACTTTCACAGAAGGTACTTGATAAAACTCATCAAGAATGAAGCAGTCAGTTTCTACAAGCACTGTGTGACTAAAATAGACTGGAGGATTCTCAAGGTCATCCCTATTTATACGACTGCCTGGTTGATTTACAGTGTCTAGTTCAGACCATCCAAAGGAGCACTCTGTACATTTTACTATTTCCCCTTTACCTCTGACACTGAATTTAGTTTCAGACTATAAGGTTAAGGACTGATCTTTGTTGGTACTTGAAAGTCTCTCAGTCATGCTGGATGCTGCTGAAAACAAGGATTAATATTAGCTGTTATCCTTCCAAGATGGATGATCCTCCAGTGTAACAACTAGAGCTGTTTCTGATGTCTCCCTCTGGCAGGACTGCATGGAATAACATCTAAGCATGCCCTGTCTTTGCCAAATTTGTTGAAAACAATATTAACACCCGATTTTAATCACATCTCCTTGTTTCACTTCAAGGCGTTAATGTTGCTTCGATGTCAAGTCTCCAGACCTGCAAAACTCAGTGAAATAGGGATGAAAATGCAAGGTGCCAATGTAACCTAGGCATCTGCCAACATTTTCATCAGGAATTGCACTGACTGTGTGACTGCTGACAGAGGTTTCTCTGTCACTTTTTTCCCAATCCTTTGGTATTCAAAGCAAGCACTAGTTTTGCCAAAAAGAAAGAAATACAGCTGAGTCACATGCCTTCAAACTGACTGCAGGAAAAGACCCGAAAATGCATTAATATGACAGCCATCCTTCACATTAGTTTTTATACATCCTGTAGAGATCAGGCCTGGCAGACAGAGCCATTTCCTTTAAAGAAAAGCACTGTGGTTGGTTTTTCTTTCCTGTCTGGATTATCTTTCAATTGCTTTTATTTTGATTTCTCATCTCAAAAAATGATGAAGGAAACTGAAATCTCAGACAATGACGATCCTAATTGCATTCAAAATTTGTGAATTCCTTGTAAATATGCAGGTTATCTGTATACTCGTGGTGTTTTTTTATGTCAATCCTCTTCCAAAAAAAGAAAAAAAAAAGAAAAGAAAAGGCTTAAACTTCAAAACATTCCTGTGAGGCAGGTAAATCTTTTCATAAAAGATTATTTCACCTTTTACGGAGATATAGGCACCTCCAGGGTGAAACATTGTGGTTTTTTAGCTGCCTGTAGCCACACAACAGAAGAAGTGAGGGGACAGGAAATGAAAACCATCCTATCCAATTTAATTTTAAGGAGAAAGGAGATAGGAGGAATGTAAAGTTCACAGCTGGGATTTCACCAGAGTAGAGGAAATAATACACCTTAAACAAAAGTGTCACAGTGTCTTTAGTGACTACAAGTAGCAGACTCTCACTTTATGTCTTATCTGGAAGACAAAATCCTCTGCAGGTCAGTGCTCTTTATGTTGTCCTGCAATAACAATCTGAGAATTCATGTTAGAGGGTAAAATACAAGCTACCAAATTAACATTTTCCCTTTCTGAGGAATCAAGATATTCCTTAGATTTTTTCAATGCAAATACCACTTGGCCATCACTGATAAGTCATGACAGTATTGCAGTAAAAAGTGGAAGGATGCAGCAGATATTTGAAAGTGCCAGTGCAGAAGAACACCAGAGGAAAGGTTATCTTCCAAAAATGTTTATTCCTGTTCCCTAGAATATCTCAACCCATATCTGCTGGCTTATCCATAGTTCTGTAGTGACTGGAAATGTTTAGATGTCTTAGGATCATTTGGACAATTTTCTCTCTCCAGGAATGAGCTTTTGTATTCGAGGTACCAGTTGAGAATGAAGAAATGAAGATTGCACTTTACAGCTCTGAAGTGACTTGAGGGTGTAAGCAATGGGAAAAGCACCAGCAATGGGGACAAAAATGCATAGCTGTGACTGACATGGAAGAAACAGGGAGGAAAGGAGGAAGGGAGGAAGGAGGGAAGGAAGGAAGGAGAGGACAAAGAGTAACACTTGCTGTATTTGTGCTGTGCTTGTCTTTTTGAGAGCCCCTGTGAAGCTGTGGCCACTGAGCAAGTACTTGGTGTGTTTATAGGAAGAAATAGCTGCAGCCATAAGCAGAACCTTTCTAATGAGGAGGGCCAGACTGGTGGCAATGTGGTGTGACCCAAAGAAATCCTGCCACCCTGACTGCCATAAGTGTTTGGTTGCAAAAAAATCAGGTTTGCACTCTAGATGTATTTTTGTGAAGGGGAAAAGAGGAGCTAGTGTATTTTATTCTGATTTTTATAGCTGTATCATTTTCTTCCACTGGATTTGTGAATGGCTTCTTTAGCTTTGGATAGCATAGTCCTTCAGTAAGTGGTTAAAGCAATGTTTTGAATGCATAAAAAGGAGGATGAAAACCACTTGTGGAAACTCTCTCTTGTACCTTTTTGTTTGCATTTGAAAGGAAATCAAGTGTCTTTTTCTGTAAAAAATTCATCAGGAACCACAACACCCATGTTCAGAGCTTGAACAACCTCTTCTGCACACTTCTTCCATAAATCATGCATTTATTTCTGACTTTCCTGGTAAGCCTGAGCAATGTGCTGTGCTTTCTACAGGTGATTCTCATGCCTCCCATGCTAAGTTATAGCTCCCAAGCTATTTTCAAACCTCCCTAGGATGTTTGTCATGGGTTAGGAAGTCTGTGGGGCTGCAGAAGACTATGGTGAGAAAGAGCGTGTAATATCACAAGTGGTTTCTACAGATCCCCAGCAAGAGGCAATAATTTGAACAGCATAGTCTGCCTTGCTTTGTGTTGCTAGGGCGTAAAGCTGTCAAATGTTCTTCAGTTTAAAGAGGACAACAACACTGATAACTGCAGGGATTTCAAATAGGTACTGATTGCTCAGTTATGTAGAGAAGAGCCAATATTATTAATTTCCTGGTCAAAAAGAGTGGAAACTGAGATATCCACTGGCTAGTGAAAACCATTGGGATCCAGACACAAAGGTGTTGACCAAGTCAGTCTCTGTGCTGTGGAGAAACATTCATTCAGCTGGAAGCTATGGCAGCAGCAGCCAGAGCTGAGCTGTCCACTGCCCTAACCCACAGTAAGTCCTGTAGCAACAGAAAGTGGGGAGGGCTAGATCTGACCCCATTTCAGCAATGCAGTAGAGTGGGAGAAGCAATGGCCAACTTGCCTTTCAGTGATCAGCAGTGAAGGCCTTCTTAACTACAAAGGGAGAAGCAGATAGAGATATGCCAGGAGGGAAAGAAAAATAATGGTTCTGGTAATCTCTGCAAAAATTCTGCACCTGGGACATGGCAGTCCTATTTGTGTATATAAACCAGGGAATGAGAGGCTGGAGCTGCAGAAAGGGACCTGGGGGTCCTGGTTGATGTCATGAACATGAGCCAGCAGTGCCTTGGCAGGCAGGAGGGACAACCCTGTCCTGGGGAGCATCAGGCACAGCACTGACAGCTGGGCAAGGGAGGGGATTGTCCTGCTCTGCTCTGCACTGGGGAGGCCTCACCTCAAGTGCTGGGGGCAGTTTTGGGGTCCAAAATATAAATATATATATGTAAAACTGTTAAAGTGTCTAAAGCGGGGCCACAAGGATGGTGAAGGGCCTTGAGGGGAAGCCATAAGGGAAGTGCCTGAGGTCACTTGGTCTGTTCAGCCTGGAGGAGACTGAGGGGAGACCTCACTGCAGTTACAACTTCCTTGTGAGGGGAAGAGGAGGAGCAGACATTGATTTCTTCTCTGTGGTGACCAGTGACAGGACTCCAGAAAATGGCATGAGGCTGAGCTAGGGCAGTAGTGGGGGTGTGAGTATGTGTGTGTTTAGGTTAAATATCGAGAAAATATTCATGCAGAGGGTGGTGGGTGGGGCACTGGATCAGGCTTCCCAGGAAAGTGGTCACAGCACCAAGCCTGACAGAGTTCACGAAGCATTTAGAGAACACACCCAGGCACCTGGTGTGACTCTTGGGGATGTGCAGGACCAGGAGTTGGACTTGATGATCCTGATGGATCCCTTCCTACTCAGCATATTTTATGATTCTCTGAAGGGAAGGAAGAGAGATGCATCCTTGAAGCAGAGACATTACCATGTTTAACATGGTGGACAATCCAAGACATACAGTTTTCTCAGGACTGCCAATAGCTGGAAGCTAAAGATGTGGAAGATTATGTGTTATCCAAAATTCAATTTCAGTATTATATATTGGAAATGAATGATAATACCATAGCCATGGAAAGGTCTCCAGCAACTGGCAGTGTAAAAAAACCCCAACAAAACTTGACTATCTTTCCTTTTATTTCATAAATGTCAAGTTCTGCCATACAATTCTCTAATACTTGTTTTGCGTCCATGTTCAAATACTCAGGGGGAACACTTGAAATCCAGCAGCTGAGACAGAGAGAAAGGGATCAGATAGCATGAGAAAGCTAAAATTATTTCAGTGGAGTTTTGCAGAAGAGACCAAGCTGGTGTCTCTTAAAGATCAGTCAAGTGATGCCTGGACCCAGTGTGAATCAAATCTACTGACAATTTCTTTGATGTATAGTCCCATCTCCATCCCTGCTTTCCTACTATGTGAGGTTTTTTATCTTCTCCTCTGTCTGGCACTTTGCTTTCCCTTTAGAGAGAGATGAAAATGGTCTGAGGACTCATTACTATATCCCCAAGGCAGCACTGGAATGAAGACAAGGGACATCATTGTTGAAAGGCAGTAAAATGATGAGGTGTAATGAGAAATACACTCAGGGAATGCCAGCTAATGCTCACAGCCCTCTCGAGGTAGTTTTAGCAAAGGGAATCTTGGATTTGTCACAACAAATCATCCTGAAATCATTATGGTGCTTAACAAATGAAGAGTTTATAGCCATGCATATTTTGTTATATGCTCAATGAAGAATGAAGAAAGGAGTACTGCAAAGGCAAAAGAAATTTCTGTTTAAGATCAATAAAAATTTAATAAAGTTAAAATAGGACTGTGGATTACCTGAGATGTCATTTCAAATGAGTGTCATCTACTTGAGATAACTAGGACTCTCTTGTAAAACAAGTATTTGGAAGCATATTGACCAAATAATAGCTTATTTCAGAGTTTTATAGGTCACTTATAGGTTGCTACTTAGTTGTTCTCAGGCAATCACACACGAGCTTAGGGAATCCAAACAGATGCTATTATCAGAAGGTGTAACGTGGCGAGATGCTGTGATGTGGTAGCCTGGGCCCAAAGGGAACATACTCAGCAGAAGCACAGTCAGTGTTTTCAGGACAGAACATCTTACCCTGTGCAAATATAACCAAGGGTATTTCAGATAATTTCTGGATTGGAAGCACCATGGTGAGCTAAGAGATCATCTCACTCCCTTTCGGTACAGAAGTGGCTGGATGACACAATTAATACATTTTCCATAAGGTGAAAGCACTAGTGACACTTCTCTGTTTTCTTCCTATTATTATTCAGAGCCACACTACCCAGCAGCTGCAGCTTCCAGAGAGTCCAGCTGAGGCTCAGCATTATGAACTAATCTCACTGTACCTTCAGGCATTGTTTTAGCACACATCTCTTGTTCCTGTAGCCTAGCAAAGACAGAAGACTGTCACTGAAGTTTGACTCCTTTGTCTTATGTGAGCAGGCAAACTTAGGAAGAGCTACAAGGCTAAGTGACAGGACCAACAGGACCTGTGCATGTTGAAACACTTGCTGTTCTAGCAGCCCCTCCTATTGAAAGGAAAAGGAGAGGGGGGTGTTTCATTCAGACTTTGCAGGTCTGTTGATGAGTCGGGGAAGGCAAGAGGACAATCTGCTGACTTCCCTTGACAGTCTGAGTATTCTCTCCCCCACTCAGCATTTTGCTGGCTGGCAGTTCCTCTCCTGTGTTCCTTCCTCACTCATCTACTCACCCTTCTGCTTGATTGAGCTTACCTACCAGTGCTTTATGTTTTTACACTGAGCTATTCAGGAGGCAATACTGCTGCCATTTGCACAGCTCTGCTCATTCTGAAGATATTTACAATCTTTTTTGCTTACTAGAGTCTACTCTTTTCTATTATTTCTTACTTTCTTACTCTTACTCTCCTACTGCTCACTACTCTTTCTCTTATTTTTGTTTAGAATTGAAGTGAAATTCAGGTAGACACTTGAGTAGAAACTCCTGTAAAAAGATTTTGGATTACATCTACACCCATGAAATTACCTGCAAGTTCCATGAGTCTTTCTTCAGTAGCCTTCAGTACCTTCTTTCTGTGGTTTTGCAGGATGACTGACCCCAAACCAACCTCCTCACAGGCTGGCCTATTAGTAGTGGTGAGAACATTGTACAAACATTTGCCATTTGTTTTCTGGCAGTTCTTGATTTCCTGCAGCACTTTCTTAATGGCTGCTTTTGCAGTGTGCTCTGATGAACAGATGTAACACTTTTATAGACATACAGTCACAAGCACTCTCCTACTGCTCACTAATTCCTTAAGCAGTTTAGCAGAAATTCCATACATTCTGTAATCTTTTCATTCACTCTTTTTTCCTGTTTCTCCTTGAGTAGTTTCACTTTTTTGCAATCACTAGCAGCTCATCTAGCATCAGCAGATACACTATTTCCATTTTCAAGAACCTGTTTCTATAAATAATAGGAATCCTTTCATCACACAACATTCTCTTTCATCTTTGTCAGTCACTGATTCCAGTCCAGTGACCTTTCACATTCCCTTTACAATGAGCCTGTTTACAAACATAAACCATTTCTTGCTTTCATCTAACTTGCCTTGTCTATCTGTGTTCTCTTCCCTTGCAAGGACAGTGTTGCATCACATCTCACTGCTGTGTTGTTATCTCTTTATTCAGACCTGGGCTTAGGTCTCTTTTTTCTTTTCCTTTCACCCCTTCACAGAGGTACCTACAGTAGGATCATAGAAATACAGAATCATAGAATAGTTTGGGTTACAAGGAACCTTAAAGTTCATCTAGTTCCAACTCTCCTGCCATGAGCAAGATACTTTACTCTAGACCAGGTTGTTTAGAGCTCTATCCAGCCTGGCCTTGAACAGTTCCAGGGATGGGGCATCCCCAGCTGTTCCAGTGCCTCACCATCCTCACAGTAAAGAATTTCTTCTGTATATCTAATCTAAACCTGCCATCTTTCAGTTTGCAGCCATGACCCCTTGTGCTGTCACTACCCCTTGTGTCCTTGTTAAAAGTCCCTCTCTGTCTCTCTTGTAGGCCCCTCTAGGTTCTGGAAGGTGCTCCAGTGTCTTCCCAGATCTTTCTCTTCTCCAGGCTGAACAACACCAGCTTTCTCACCGTGGAGGGGCAGTCCAGTGATCTCCAGTCCTGTGATCATCTTTGTAGCCCTTCCCTGGACTCACTCCAACAAATCCATGTCCTTCTCATGTTAGGGACCCCAGAGCTGGATGCAGCACTGCAGGTGGGGTCTCTCTCACCAGAGCACAGCAGAGGGACAGAATCCCCTCCCTCTCCCTGCTGCCCACACTGCTTTGGATGCAGCAAAGGACAATTTTGTCTTTCTGGGCTGTGGGTGCACATTGCTGGGTCATGTCCATCCTCTCATCCACCAGCACCCCCAAGTCCTTCTCAGCTCAGAGCTGCTCTCACTCCATTCTCTGCTTAGTTTGTATTCATGCTTGGGATTGCCCCAACCCAATTGCAGGACCTTGCACTTGACCTTGTTGAACTTCATGAGGTTTTCACAGACCTACCTCCCAAGCCTGTCATCCCTTCCCTCCAGCACATCAACACCTCCACACAGCTTTGTGTTGTTGGCAGATTTGCTAACTGGGAAATTCAGAATTTTGGCATTTCTGCCTGTGGAAGAAAGCACAAAGTTAGGACAAGTGAACCTCAGCCAACATCATGCTACTGCTACAGATAATAATTATGTTATTTGATCCTGTGAGATTCTTTCAAATTATTTTGCAATGGTCTCTGAAACATCAAGTTGAATTTCATTTAAGTGTTAAATACAGCTGTGACTTCTTTTCCTTTGTTGTAAGCTGTATGTCACACATTCTTGTGTGGCAAAAAGGAGATTTCTGATTGAAGAGAAGCTCAGCATGTTCCTGTAATTAATACAGGAGAAAACGCAAATCTTAGTTCAGAAATGCTCGAATACCTTCAAACACAGAGATGTTCTGACAGCTGAGCATCCAGTGGGAATTCTGGATAAGAAATAGATACAAATTAAGTCATTTTTCTTCAGGCCTTTGCTAATGAGTACAATGGATGAGTGAAGCAGGCGGCATATAACTCAGCCAAATGGTACACAGGTCACAGGTCACACAGCTTGCTCATTGGCAGCAGTAAAATAATAGAATCACAGAATATCCTAGAATAGAATAGAAAGGACCTACAAGGATCATTGAGCCTAATTCTTAGCCCTGCACAAGACCATCCCCAAGAGTCACACCGAGTGCCTGAGAGTGTTGTCCAAACACTTCTTGAACTCTGTCAGTGCTGTGACACTTCCCTGGGGAACCTGTTCTAGTGCCCAACCTCTTGTTGGATGAAAAACCTGTTTCTGATATCCAGCCTAAACCTCCCCTGACTCAGCCTCATGCTGTTTTCTCGAGTCCTGTCAAGATTTATGAGAGTGAAGAAATCAGTACCTGTCCTTCTTCTTTCTCAGGTAAGGATGTTGACTTGTAAGAAAGATTACCAGAAGACCTACATAGGGAATATTAGTCTATTAATCTTTTGATCTATTGCTCTTCTGGAAGAGGCCAAATGCTACATAAATTTGAGTTGCTGCTCCACCATGCTGATTTTTGCCTTATTCATGACTGCTTGTCTTGTCATCTATTTATTTTCATGTCTATTAGGGCATCTCAGTCTAAGAGAGAGATGAAGGACCCAAGACAGAAATCTCAAAGCTGGAGACTTCCAGGTGCTGGTTGGTGGCACAGTCCAAGGTGGCATCTAGAGTAGATAGAAAACTAGGCTATTCATCCACTTAAATTTATTGTGTTAAACACTGAATGGGAAATTGTTTTGCCTATAATTAGGATAGCAAAGGTGCCCCTGAAGTCTTTGTACATTATATTATTCATTTATTTTTTACTGGGTGGCTGAGGTGGACTTCTCAGCAGAATAGATAACTAGGGAGTTTATAAAAAAAGCTGTTTGTTTGCATAAAGCAGCATGTGAGTAATTTCCCTGCTGAAAGCACCTTGGCTGTGTTTGAAAATAGCTGCTTGTCCCTGACAGTCAAGGTTCCTGGCAAGTTTGTATTTATATGTGGTGATATGACATAGATGCCTGTGTCTGAGCAAGAGCTTTACATCATTCCTTAATTGATGACTGCTTAACATTTGTATTGGAGAAAAAGAAAAGGCTTTGTAGTGTGACCTTTGAAGTAATTTCAAATTGGTATCAGGCTTGTTCTTTTTTTTTAATGGGTTTTGTTTGGTTTTGTTTTTACATGACAGCTCCTGTTTTTGACCATTGAGTAATTTGGGCTTTAGGGTTAGGATTTTAGTGTCTGGATGATGTGTCTGGAAGCAGTCAGGCAAGGGGTTGCCTACATATGGTAGTTTAAAATCCACAATTAATGATTCCAGCAAGTTAGAAGACACAGGAAGTGGGTTTCATTCTCTCTAGCTTTAGTTGTCTGAAAGCCAAGGTCTAATCTATTTTGTCCCCCCTTCTTCAGCCAATGAAGAAATATGGCCTCTTGAAAACAAAATACACTCTGACTAAATCAGGTGACTAATTGGTGTCAAAATGATGAATCAAATGTCAAAGTGCTCTAAAGCTTCGTGTTTGAGTTATGCAAGATGAATTGCCCTCTGGAGTTTCCTGCCTTTGTCTTCTGACAGTGAAACTTAGCTATCTAAGTGTGCTGAATGTGTTAAATCCCTACCAGAAATGATAACCGTGAAAATGCTGCCCAAACTACATCTGTTTGCTGTGTTTGGCTCTCTGTACTGCCAACACTGTTTAAGAGAGAGGGATCAACTGAACAGTCCTTCTGGGAGTAAATGCTCCTGGTTTCTGCTCAGAAGGATGCAAAGAATATGAAGCTTTTTGCTTTGTATCACAAGCACAACAAATTGGAAATTTCATCCTTAGCAGCATCTGTTGGCATAATGGTGCACCAAGTTAGTTGTTTTCAACAACTACAGACCACAATTTAACCTTAAGGCTGGAGCCAAGTATAGCTTTATGTTGAAAGTTTGTTTTTCTATTGATATTGATATTAGAATACGTTTAAGCCCTTAAATTTTCCAACTTGCAATTCTCTTGCATAGCCAAACTTCTCTACTTCAATTATTATTGTGAAAATGAATTGTTTAATATTTTTTAATCTCTTTGCATGGTAAGTATTGAAACATATGAACACATCACACAGTCAGAATGAAGCACTGTGCATTGTATGGGTGTCTATTTCAGGTCTGTTAAATTACTGTCTTATAAGAGTACAAACACACTGAAATTTATAATAATAAATTAATAATAATAATAAATTTATAGATATAATAATTTATAACAAATACACTGAAAATTGTCTGTTGTGTCTGCACCTACATTCTGAAGGCTATGTTTTCCAGCAAATTATTCATGCAGAGGATTTTGTGTTTTCCATAAATAGGTAAATAAATTAAAAAACCATGAAAACTCCCAGATGACACTGTATTTAATACAAATATAGATATGCTTTTGTTCATAGCACATTTCTCCAGTCAGTGGGATTCTAGGATGCTCAGCCTCCTTTGGTGAGAAGACACCAGAAACAAACTGAGATGTGAAAGATTCCCACTTGGGCTTATAGAATGGTCTGTGCAGTGTCATGAAGAGATGAAGACATTTACCTCAGACACTATATCAGCTGGGTAGAAAGAACAGTATGAAATCAATTTTGATTTGGAATCTTATATTTTTCAGCACCTCAAGAAAAGAAGATGTAATTTACCTTCACCTGGAATTTTAGTAGTGAAGACTTCTGCAAACACATAATTTCATTTGCCAGTCATCTAACTGCTGCCTTTTTCCCAACCTGGCAATGAAACTCGAGATAATTTTAGTAAGGAGGTAATATAAAAGAGGATCTTTATTTGAAGGCCTTCAGGAGCAGTTATGGAAAGATATCCAAAGAAACCCACCCCTCCCAGGGGTGAGTACATCTTTATAGGTTTTAGGAAATCAGCATTATTGATAAAAAGCAGCAGTTAGGAGGACAGGTGGTGATGCAATTCTCTTCCATATCAAGCCCCTTCACTGGAGCCTCCCTCGGCACTAGCTGTATTTTGTCCATGAGAATGTATCTCAAAGAGTTGTCCTCAGCCTTGGTTCCCAAAAGATAGTATGGAGGGTTTTACCTCCTGGGGCTTGGGGCTCTGGAACTTGTTTTGTCTTTCTGCTTAGGGAAAGGCCATGGGAAAGTACTGGGAAAACTAGCAACTAATGCAATAAGTGACATAGTTACAAATAGATGTGCAAAGAATATAGAAAACATGTAAAAGAAAAATGGTGATACCCACACAGCATCATTACGTACTTGTACATGACTATACCTGCCAGACACAGCTGGTCACATATCTGCAGGTATACAAGCTATAATTCTGAAAACATTTAAATGTGTGCCTGATGTAAATAGTGCTAATAGTACCACTGATGCATGTTACTGCCTAAGTGGGCAGAATTAAAGTAGATGCCTAAAGGCCATGGATTACACAGGATCTAAAAAACTTGCCTCTTCACACAGAGTTGCACTGGAGAATTACATGTCCTGAGTGAATCTGCAAAAAGACCCCGGCCATGCCCACCAGCATTGCACGCAGGGTCACAAAAAATACCACAGGGACAGCAAGCTGCTTTTAGCTAGAAATCATTAAAACCAAAACACTACTATCAAACTGTCTCCTCAGATAAATTATCATTAAATTTAAAATAAATCATATAACTTTTCCAGCACTCCATAAAATGGGCTGATACAGTTTTAGTTCTGTGGAACTGAGTTGGTTTTCAGCTTTGGGCATTACTGAAGACTAAATACTGCACAGAAATTATTAACACAATTAAACTTTGAATGTAGTAGTAAAAGGATTAGTTTGGGTTCTCTTTTTTTCTGTTTTGGAAAGCTGTTTAATTTTCATAGTTCTCTCCTCTGCTCACATATTTCTTCTTTTTTTCTTTGCAAGAGTGGCTTTTGGGGTGAAGCTTGAATCCTGCTGTAGTGGATCTTCTCTTATACACTTTGCATTAGCAATTTCCTGCTTCACTGCTCCTCCACTATGAGACAAGCTTTAAGATTTAGTGATCTTATAGCAGAGTTGAATAACAGCCCTTCCATTTCCTTTTACAAAAATTGGCATCTCTCTTGCCCTAGTCACTCAGATGCACCTAAGCAAAAATTGCAACAGAGAAAGGAAAAAGTAGCATCAGACTTTTTAACAGTGGCTCTCAGTATTTTTTGGAATATAAGAACAAACAAGTTGATGCATTTGAAGGAGATTTTTTTCCCTTCTTCACATAATTTTATTCCTTTGCCATTGGTTTGACTAGCAGAAAAGTGGTTTGTAGATGCTTTCCTTATGTGGAAGCTGTAACACAGGGTTGATCTTATCTTTCTCTGCAGCTTTTCTACTTCTGTTAAAGCCATTTGCTGATAGAGGAGTAGACCTGTGCACAGTCAACAATGGGAATGTAGCAACCATTTGTGAGCAATGTACTTCTTGTACTCCTGTTTTCTGACTTTTTTTTTTTTTTAATTAAAAGCTTAAGATCTGTTTTTCTTCATGATTCCCACAGACCATTAAACTGAACTTTCCACACATCTTTTTCCTGTGTGGAAAATAATTATTTAGAGCACATGTTTAAAGGGTCTACCTTTTAATTTACTGACACTGAACTTCACTTTATATTTTGTTGCCACTCTACATGCAAGCCACTAGTAAATGAGGTCACTTTGCAACTTTTCACTGCTATCATAATTTTTCCCAGTCCTGAATAATTTTATATCATCATGATATGCCAATCTTGGCACATCAGTATAACGTTCCTTCCAGACCATTAGAAAATCTGTTGAGCACCAAAAATGCTTACATGGATCCCTATGAGCCACCTGGCTCAATCTCCCCATTGTGAAAAATTTTAATTTATAACAAGACCTCCACCTTCCTCAAGCAGAGTGTTTTTAAAGACCTTATGGAGAGAATTTAATCAAATTTTAATGAAATTCTCATATTCCTACTACACTGCAGTATCCTTGTTTACATATTAATTGACACTTCAAAGAAATGTAGTAGATTTATGAGGCGTGACTTTTCACCATGAAAGTCATGCTGACCCTTCTCCACCATACCATGTTTATTTCTGAGTCTATAGATTTTGTTCTTTAATGTAATTTCTACAAATTTACCCAAGATGAAGAACAGATTTACTAGGTTCATGTCAACAACTATTTAAAAAATTGGGACCAAAATTAACATCTCTGGTACCAATATCAATGTGTGTTTTAAGATATGGAGTTGGCTCTTCAGCAATTTCATGTGTGAATTCCTTTAGGTATCCCAAGTGAGCATTTTTTAGCTATGGAACCTGATTTGTTACAACTTATTTTGTAGTTTCTTTCTGTATTATTTTCTTCTAACATTTCAGTTTGAGACAGATCATCATATTCTTATCCCGTATAGAGTGCTCTGTTGCCTGAGCCTCCCTCAGATCCTCTACCATGAACAGTAGTGGAAAAATTCATTAAACATTTTCAACCTTATCTTCCATAAGCATTCCTTTTACATCTTGATCATATATCTGCCTGACTAACTAGCTGGCACCTTTCCTACTTCTGATGTGTCTAAAAGGAAGGGTTTTTTAATGAAACATTTTTATGCCTTCAGCAAATTGCTCCTAAAAAATATTTTTGGCTTCCTTGTGGTTTTCTGCAAACTTTCCAGTTTTTATGATCTCTTTTCCTCACTTGGATGAAAATTATTTTTTTTTTTTCTTTTTACTTTTGAAATCTTTCTTCACTTGTTGTTAACTCTGACTTGTGATTTTGTTCCTTTTAAAGTTTTGTGATAGTAGTTACTGGCTAACTTAGAATCAACCTCTAACAGGACATCTTAAAACAATTTCCACACCATGCAAAATTTTTTGGCCTTTTGCCTCTTTCCTAGCTTTCTCATTTTTAGGGTGTTCTCTTTTTTGAAGTCAAATACCTTTAACATTAACTCTTTCAACTCTTTTGCTCCTATCAGCATAGTCACTGTGCCTGTAGTATAAGGTCATATTACACCTCCTTTGCAGCTAGTTTGGAGTAGGCCACTGCTTGGACCTGAGTCAATAATATCTTTTTCTGGTGGGAACTCTCCAAGCTGTTATGTTATGCAATCATAAGTGCATAATGGCTCCAGTCCTCACCCTAAGAAGAGGACACAGCAGGTACCTCTGACACTCTTCTGCACAACAGCAGTTCCTGGGACTCTTGAACCTCTAGGAAGGTTTCTTCAGACTCTTAATAGCTCACTGATCTGCTTAGTCACTCATGCTACATGATCCCATCCTGCCGCTATGATGCTTGATTTATCCACCAGTATCTTGCAGTAGAAGAAGGGAATGTCTGAAGTAAACGAAGATTCAGAAGCAGAAGTCTTTCCCTGGGATATTTAGTCCAAGAAGAAGGAAGTTGTTATGTAACGCCAAACATTTATTCCTTGTGACTCCTTGCTAAGAAAGAATCCTTGTTTTTCATTTCCCTATCTATGGCTGTGAACAAAGAACAGACTCTCTCTGTTAGTCCTCAAGATCACAGTGCTTTCAGGCTGCGTTTGTCAAGAGCGTCCCAAAGCTTTGAATTCTTCAGTGTCCAGCCCATCTCAGGGTACTTTCTCAGGAAACCAGACACTGTTCTCAGGTGTCATTTCTGGAACTGGATCTCATGTCATGAACAGGGGCATCTACTGCCTGTAAAAGGACTGGGAAATTACATGTGGTCTGGGTGTTTGAATCACCTTGGATTATCGTCATGGAGGTCAGGCAGCTCTGTTTCCAGGGGCTGTCATGCATAAAGTCCTTTCTTAATGAGAATTTACAAGTCCTCTGAGGGACAGACGGGAGAGATCCTCCCTTCAAACAGTATGGAAGTCAGATACTATGCACAGGGATAAGCTCCAGAGCCCTGAGAGAGCTGTGGACTTGGTGAAGAGGTATGCCATTTGTTTGGATAGAAAGAGAGAGAGGTACAACACTACAGAGTTGGAAAGAGTATGTACCTTTTTTACAGGTATTTGCTTTCCTTCACTTTTATTTATTTATTTTTTGATTAGAACTTCTCTCTAACTGTTTCAATTAATCAATGAGTTCTAGTTCTTCTTAAATAGATTTCAGCTATTCCAAAGAGTTCCAAAAATTAACCTTTCTGCCTTTACTGCTTTCTTAACCTTACTTTTAAAATGTATATTTTCTCTGTCTCTATGGCATTTTCAGAGTACACTTCCAAGCCAAAAAAATGACATTTTCTCCCTTTGATATTGATACTGTCATGGTCCAGAGCAACCACATCTTCTTTGATGTTGTATAAGAAACTTTCTAGAAGCCTTCAGAGGTCCAGTGCTATTACATGTGGCCTACAAAACACTGGCCAGGTTTCCACAGCTTAGAAAACTGGATTATCTGTATATTTGACAATTGAATCTTTCTGTAGTGTATGTCTTTTACAATGAAAGCTAGATTCTTTGTCTACTGAGCAATATCCTTGGTGAAAAAGAATATATGGACATCTTAGGTTAAGGGAACCCATGTACTGGAGAAATTTGCTCCTTTTCAGATGAGTAGTGCCCTGATGTAGGATTGTTTATTAGCACAGGTGCTGTAGCCTGCAGCTGGGACTGTGTTGTCTCCACGTGTATTGGTGGTGCTCTTCTGTCTCCCCAAGTTCTTTCCATTTGTCACATTTGCCAGGGCCAGGAGCTTGGTTGCTGTGAGCACACCCCATCTGCTCAGAGGGCAGGTAATTGTACAGATGATACCTGTGCATTAAGTGAATCAAGTAGCTTCCACTCTCCTTCTGGTCTCATTAGATAGTTTGCTCCAAGCTCCTACAAAGGAGATAGTTAATTAAGGGTAATTAATCTACCGTTGTGTTGCCCAGCACTCAAATGGAAACCAAACAGCAACCTATTTATCACTCTTTCAGACCAGCTTTATACTGAATTCAGTTAATATTGTTAAAGCTGTGGATTTAATTCAAACTAAGAATTTGAACTACCATGCTCAAGGATTTGCTAAATTTTAATCAGTGGTGCTTAAATTGAACAAATTCTAAAACTGTATGTCTGTTTTGTCTAAGTACACTGTACCATGCTGGCAAAGTTTTAAATTAGCTGAACTTAAAATCTAATTGAGTTACACAATTCCCAACCTGTCTCAAATTTAAATGTAATTCTCCCTTAAGACTAGCTGATCTGTAGAATCCAAATTAACTGAACTTATTTTACTGAAGTGTTTTAAACTTGTCAGGTGAGAAAAGCAGATTTTATCCTAAACAATCCATTCTTATTGCTGAATATATATTTTATACTATATATATAAATCTGCAATTTGAAAAAACTAGTACGTTCATGTTCTGATGTGTACATAGATGCCTATGTAGTTAGCATGTGCTTGGCTTAGAAGAGTATTCTCCTTCATCTTAAAGCTGTCCTCCTCTGTAAAGGCAAAAATGAGATCTGCAAGTTCAGTTTTCCTGGGGTGATCATGGCCACCTTGCTAGATTTAAACACCATTGCTGTTTAAATCAGGCTTCTGTCAGCATCTGATAGTCTCCCTAAATCTATGTGTAGAAATAAAACCATGGACACCTATTATGTCCTCAAGAGGAAGATGAATCTTCTGAAAATGTGCTTCTTACAATTATATTTTATGATCCTATTACCTTATGAGTGGTACACTACATAAGCTCAGCACCTTTGAAAATAACATAATATATACTATCGACAGATGACAAGAAACAAAAGATTTGTCAGCACAGATCTGTAAGAAGTATAGGGTGAAAAGTAAAAGAGGGATATGTAAGTAGGGCAATTAGTTGACTCTCCAAATCAGGAATCCCATTTTAAAGCCTGCTGTGTGATGCTTGCCTGGCACTGCATGATCATCTGAGACATAACTATCCAGGACTGATTTTGATATTATTAGTAAATTCTGTCTTAGCATCCTGCAGATTATTTTAATTAATGTGTCATTTGTGGGTTTCATGGATTTTCACACTCAAGGAAATGGAGCTACTTGGTTTCCCTTGCTTTTTTTTTTTTTTATATATCCTCCAAATGTCCTTGTCACTGAAAGTCTTGTATAGCTGAGAAGGGCAGTTTCACAGTAGGATGTGAGGTTAACCAGCCTGGGGAACTGGACTGTCCACCCCCAAATCACAGCTCACAGGACCAGTCTGAGTGTGAGCTGATCTGCAGCTCTTGCCAGTGTAGTGCCACTACTGCTGACATCCTTGTGCCTTGTGCAATTTTCCTTTTCAAAGACATCCCCTCCCTGTTTACAACTGTTATGTCCTCTGGGATATGTTTCAATGAAATCAACCAGTTTTATTTCAGGTGATTTATATCTCTTTTTCATTCCAGCTTTAAGAAGTCCAGTTATCTGTTGGTGAAACGAACTTACCACCAAGGTACTCTGTGTGTGTGCAAGGAGTTCTCATAGCAACCTGGAAGGGCTCTGCTCAGGAGCTGTGATTCTAATGCTGTGAGTGTGGTGTGATAACACAGCCTCAGCCTCAGCAGTGAAAAAATCCTGGTGGGCTTAGAGAAACAATCTTCACAGGGAGAATAGTCAATGTCCACATATGGTGATGTTTGCTCATGTTGGTGCATTCCATTATATTGTAAAATAAGAATGGTGGTTTAAACAACAACAACAAAAAACCACAAAAGAGCCCCAAAATAAACCCCCCCCCCCAATCCCCCCCCAAAAAACCCAAACAAAAAAATATCCTTGGTGCTAAATTACATGGTGTAACATAGAGCAATGCTTATGTACTACAACATGGCCTGTTGCAAAGTCTACCTGGGAATCTTTATGCACACTGCTTTGGGGGACATCCTTAGAGTAACACCCAAATATCAGCATTAGGTGTGATGGGTGCTACTATACCAGCAAAAGCTGATATTTTCTTGTGGCAGGGGCAGAAGTTAGTTTAATATCTAAGACGAAAATTCTCTTCCACCTCTCAGTTTGTTATGTTTATGGACTGCTGCGTGGATAACTGGCTGCTTTTGCTTGGCGAGAGCAATGTTAGGTGCCTTTTGCGGTATTATACTGAGCCACAAGGTGGCACTGGAAGATTGCTATAATCCAGCGCAATTAACACCATCACCCCGCAGTCTCTGAGATAAAGCACGAATTTTTGTATTAAATATGTATACCACTGGAATTCTTTCTTCTGATTTTTGGACTCACTAAAAATTTTTAGTGAATTTTTCTCAAGGCTGAAAGGGAAATGTGTCTGTGGGCAGTGTAACTATTGCAAAAGCATGACAAACTAACTCAATAAATAAACATCCCTTTGTTTTTCAACATGTATTAGTTAATACTGGCGATCCTAACAGCTGTGTCTGTTTTTGTAGCGAAATGTTCATACCTCAGCAGATACTGCAATGGAAAAATGGGAATTTATTATCCACTGTAATTTCTTTGATAAGTTGTCTGAAGCTTTCTCTTCCCTTATAAAGTAAGGTTGAAAATCTATATCAGGTTTTCCTCAAAGGTGAAAGTTCTCCCAAGGTTTGTCTACTTCTAATAGATTTCACGATATTCTAGTCCAAAATATCTCGCTTGGTTTTAATACCAGATGTAGGCTTAGGTGAACAAAAGCAGTTAATTACTGTATTGCTATTACAGGTGAAATGTGACACATTTTTGCGTGGCTTTTCAAAGTATATAGCTCCTTCCCATATTGTCACATTTCTTTCTGATCCTCTAAATACTGAAATTATCGAAGCTGATTTAGCTGGTTTGTAGTTCAGTAAGGTAACAAGATGTTGTTTGCTTGGGTGGGCTATTGTCTAACTAAAAACTGTCTTTTACACCTTTGACTAAGAGAATGCCCTCTAGCTAACCAAGAAAATAAAAAAAAGTTGGTATATTTTAAATCCTAAGTACTATAGCTGAAATTTAAAATCTTGATCATGAACTGTAAACAGCCTCGAATAGTTAAAAAGTATTCCTTTGCTGGTCTTAAGACCTGACCACATGAAATAATTTACTTGATCAGAGACTTGGAAAAAAATTGTCTTTAAAAGTTCTTGTTGCTGCAAACATATACAAAGGAGATTTCTCACAAAAGCTCAACTCTACTTTGTTCAAAGGAAGTCTTAATACTTTGATTTATCTGATGATGAACAGAGTGGTCACTCAAATTTACAGGTATAAAACACGAAAGACAAAGTTTTTATTAATAGTTTCCTGGTAGCTCACTTTGCCTTTGTACACAAAACAGTTGTGAAAGTTATTCATGATGAAAAGTAAAAAATCCTCCTCAGGTTCTGCTGCTCACTGATCTCAAGGCAAAACCCACCATGAAGCAAAAGCAATGTGAAAGTGTGTGCAGAGCTCCACAAAACACATTGAATGCTCACTTTCTAGGAAGAGACTGGTTTCTTCCTAGCTACAGCCAGTGGCAGCTGTATTTGACACGCAGGGTCCAGTGTCTGAGCTCGGGCTCTTCTATCTGGGATCATTTACCCTTTTATCAGATGCTTTCTTAAAAGAGAATAAGGTTCCTTTTGGACACAGCCATTCCAGTCCTTTACCACCTGTACTTCCCTTCCTGAGGTCAACAGAGCTTTTTACTAGTGTGTAAAAGCTGCAGCCCCAGCCTGGCTCCCTGTGAGCAGGTGAGTGTAGAGCAGCAGAGCCAGCACCCTATGCCTGTCAGCCTGGCACCAACCCCAAGTGGTGGAAGTGTGTGTGGAAGGAGCTGCCCCCAGAGCCTTCAGTGTGAGGGCTCCAGCATTAAGAAGAGCCCGACTGGGCATGCAGCTGATGTCCTGCCCTGCCTGGCTGCTGCTGTGGCCACTCGGTAAGTGACAAGTAAATTCTGGCTTCAGGACAGCACTGCTATTGGTGTATCCAGTCAATACAAGATGAAGGAAAAAAAAAGAGGCAGAGAGAGAGATACTCAGGAGATCTGCCTTCAGTGGCCTTAACAGTGCATCAGAGATTTTAGTCCTGCATATAATACAGTGAATGGAAAATAGTTGATTGCTGCTTCACAAGGTGTGGCTTCAGAGTTGTTTTGGCACATACGATGTAGAGCCATGATGTTGTACCCTGGCAGGCTTTTGGGGTGAAGTTTTGCCATTTTTCCTTATTCTCCATGGAGTGTCCTTCTGCCCTGAATGCTCAAGGTTTATGCAGCTCTCTGACTCAAGCCTAGAAAAGCAAACTTCTCCCAGGAGCCAAGGGCAGCTGCTTTGACTGTGCCCTGGGCTGCAAGCATCTCTCCTTCAGCTCAGCAGGCAGCCCAAGAAGCCTTCAGGGACGTCCCCGCTCTCTTCCTTGCCATCACACTGAAAGAAATTGCAGACTCTCCCTTACATCAGTTTCTTCTTTGAGACAATTTAACTCTCATATTTTAGCTCTCTTGTATAAAGCCTTCCCAGCTGACATGACATACATTGTGTTATTTTGCAATTAAAACCCATACTCATAAACATAGAAATTTTAATAAAAGTTTTGTTATCAAGTTTTATTATTTCAACAAGTGTTGCTGTCAGTTAATAATCCCTAGAGTGGTCATCATGAAATATTCTAATAATTGGATTTTAATTAAGCAATTCACTTAGTCCTACACTATTTTTGAAATCTAATTATGTCTTCAGGAAACTCACCCAAGTTGTGGTATTTTCTGGACAATATACAGAAGAGACTCCTTTCCTACTTTAAATTATTTTTCTCTACTTCTTATAGCTGTTATTAAAACTCTTCTATTTCCTGTGTTGCCACTGTAGAAACTTTCCTAGATGTAATGGATGAAATAAAAGTGGAATGCAAATAAAAATCACTATTATAAGTATAATGTTAGAAAAGAAGCTCCCTATGCAATGGAAGTTAAAAAGATTTCTTGCTTATATATTAATGATTTCCCCTCCTCCTTGAATTTAAAGGAATTATTAATGGGAAGACCTTGTAGATAAACTTGACTGTAAGTTTTGTTCATATATATTATAATTTATGTTTTATCTAATCTCGAGTATTTTTTGGTAAAATCCTGAGTATATATGTACACACTGAGTGTCACCTGCAATAAGTCTCATGAAGCCTGTAGGCTTGCTCATGTTTCTGTCACAGAAGCACTGAGTGGTCCAGACACAGCTGTCTGTACATTACCTTCTTTGATGCTGAATGCTCCAGCCTGGTGTGAATTCTCATAATGTAGTGTCAGGAGAAGTAGTTAAGAACATCATGAATACAAGGCACTTCTCTTGAAGTGGTTGGAGTATTCCTGTATTTTTCCATATGGGATACAGAGAAACACCACTTTGTGGTATGCCTTTGACTGTAAGTAGGCAGAAATCAGTGTAATAAAAATAAAAGTCTCACAGAGATATTTTTTATATTTAGAAATAGGAATGGTACATACAGTCATATTCTGACCTTGAAGAAATGGAAATAAAATGTGACAAGGGACTCTGTTTGTAGTATTTATACCAATCATAAAAATACCCTGTTCGAACATGAAGATTTCCTTGAAACAAAAGAAATCTATTTAAAATGTGAAGAGGGGAAGGAACAAGAAGAGAAGGTCTGATGAGTTAATGGTTGGCAATATGAAGAACATTTCAATAAGATTATTTACATGAGTGATATGAGGCATCTGGCCCACACACTGTATAGTACAAATATAGAAAAGCTGTGGGGGCCATAATCTGTCATTGTAGAGCATGTGCAACTCCAGCTGAATTCAGTAGTACTTCAACTTGCATATAGATAAGCTAGCAGAGTTGCACATGCAGTACATATGTAGTATGTTTACAGGCTGTTTACAGGCTGGACACTTCATATCACTCATGTAAATAAACTTACTGAAATATTCTTTGTACTGCCAAACACTGATTCATCAGACTTTCTCTTCTTATTACTTCACTTCTTCACATTTTAAATAGATTTCATTGCTCTCTGGCCGACCTTTGCCTTCTTTGCTTTGCTTTTTTTCCCAAGCAGTTTATTTCCAAAATAAGAAATGTGGCCTCTGTGAATAGGATTCCACAGGATTCAGCTCTATTTACTATTTCATAAATAACTGTCCATGTTTAGACAGGTTAGCTGCATTGTGCAGTAAGTTTAGCACAATCATTTGATATTTATCATTACAGCATTGTATTTTCTTCTAGTGCCTCAAGAAATTAAACTATGTGCCCATCTTCCATTGGAACCTGTAGCAGTTATTAATCACTTGCCATTGTCTTTGGATTTTCTGCTTGTGACCCTTTCAGTTCTGCAAGCCAGGACGCTATCTTTGCAGAAACAGGGAAGATATCTAAAGGTTAGAATGCATTTCTGAGCTTTAAAAGTAGTCCAATTACAACCTAAAGTCTAATTTGTCTTTTTTCAAAGTCCATTACTAAGCCCAGAACTTGTGATTCTTTAAAACCTCACTAGCGGATACTGCTTTGATGAGGACCTTATTGTTCAAATTGCAAACAGCATCCAAATGATTGAAATTAAAATTCACTTGTTCACTGTAAAAGATCTAATATTCCACTTAAGCTGCTGCACCAATGTTACGAATCAGATGAAAGTCAAATGACTGTATCCAAAAATCCTAAATGTCAGATTTTTATATGCATTTTATCATTTTATTCCCTTTGAAAATGTATCACATGTTCTCAGGTGGAATAATACTTTGGAGTTTGCTTTTTTTCCCTTTAATAATAAAAGCACTTAATCCAGACTCCTATATACTCCTTACTCCTTTCTTCTGGAATGGCAGTGGAGACAAGGAGCAATCCAAACAGCATTTCTGAAGGAAATCTCAGTTCCATTGTAGTTAGAAAGTTTGTCCCAGTGGCCTATGGCTAAGGAGATCAGCTGAAGGGCAAAGAAAGAAGCCCTCAGTTAAGCCAATGAGACCTTGGATCAGCCTGAACCTTCAGTGAACAGATTCATCCATCCTTAAGAACTTTGCCTTGAGAGCCTGCTTAAGAATTGAACAAGATGCCACATAGATCAGGCCGTTTATTGGAGACCTTGCTGAATTCACAGGGTGAAGACATTTCAATGGGATGAAGTAAAGAGGAGCCATGCCTGTGATGTCAGTGGAGCCAGGAGCTCCTCCGCAGTGCTCCCCTAGACAAGGTATAAGGATCTGGATGAGAAAGACTGGGAGGACCTTCTTCTATCTGACCAGCTGAAGGAATAATTATTCTCCTAGGACTACTTCCTTGTCACTAATATGAAGGCAGTGATCCAAATTTGGGTAAACTGAATCAAGTTATACACAGAGTTGAATTGCTCCTTCCTAAAGAAATTATGTCTTCACCAGGAATATGATCTACTGAAACCTGGCAGATTTTGCTTTTTCTGCTCCATACTAAGCTTGTAATTTCATATCTAAGATAAGAGTAATCGCGCTGAGTCTAAACAGCAAGTTATTGCAATGATCAGCAGTATGCTCCACACAGTCTATGGCAAGTTTCTTCTATGCAAAGAGAGCAATATCTATCTAGCAATCTCCTTCTCTCTCTCTCTCATATCTCTCTAGATTGTTTATTAGGTGTGGTTCTAGCCCCAGACTTATGGAGAAGTGAGAGTGGGAGAGATAGGAAGGAAGAAAGGAGTTGCAAGGGGAAAGTCAGCTGCAATTTTTTGTTATCCTTTTGAAACAAGAAGTCCCTAGGCAGCTTTAGCCTGCACTGCAACGCAGAGGCTGTCTGGAGGGGCAGGATGACAGTATGATTCCTCGCAGGCTGCACACTTCTGTACAAAGCTGTGACATGAGCATTCTGCATGTCTAGCAGAGTGATGGTGCTGGAAGCATATGGAGGTGTCCATCTTCCAGGTGTTTGAGCAGAAATGGCTATGGGGGAGGGCTCTGGTGCAGCTCTTGTAAAGACTATTCATTACCTTCCCCATTCTTTCCCGGCTCCCCTTTATTATAGTATTCCAAACTCAGACTCCCAAATTAAAACAGTATTTTACAGCTTGATGCTGAAGCCTCACATCACAGATATTAGTTAGCCCTATGTGCTCTGATAGAAGCCAGGATTTGACAGGACAACTGAAGTCTTCCTTTTTCTTTCTCATTTTCCCCGTCTGTACAGCTTACTGGCATGCTTCTTGCTTTGGCTTTGGGAAGTGATAAATCTGAGGTTTGCTATTGAGTTTGGACACCTGGTAAGGCTTCTCTGTGCTGCTGGTATCCTCCCCTCAACCCTGCCCCAATGTCACACTAGTAATGATACCGTTTAGGGGAGTGAGAGTGTGTGAAAAACATCTATAGAATTCTTTGTAAAGTAGAAGGAAAAACGCGGTGAGACCTTTCCATTTGTATGACAGCTGGCAGGATAAGCCACAGCACCCGACAGGGGTGAGCTTTCCAGGTTCACTCCGAGGGTCTATCCAGCTACAGGTTCCTGCTAGAGAGGGAGAAGCAG
>VYXD01002152.1:203585-279087 GCA_013397195.1 Hylia prasina | reverse complement strand
AAAAAAAAAAAAAAAAAAGGTCGGGAATAAAAGGCAAGCTAGTGGGAGGGAATGCGCCCTTCAGCTGGTCTGTGTCTTCTGCCAAAACATTCGGGGAGGATCCAAAGGATTTCCCTAGCATGATTCTTGTTTCTAACTTGATACTTCCACGTTTATGCCAATCTCTTCCTAGTCTCTGTATTTCAGGAGTGACTCTGAAAGTTTGCATTAGGCTATTGCATGATAACAAAATGTTTATTAGCACCGAAGCATGAAGTTTTGATTAAAGCTTTAATGCGGTGCCACAAAGCAGCAAGGTGCAGCACTTTGTTGTGCCTCTCCGTATGTGCCTGTCGCTCCGCGTGGACAAAAGCAGTTTCAATTAGGAATTAAATTTTCAATGCTCAAACTGTTAGGAAGGGTAAATGAAATGGCAGCACAAACAGCTTCCTATCGAGTTTGTTAAAAAAAACCTTTTTGAGAGGGGTTAATAATATAGGTGAGAGGGAAAATAGCCTGTTTCCCCTTTGCCTGAATTAGGAGGTGTTCATGGAGAGTGAACAGCTGCAGTGAGGCTGAGCTGCCTTGAAGTCACTCATTTACAGACACTGTCTGCCTTGTAATTTCTCTTCACTCAGCAAACCGCTTGTCTTTTTTTTTGTTTGGTTCTCTCCCCCCCCGCNCCCCCCCCCCCCCCCCCCCGTTAAATCTGTTTGTAATGAAATCTTAAAGAAAAAAAAAATAGTGCTTCTGCTTTTCTTCCCCCTTTGATAGAGCCATATTCTATCTGCCTTATTGCCTGAAATTTATAGAGATCATGGCCGATCTGAATGAGTAAGAATTTTGCCGGGGTAGAGATGGTTCACCATATTATGTTTATTGAAGAAAACATTAGTTGTGCATTGCGAGGTGTGCATTTTCTCCTTGTTTCGAGCTGTGTAGTGTATTGAAAATGTTATATTTGATTTGCAGTGGTAATGCATTTCCTTTGGCCTAAATGGGTACCGAAGTACTTATTTGGCAGAATTCGGAGTTAACCTTTAAAGTCTTGCAGGTGTTTTCTTTCTCTACTTTTAGAAAGCTGCAGAAAGTGTTCGAACACCTACACTAGGTCTTGTTTACCGCGACACTCCACATTACCGCTGTTCTTTCAAAAGCATCTTAGTCTGATTCTAATGGATGATGTTTCCTTAACTAACAGTGCTGTGTTGAGCTCAAAATCGTCAGTGAGGAAGCATGTAAAGAATAAAGAAAAAAACCAAAGTAACACCCGGAGATCGCAGACTCTCATGTAATTGAGTTCTGTTTATAAGGGCACCGGGATTTTACACCATTCCTTTAATGGAAACCTCTCGTTGTACCTCCTGCCTAGCTGCCGGTGAACTTCCAGTCCGACACCACGGGACAATAAAAGGCCAGGCTGTTTCTTTTCATTTCTTCCTTACTTTTTTTTCCCCCCATGTGGAAGCAGCAAGCTGTAGAAGTGACTACAGAATGCGCGGGCTGTTAGGAAGGACGGCAAGGATCCTAAGTATTATTTCTCAGAGAGACAGGTCAAGCAGGCCCTCGAANCAGGGCTCGCACACGGCGGGATTTCACCCCTGTCGCGGTCACAGGCTGCGCTCCCGCTCGCCCCGGGGAGACCTTCCCGCGCCGTACAAGCGCAGGGGTGGGTACGGGCACCTCGTTTGCTGGGATCATCCCGGCTCGAAGAGTGTTCGGCTATTATTTAGGTGCTCCTTAAGCGGAGTAGCGGGTACGGAACCAAAATCAGTCTGGATTTTGCGCGGCATGCTGCTTGGGTAAGGATCCCTCCCCCCTTTTCATCCCGCGCCCGGCTTGCCGTCTTCTCCCAGCAAAGTGTTTATTCGCCGGTGGGTTTAGTTAGGATACGCAGCGGAGCCGGATAGCAGAGTGCTTCAACTCTGTGCAGAACTTAAGCAGCGCAAGAGCCAAAGGAGGGCTGTTTTTTCGCCCCGCGGTGAAGGCTGTTTCGCGGCGGGAGCTTTCCTGCGAGGCGCTTTGCCAGAAGAGTAGAACCACGGGCCTCACGGGGCACCGTGTTAAACAGGGCGATGGCTTTGGCAGAGGGGCTTCGGAAACAGCCTGCTAACCTTCTCCCCGTGCCCGGCTGGGATTTTAAGGTCTGTTTCACACCGTCACTGTAGCTTGGAGGCCTTCTGACAGCCGAGAGGAGCTTTCCTGCAAAATTATTGTGAATAATAGAGGTTTAAGATTGTCCTCAGCGGTGGCACACTTGGTACAGTATTTGCTGAGGGGGTAAACAGGGGGTTAGTGGCTCCAGAGTTTGTGTACATTTAATTTCGCTGTGTGTCGCACTGTTTGCGGTCATTTCACTCCGGTTAATGAAAGCTGTGGTGAACGTGAGGAAATATCACGTGCCGGCGAAGAGAAGTTCATTTTTTTTTTCTTCTTTCTTTTTAAAAATTGTTGCTGATTGTGTCCTACTTTATCATGGAAGCAACCCCCCCCGCAAAAAAAACCCCCAACAAAACAACAAACAAACAAACCCACACCTCTATAGGCAGAAAACAAAAGAGAGAGGAGGCATTGTCCTATCGTGATCACCACTCACAGTATTTTCTCAGAGGCATTTGGTGGTGAGTGCATTCGGGTATTGCTTTTTCCCTCCCAAACAGGGATTTCTTTCAATTTTTAAATTGACGTCGGAGGCATGAAGGGCGGGGGAGTGTGCTTGGCGAGCAGGGACAGTAATGGCTTTTTGTGGCGGGGAGTTTACGTAGCCTGGAGATGCTCCTTTCCCCTCTCTCTAAACGAGTTTGTCGTGGTGGTGTAAGGGGAAAAAAATACCCTTTCGGAAGGTAAGGCACGAGAGTAACAACGGGACCCCGATCTCGTGTAGGTGAAACAAACTTATCTGCACTCTTGATTTCCCCCCCCCCACCCCCAGGTGGAGGATAGTGTATTCTTTTCCAGGCTTTCTTGCTTCCTAACCTCCAGGGACCTGTGCTGGTTTGAGAAGGGGATTTCCCTCACTGAAATTCCTTTTTCCTGGTGCTTAGTACACACTATTTTAATTTAGTATATAGTTGGACAAAGCAATCTGGAATAGATTTCACCTTCTGGGAAGGCACCTGAATATAATCCAATATCCCTGTCTCTCTTCGACTAGTCAAATCTTCCAAGTCTGTAAGGTACCTAGAGGTATCCATTTTAACCTCTTTAATATTTCCCTGCATCTCTAAACCGCCATTTTAATTAACAAAAAGCCAATTTCCTAATCGTCTTGGAAAGGGCGGTGAAGCAGGTTAAGAAACCAATTGCTCGAATAGCCAGCACTTGGAGAAAATGAATGTGTAAGCCATCCTACCCTCCCTAGGATTGGCTTCTGTTCTCCTGACTGGGTTTGGGTGAAGTTGTGCTGTGATTTAGCAGATAGTTTAACACCCAGCTCGCTCTTCTTGTAAGTCAGCATTAAACCACCTCCTGGGTGCTTTGTAAATACAGCTTTGGCATTTTTTTCATGCAGCAGATTGACATGTTGACGATTCTGCTTTAAGGAATGTGACAATAAAGTGGAAAACCAAAGGCTGGCAAGCACTTCATCAAGGATAAAAAGGTTCTGCTGTAAGGATGTCACTCAATTTATTGTGAAAGTCGAATGAATTACGTTTAATGAAAGTGCTCCCCAGATGAATATTACCAGCAATTTCCTGAGTTGGCTCTGTCAGATTGATATGAGGAAATGCCAACCCATATCAAAAAAGATCTCCAATCTCAATTACTATGCAAGCTTTCGAAGAGCTCCTTTTTATTGATATGATATATATTGGCGGGTTCTCAATGCTGTGCAAACTACTCTCTGTTCAACAGGACAGCACATTTCCCAGTTTATTGTTTAACCCTAGGTTTTTCTGGCTGTTGTATGAACTTCTGCAAGTGCCCTTCTTTCGGAGGGGAAACTGCCTCTCATCCTCTTTCCCTTTCTGTGACCCAGAGAGATCAAAGTTGTGTGACTGGCAGACAGCGAGGGCGATGGTCATTGCAGGAAGTTTTGCAGCCTGGATGGTCAAAGCCGAAGGTCAAGACAAACAGCTCAGCTGAGACAATGGCATTGGATCCCCTAATTTCAGTGTATTTCTAGGCAACAGTCTAGATCACGGTAATATTTTTTACGACCAGCAATCCCAATATTCCCGCCTTTTCTTTCCTCATTCCTCTAGGGCTTCTAGGGGCAAATTAGGAATTCACTAAGCCCTCGAGGGTAGAGAAAAGCTCTTATGTCACCTCATCTACATACGAATTGACTTTTCGAGAGGCTTTTCTGTTCTATTTTAACTACTGTGACGCCGGTCGTTACTCAAGAATACAGCTTCTTTCCCCAAAATCCGTTTTGCTGGGCTTGTTGGTGATTGATTTAGTCATTTTTTTTCTCTCGCTTCCCCATACTCTTTCAAATTTTTGTATCAAAGCAGAGAGACGGTGTTGAAGGACAACAGGGAGGCTGTCGAAACTCTGCAGCAGGACGGGGATATGGTTACTTTCGCATGTGGGGCTGCACTCCTTGCATGAAGCATTCATGAGGAAGCAGAAAGAGCTTGTCCTTAGTGCCTGCCGGGTTAGTCTGGCTTCCTATTTTCCCGTTCGCTGGATCCACGTCTGAAACTTTCTTCAGAGTACGATTAAGCCTCTGTGTTATTTATCTTTTTATTTTTTTTAATTTATTTTTTAAAAGTGTGTTTTCCCCCCCTCTGTCGGAGATGCTGAGTGTTTCGAGCCGCGGACGGCGAGTGCAAGCGCTGCGGGAAGAGCGGGCAAGCTCTGGCCCTGGGGCCGAGAGAGGGCCGGCGCTGAGTGTCCCGCTGGCACCGGGCCGGCAGCAGCACCCTGGAGAGCGCCCGGGGCCGGCAGCACCGCGGACAGAGCCCGGCCCGCACCGCCCACCGCTCCTTCACGGGAGCCCCGTCCCGGGCTAGTCAAGGCTTTGAGCTGTTGCTGCCTAGCATCCTCAACACGCTCTGGACTTAGGGCCTGGCGCTCTGTGCCAGTTTTCCTGAAGGAAGAAGGAGATGGGTGGACCAGCACATCGATTTGTTTACTGTTGATGCGGACTGGCTTTCTCTCAGTGATGAAATGGTAGCTTTATTTTCTGAGGAAAAGCTGGTCAGAGGTACAACACATGAGTATGGGGTGGAACAGGGATGGTAGAATGAATCTGGAGATAGGCAAGTTGTTCTGAGATGATCAGGTTTGTCTCATTCTATCCCTGAACCATGGCATACTCTCATTTTGGAGAGAGACCAGAGATATCCAAGACCGTTGGAGTAAAAATGAGGTGTGAGACAGGGCTGACACGGAGAACAGAGAGTTATTAATTAACAATGACACTTTTTATCCCATGGGTGGGGGCAGGAGTGTTTCTCAGACACAGTTGATGTCATTTTTGGGGTAGTGGCACTCTGAGGCATCAGTGAGGGGCAGCCAGATCTTGCTGCCTTCAATAGATTGCCCGTGTCCTGGCAGACAGTGCTCACGGTATCTCCCAGTTCTCCCCTTGCCTTCACGAGGAGATAATCACAGGCAACTGCCTCCACCCCTGTAAATCCCCACTTACTATTGACAGAGTTATCCTCTAGAGCTCTGCTGCCTGAAAAGCACTTGTCAATGAAGCAGTGACTTTTGGCAAGGCAGGTGTAAGTGAATGACTGATGAAGAGTCCTTCAATAAAGGAATGTGATGGGAATTGACTGGGCTGAGAGGTAAAATAACCCACAATCTCTACCAGCCTTCCAGACAAAACCGTAAGCCATTTATTCCTGATCCATATTCTCCCATGAATATCAGTAGTGATTGTGATGCTTTCGCTGGATGTGAACGTTCTCTGGTTCCTTTTGATTACACCATATCCCTGTGCATGATGTCTCAAAACTGCATTGTCTGCTGCAGAGATAGTGCTTTTATCTTCCAAATGCCACCCTCATTAATGTCAATGTCTCACCGTCCAGCTAGTGACAAATGTCTCAGGGATGTTCATCTGCCTTGCACACTGCGCCATCTCTCCTGCTGCCTTGTCTTTTCCTCTCCGAGGAGAGATTTAGTAATACTTTCTTCCTTGCCCCCCTGCATCTGCTCAAAAAAGTTTTGTCCACAAGTTGGTCTCTGTCCTGTCCATTCACAAATTAATTTTGCCAGCGTCCTCTGGGTTATCCCCTCTCCTGCCAGTCTGTTTGATCACTTCGATGTCAGGTTGACTACAGCATGCAAAGGTGATCTGCTCTTTCCAAATCTACAGGTTGTTGAAGGGGGAGAAATTAGGCCTACCAAATTATTATGATATTAGTGCCCTCTTTTCCTCAAATTTCATCTTCTAACCCAGACTTAACACAAAAAACCAAAAGAATAAAGAGCCTGGTTGTTTCTTTGTGTGTGTAACCTGGTTATCATGTGCACGAGAGTACTTGTGAGTGCTCTTATTTTCCTGGGCTTTTGAAAACTGATAAGTCAAACATGTCTACGTTATTTCTTTGTATATTTACTTAAAATTTGGTGATAGCTGTGTGGTAAATTTGTTTTAGAAGCAGAGCTGACAGCCAAAATGCTACTAAGAAAGAAGTGATCTAATAACCTTAGTTCTTGGAAAGGCATGGAATTAAATTATATACTCTTTCTATATATGTATATATACACTAATTAATTATTAATCTTATAGTAATATATGAGACATTAGAATTATAGTTATTTATTTAGAAAGAAAAGTAGAGTCATTTAAATCTAACAGTACAGTATCCTCAGCTGAAAAATAAAATATGCCACTTACCTTCCTAGCTGGAACATACTTTGAAATAACAGAAGTATTATTACCCATGATTAATGACCAGTGTGCTTTATGATCCTCTTTCCCCTTTTCCTGCCCTATGTCAGCCTTGCATTATGTGTGAGTTAACTTTCAGCTGGCACAATATTTCCTGCACTTGTTTTAGAGGTGCATGTGAGTTACTGGGTAAAAGTAAAAATAGAAAAGGAGAAACATTCTGGCCATGTATTGAGAACACTATGGAAAAACAAAGACTCCTCTGCAGCAGACCCTATGCCCTGATCCTGCAGTATAATACAAGACAGGACTCCATGTAAATCAGTGATTTACTTGTGTGAGGAGGACAGATTCTGTTTATGTTGAAGATTAAGTAGACCATTTCTATTTCTGAGAATTGCTTGTCACTATTCAGATACCACTTCAAATTGAAAATGTAATTGGCAGCTCTTAAAAAATTTTAGCTAATGGAATTTCTGTTATGGGTAGTTCAGACCACCTGTACCATAATATTTATCTGCACAGTCATTTTTATAAGCTATTCTTGATTGAACTTTAGAAAAATAGTCCTTCTGCTAGGCTGTTTTGTAAAGAAATGTTGTCATAGGCCTTCAGGTATATAAAACTGCTTATATAAAATTAATGGACTGCTTTTTATATTTACAACCTCATCCATAGCATTTGAGGTCTTGCAAAAGAGGAGATAGATGTAAAATACGAATAATAAAACTGTGTCCTCATGCTTATTGCACTGTCAACAACAGTATTGTAAAATATTTGTGTGCTTAAAATCAGAATGTTAGTTTGTAATTTGACTCTAATTAGAGTAATTTCTGCTGTCACTTGCTGCAACTACTCTGTGTTACATACAGAGATTTTTCTTAATGTTTATGTGGTGAATGCTTTGTACCTTGAGAAGATTTTGTAAGAAGTATTGATAGGTAAAGCATAGCAATAATATTGTAGCAATAGGTAAAGCATAGCAACAAAATTGTTGGAGGACAATTGTTGAGTGAACAGATCTTTAAGGATCAGGAAGATAAGAAAGACTACAGAGATGTGACATAAAAGATGTGGATAATAAATAGTACATGAAAACCTTCACCATTTAAAAAGATGTGCTCGGTCCTGCTGCCTTAATCTGCAATGGATGTTACTTGACAATGTCAATTTTTTATATTCCTACTTGTTTCTTCTCTTTCCTTCCACAAACCCTAGCATTTGCTTAGCTGACTTGCTTGTAGCAGGTGGCAGTGTAGTACGTGTAGCAAGCAGAGGGTAGTGCACCGATACCTTCAGTGGAATCACATCTGTGAACGGTCACTCGGGGTGGGTAAAAAACATTATCTGGTCCTTGACAAGACTGTGATATGGGTGAATCATCATCTGTATCTTCACTTCTGTCTGTGCTGGCTCAGTGGGACTTCTTGCTGTTTGCCTCCTTCCTCTGTGAAGAGTTCTGCTCTCTCTGTTAGCACAAGTCATTGCTATAAGGTACCATCCCACAGAATTATAAATGCATTAGAATATAGCTTGTGTTTGCATCTTAAATGCACTGAATATTTGCTAGCTAGAGTCTTGGAAAAGTTACTGTGTGGATTAGCAGATTGTAATGATATGGTTCAGTCTTCCAGTGTAATGCAACCCAAATGAATATGGAAATGTAACAAACTGCATTAGAGGAGATGCTGTTTTTGTTCTCCACAATTTATAGATTTTTCTGAAATTGTGGTGTTGCAGCAGACACTTGAGAGTGAAGGCCAATAGCTTGCAACTACTTTTTAGAAGCAAAACATAATCTTAACTGAAGTCAGGACACTTGCTCACATATGCTTCAATGCTTTACTGAGCTAGGAGAAAGTGAATGCAGTATGGTTTTTGCATTTCTTTTTTTGGGATATAAAACTTCTTCCATGGAGGAAAAGATAACACATCCATGTATTCAAAAATATTACAGAGTAATGTTTTTGCCAAGAATCTGCTGAATTTACCTCTAGACTACTTAGAATCTATTGCAATATTTTTATATTACCAAACATTACACTTTTTACTATCCCTTATCCTAAAAATATTGTCTTTATTAATATTTGATGATAATTAATTAAATGGTCAAAAATCCTAAAATTATGGGATAATTATTTTTTGGATTATTTTTGAATTTTTTGAGTCATGATTTGTGACTCATTCTGACTACTGATCCAGCTTCTGAAGAAATAGTCTAAAAAATACCTTTATCTATGAAATTAAACTAAAGTTAGAATTTTCAAATAGATAATTCATGTATCTTTTTTTTTCCCTCCTGTAAATGTGTTTTTGAAGTATTCAGACAGTACCCTTACTACTGTCTAGAATTACAAAGAGATGCAAATGGTGGCATATCTCAGAAAGCCATGTGTGGCCATTTTGCAGAACTGTATTTGAGGTCTAAAGTTGAAGTCTCACTGCACCATTGATGTACATTTTTTGCAGACCAGTGCAGATTCTTTTTTTTCTTTCAGAAGAAAATGTACTGGAATAATGACCATGTAAAGCAAAAAATATAGTCTTATTTATTCTTCCACAAGAAACTTGCATGTTGATTCAAGACCATTCAGGCTCACAAGAACTTTGCCATTGATTTCTTTGGCTGTAAAATGGGGTCTTTAGCTTGATAAATATTTCCATTATTATAAGGTGGTTGAGAATGATATTTCATTACATTTTAGCTTGATTTTCTTTGTGAGAACTGGCTATGGATAGCTAATACAGGAAAGAAGTCGTAAACATGAAAGAATATGTATGTATGGCTATATGATATTCATAGCCTCTGGTCTGAGCAACTTAGTCTTTTGTGGAGTCAAAAAGAGCTGAGCAGACTCTATACACTTTTATTTATAGCATTGTTTCTGTCATTGTTTTATTCTTTAGTAAATATACCCAGAAGAATGTCATCCTGTCTTTGGCCTGCCATGAGGTCCTTCCTATAGATCCGAGTCCTTTTGTTCTCTGGCAGAATGGCTCCATGGCTGCAGTACTCCTTCACCCCTAAACTTTGATGTTTTACTTTATCCAAGCAGCACAGTGTTAGTCATCTATGTCTGGCACAAAAACAAACCTGTGCTGCCAGCTGCTACAGGTGGATGATCTGCTTTAGCTCAACAGGTGGAGCTGTGACTTCGTTAGCCTCTCTATTCAAGCTAAAATTAATCTCCCTGAGCAGGTCCGTGACTCAATTTTGCTCAGGTGTTTTACACTCTCTAAATTTGTACCTACATTTCCATTGCTGATGGAAAGTTTTTAACCTCTTGACCTATAAAACATTTTAGGTAATGAGAAGCATATATGCTTATGTATTCATCAAGAATAGTTGTTCATTTGTGGTGGTTCTAGGGATCTTCTATGGGAGTTTTTTTTTTATCTCAGCTTCGTGTATTAATGGAGAAATTAGATGGGGTCTAAGATGGTGTTTCCATTTAGTCCTCTTTGAGCAAGGTCCACCTTGCATGACTGATTTTTTGGGACCTATCTTTTTGTTAGGTTCTCAAAAGACGGTAGAGGAGTTTGGAATAATTCTGTCTTCAATGTGTTTAGAGAAAACTAGTTCCATTGGAGTTATACTAATAACATTTATAAAACCAGCAAGCACGTTGCTCATACATGCTAAAATTCTTATTTCATAGACTACTTACAACTCCTGTGGGCCCTTTATTGCCTTGATTTAGCTGGAGCTGATCAGCTGGTGGTTGAAATGAATGAAGGATCATTCTGTGTTGGGAAAATATATCACAGGACAACAAGTCAGGGGCTTGAAATAAGTTGGGATAATAGTGTGAGGATCCATCTATAAAAGTTTTTGCTTCTCCAAAGATTTCAATTTTCTGTATTCTCATATTTTTTTATTCATTTTTACATACCCCTGTGTGAACTTGTTTTGTCTGATGAATGTTTAGAGAAAGGTTGTTTTCCTATGGATTTGTGCATCCCTGGGTAAGTCAGTGCTTCAAATGTGATCCTAGATGTTCACTGCTCATGTCAGAAGTGTTCCTGATACTGCATTTACAGTGGCAAAGTCAATTAGGGGAACAAAAACAGTACTAGCTGAAGATTTCAAGTCACAGCGTCTCCAGCAAAGAAATAATCAGTGTGATTAGATGAAGCAAAAAGCTTCCAAACAAACTGCAGACTAAAATATGCTGAAAACATTCACTGAATGCTTATGAATAAAATAAGCAGAAATCAGAATGGGAGAGGCCTTTTAATGAACAGAAGTATAGGGTAAATTAATCAAATAAATTGTTTGCTATTAATAATGTGACCAGCTACAGTAAGATTCCAATAAATATGCCCAGTGGGGATGGAAAATCTACACAACTGAAATTACATTGATGAATTTATCCTAGTTTCCAATGCCTTCTGAGTATGTATTTAGGAAACAAAAGGTCATAAAGATAGCCTGACAGAAAATGGACTAAGCTGTTTGTTTTTTGGTTTTTTTTAACGGAGATACTTCTCTTTGACAGTGGAAGTAATTTAAAGTTACTTAAGGGTGTTAAATGTATCACTGCTTAGGCAGAGACTTCTTAGCAGAAATATTGGCATAAAAGTGGCCTCTACTCTTGCTAGAAGACTCACTGGGGATGGTAGGGAAAGCATGTTATTACCTCTCATGCCTGAAGAAACAGGAGGTTAGTCTTTAATGGAATACTAAAATATGTTGGTTCTAAAATATGAATGAGTCACTGTAGTTGCATAGAAATAAGTACAGTAATCAAAAGGCAATCCCAACACAAACTCCTTCTTAGAAATCAAAACAAAATCTCAAAAAACTCAGAATATGAATAAAGATTAATCCTGTCCCAATTGTTTAGCTTTGACGTGTTTTTACAAGAGTCTGTCTCCATCTCTGAGCCCAGACCACTATTTCATTCTTGACTACTTAAGAATTGTTTACATCTTGCATTGTTGGTGTCTGAGTCAATGTTACCCATGAACCTGAAACTCTGAGTTCAGTCACAGGCTATTCCTCACCTAGGAATTCTTTTTTTCCCCTCATAAAATTTTACTTGCCATTGAACACAGGAAAAATTCCTCTCTAATGTCCAACAAAATGGCTGTGCAGAAAGTTACTCCTATATGCAATATTTTTTTATTTTTCATCTCTTGTATCACAACTTCTAGCTTTAATATTTTAACTGCTTTATCACTCCATAATTAATTCATATCAATCATGCACTCAAGCTCTGTGTCATGACAGTGTGAATATATTCTTTGGACATTTTTCAGTGTGCGTGTCCTCACTGAAGAGTATCTTTTTCAAGGTTGGTATAAGTCAGACATGACCATCACAGGCTTAGCTGTCAGCTGCATTCACACTTTCAAGCATCCTATTAGTCAGCTGTAAGAAACTAACAACATAAAGCAAAGCTTTGCTCCCAAATCAATGACTGGACCTCACATTCAGCTATCACAACAGAATTAGTGTCAGTTGTGATAGTTAGAGTTCTGAGTTAGATGCCACTACTTCAGCCTAAAATATCATAACTTCTCTAGTATTCATTCTGTTGGATCCGATAGATATATGAAAACAAAAAACCAAACTAACCAGACAAACAAAAAAACCCCAACAAATCAAGAAAACCCCCCCAAAACCCCAAAACAAAACTAAACAAAACAAAAAAGGGAATGCTGACAATCAGGAAGCAGCTCTAGCTGGGTGTGTAACACCCAAGACTTACAGATTTGATAGGGTCACAGGACTTTTCTCTGTCTTTTGTTCATATTTTTCTCATCAGCCCAGTGACTGAAGCTTCTGTTAGGGATTTAAGAGATTCAGTTTCTTTACTTCTTCAGGAAATGTGAATCCAAACCTTACAATTTGAGGTAATTACTTTAACCACTGCCTGGTGGAATAATCTGTGGGATTTTCTTGATTTTGCTTGTTCATTTTATTCTGCTTGGTTTAATACAGTCAGGGTCTGCTTTAATCTGAAACAGGATCTCATTGTAGGTAAATTCTGAGACATCTGTGTAATTAAGTATCTCTCTCGCTCTTTGGTCTTATGTATTTGAGTTCACTCATAATGGAAGCACTTCAGATTTTGAGAGCTCTATATCAGAAAAAAGCTTTATTATCGTGTGTAACAAATTCTTGAACCAGAAAGTTGAAAATATGTTGCCTTGCCAAGTCTATTCATTGAACATACTAGCAACAGCAAAATAAGGTACCTAATTTTAGGAGCATTTATGCTTCAGAAATGTCAGAAAGTGTTTAAGTTACTTCCTTTTCTTTCTCTGGTTGCTTAGTTTGGACAGTTGTGAATTATGCTTTTGGGAAACATCTCCTAACAGAAATACTCGGGCAGCTATTTCCAGGTTATGAACTTTAACAGGTCCTTTGGACAAAGAGAATAAGCCTTTCACTGCAGTAATTATAGGCACCTTCTGGATCAAGCCTGAAGGATCTTCCTAGGTTGCTAACAGTAAGCAGAAGCAGTCCTGATTTTAATCTGCTTGCTAAACCTCCATTATCTTCATAGCTACATACAAGTACAGTTCTTGTCTTACATTTTAAGAAACCCTGTCAGTCTGTCAAAGCACAGTAACTAATTAGTAACTAATTGCTTCTAGAAAGCTGTTTATGTGCCCAAGATCCTGAAAGCTTTATTTTTTTTTTCCTGAAGAGCAACACACATGATTAGCTGTGGATGCATATTGTTAGCTTGTGACAAGTTACCAATTTGCAGGCCACTACCTTCACTCTCTATTCATTATTTTTAAGCTTATAATTTCCTTTGTTTGATGATTTGTATCTATCATCCATGCATAAAAACCTGTAACAAATGACTGGATTGCAAGCTCTCTTTATGTCTAGTTGCTTTTTCATTGTCAGTGCACCTGTGGTAACTGTCAGGAAAGGATAGGAGAACTTGGCTCCAGCATCTTATTTTGTTGTGTAGTATATATATAGAGGAAGGATTGGAGGGGTGTTCTTGCTTGGTGCAACTAGCTCTATGGGCTGAAGAAAGCAAACTCTGTTTTCCAGAGCTGGAACATGTATAGGTCATTCTGCAGAAAAACCCCTGAGTGTTAAAATATGTAAAGAATAATAATGATTTTTAGCTGTAGAAACTGAGGTGATTCTGGGAAGTGGTTAAGGCTTGATATTGAAAACACCCAACAAACGAGCCTGTCTTTGAATGGACATTCCAGGAATCATAAAAATTATATGCTTGATAAAAAGGCCATGCCCTAACACATTTTAAAGGTTTTTCCTTCTCCAGAAATGCAGCATTAAGACTTCTCAAAGAAAAACTGTTTTTGGTTTTTTTTTCCCAAAGCCAGGGATATTTTCCTGTAGTCTTGCTCTCTAAACCATTTTGTGTTAATCTTACCAAAAAGACTAAAGAAATACTCAGGTAGATACTTGCAAGGAAAAATTTTGTTCAGTACACTTATAAGCAACTGAAAAAAAGGTCTTATTACATGAAGTTTCAAGCAGCCTTAATCATAGCCATTGCTACCAGAACCATCTAGAGTTTATAAACATATGTATCCTCCTAGGTGCTCTGTGTGACAGTACTTTGCAATCTGGTGTTGTTCTGTGAATAATCTGTTGCCCTTTTTTTAATGTTGTTCTTTGGAGTAGCTCCATGGTTAAATGGAATGGTTCAAAGGATGAAGTTATTGCAGATATTATAATTTCTTGATAACGCTACCCACTGTATGATGCTTACAAACAAGACTTTTAGTAATAACTTTTTCATCATGAGGTTCTTAGAAAGTGCAGAGGGAATACTGTGATGTAATGGATAGATTTTTAAATATATATATTTTTTTAAAAATTGAAAGCAACAGGACATTTGGTATACAAGGAAATATATGCTGTTCTTTAAGTGTTTTAACGTGCAGATTATATCCAATTATACAGAGCTTTAATTATTTCCTAAAGACTCTGTTCTGAAAGTATAGACATTATAGTGCTGTTGGCCCAGGAGGATGTGATATATTTCTTTTTGAATAAGGCTTTTTCAACCTGCCATCTCTTTATGGGTAGACCTTTTTATTTGTACAGATGAAACTAGCTTGTTATAGCAGCTCAGACATAATTAATGATCTGTTTGTGCAAAACAGTTAAGGGACAAAGAAACAGTCTCTTACTTCTTATTTCTCCACTTAAAATTAGGAGATTTTTTGACTGGCAAACAAAAATAGATCACCAGTACTGCAAGGTCTGGGTGAAATGTACTGGTAGCAGGGTTAAGAAAGTTTTGCTTCATTTCAGACTATGTGTGACCTTGGGGGATCTAAGTTCTGCCTTGAGACAAAATATTTAATGTTTCTTTTTGTAGTGGTACATCTTTACGTGGATTTAAAAATGTAAATGAAATTGCTTGCTGTCAGTGGGCTATGTGAAGGTCACAGTCATATTCACCACAAGAATTCTAAGTGCCATTTGACCCATCATTGGTTCAGTAGGTAACAATGCATTCCATTCCCTTCCAGTAGTCCAATTTGTAAGCACTTTATAGCCCAACATTTTATGCCTAGTTGCTAAAAAGTAAGAAATAAACCTTTAAGAACTTCATTGTAGATATATTTACAGAATATCTGTGTATCAAATGAGAAGATTTTAGAGTGCCAGGACATCTTGTATTGCAGTCTTGTAATGAGACTGAGTATTATAAAAGATAGTAGGAATGACTTGCAAAGGAGTTTAAGGGCTCTGTGATAGATTTACTCTAAACTTTTATGTGCTTATCTCACACAATTCTCCCAGATCATCTTTGTGGCAGGTTTGGCATAAACTGCTAAAATTGAAAACAAATAAAAGCTGCTGTGCATGCTGTTTAGAGATGGAGATGGATAAAACCACATTTTTAATTAAATGGGACTTTTCTAATTTTGACAATGCAAGATCTGGGATAAGTGTGAAATTTGTTTGCCACAATGCAGACTACCCAAATGCCCACAGACTCCTCTCTGGATATCTGGAACATTTCTTGGCCAGAGCTTCAGCCGGTATTAAGTCTGGATGGTTCCCTTGATCTGGCCATATGTGACTATGCATACCTTCTGTTATTGCTTCCTCTCTTGGCTAGCAGACAATTGTTCTGAAAGTGTTAAGCTTTGAAACAAACAAACCCTTAAATGCTTAATGCTGGCATGAGACTTTCCTACATGCAGATAATTCTGCATTTGCTCAGTAGAAACAATAGATTTTTTTTTTTCTCTAGAATGTGAACAATATATTTTTCTTAAATATTTATGTGCTACATTATTTAGAGCTTCATTAGAAACAGCTGATATCGGCCATAGGACACTAGATTAAGTGAACTGATTTGGTCATAACTTCATTTCTATATCCTGTGGAACACACTGAATGCATGACCTTGAGTTTATCTCAATTGATTTGATAGCAACTGGTAAAAAATAACCACTATTAGACTCTACCAACACTTTACAGCAATAGAATTTGATGGAACACACTTCCCAGAATCCCCCTAGATATCCATGGGTCTCTAAAAAGATCTGTCTGGCAGTAATAAGCAAAGATACTGTGGATTAAATTTTTAACAAACATATTCTTAGTTTTCTGTGGTGGGATTTCATATAGGTTATGCTAGGAACAGAAAGAGTTCTCCCAATGGCTGGTACTGGGGAACTCAGCACTTTTCATGAAGCAGATGTCTGTAAAGAGTTATTGTAGAGAACATATTTGGGGCTCTTTCTTAAAACATAACTGCAGAGCCAGATGCAGACAACTTAGGTGCTTGGCTAGGCTGTCTTTTGTGCTACAGGAGCAGGAAATATCCCTAATCCTGAACATATGCAGCTCAGTTAGGAATTCAAAGTGTTTGAGCAAAGAAAGAGCACCTTCCTCTTAGGTGAACTATCAGCATGGGTGTGCAGCTGTGTGCAAACGTAATTGTCTTCATCTTGGAAATTACTCACATACTGGCAAAGAAAATCTTTATGTTTGGCCATACACATACATAGTTGAATTCTGTCCTGAGCCTCAGCATAAATGAACAAGATGGGTATTACAACTGAGGCACAGGAGTAAAGATCTATCTTCCAGAAATTGCCTCGTTCTTCCTCCTGTTGGCTACTTTACTTAATCTTTTTTTGCAAAGGTATTTCTAGGCTAAATAAGGGATATGAGGTCAGTGTTTATTTGTAATATTCATGGCAAAACTCAGCTTGAAATGAAAACAAGCCTGGGAGTCTAAAGGAAGTGGTTCTTTTGTTTATTAACCAAGTGGGAATATTTTTCAGAATGCATGTGTTTAAAAGAAATCTCCTGTTAAGCTCAATGAGATCTAAGAATATGTGCTGACTATAACCAAGATTACTACATGTTTTGGAGAAGTAAAGCTTGAGGGTTTTATGTTGATTTATTTTTCCTTTTACCTTTTTATGCCATCGTTTTTGAGGAAAAGTACATGCAGGAGAGAGCCCCAGGGGTTATAAAATGTACTCTCAATATATTATAAAAAGCAGCAAATGTGTGAAGAAAAGTATAATATTTGCCTATAGTATTTGCTAAGTGTAGTCTGATCTAAAGTCCATCAATGAAATAACTGGACATTTCTCTGCTGTGCCTCTAGACAGATTTAACTGTTTAGACATTTAACAAAAATGATTTCAGAGCTTTGTAAAAAGTACAAAATCTCCTACAATCAAACACTTCAACTCCCCCAAATCCCCTAAAAAAAAAAACCCAAGAAACCTCACGACAAAGACAAATCAAAGAGTGAAAGGTGCTACCTATCTTGGGCTGGTTTTAGATGTTCATCTCCAAACAGCTACATCACTTGTCTGGCTGACCAACCACGAGGACACTGGTGGGGAAGTTGGAGGTGCAAAGGAGTTCCCTGCAAGTCACACTAACCACACACACTCACCAGCACCAGTGATGCTGGATGCTCAGTGGGACATCACACTACAGCTACAGTGTCTCTGTGGGAGGCAATTGTCCTATCTGTCATAAACAAGGACACTCATATATAACCAGGAACAATTCACCAGTTCAGAACAATTAATGGTATGATAGCTCAACACATTTAATCTTTAATTGAAGTTGGAGACCTTATGAAATAATAAAACTGGGAGGCAGAAATAGTATAAAATATATTGATTTGTCAGTAATTGATTAAAAATAATCAAAAAACCACCCCATGAATCCTGCTCTCGCTATGCCATCTCAGATTGACATTTTGGGATATTATGTGCTTTTGCAACTAATTCATCTGTAATAAAAGGACGTGAGCAGAGAAATATGATTCAGAAAAGGATTTAAAAGTACCAAACATATCCAATACCTCAGAAATCTATCCATAGCTCATTGTCAATGAGAGAGGCCTTGTAGCAGAATGGTAAACAATCTCTTTTATTGGTATTAACAGAGCTATGCAACAATCTTTAGAAGCCAAAATATTTTTCTGTGTTTGACCTGAGCTGAGCTCCCTGCAAGTTTTTTACACATTACTTATGTGTTTTTTTATATTATTTTCAAGATAATAGCAGATAAACCACAGGATATTTGCACTTGTCCATTGTATTGTTGCAAATAAATCCAGGCAGTTTTAGTGTTAGTAAATTTTTCACTGCTGCGAAGAAAGGGGAATTACTTGATGTCACTTTTTTCCTGATGTGGAAACTGTTAGTGCCAGTCAAGTGAAACAAAAAAACATATTCTAAACTCGGAATATGTAACACAGGTTGCAGTGAGACTCTTCACATATATAAACATTTGCTTCCACCCTCTGCCGAATAGAGGCATATCACAGAATCACAGAATATGCTGAGTTGGAAGACACCCACAAGGATCACTGAGTCCAACTCCTGTCCCTGCACAGGAGCATCCCTCAAGAGTGCCCGAGAGCATGGTCCAAATGCTTCTTGAGCTCTGTCAGGCTTCATGCTGTGAGCACTTCACTGGGGAGCCTGTTCCAGTGCTCAACCACCCTCTGGTGAAAATCCTTTTTCTAATATCCAACCTAAATCTCCCTTGACACAACTTCAGGACATTCCCTCACTGATCCTGTCACTGGTCACCACAGAGAAGAGATCAGTGTCTGCCCCTCCTCTTCTCCTCACGAGGAATTTGTAATTATAATGGGATCTCCTCTCAGTCTCTTCTCCTCCAGGCTGAACAGATCAAGTGACCTCAGGCACTCCTCATAGGATTTCTCCTCAAGGCCCTTCAGCATCCTTGTTGCCCTCCTTTGGACACTCTCTAACAGTTTAATGTTTTTTTAGAATATCATGGCACCCAAAGCTGCACACAATATTCAAGGTGAGGCTGCCCCAGTGCAGAGCAGAGCAGGACAATCCCCTCCCTTGCCTGGCTGGTGATGCTGTGCCTGATGTCCCCTGGGACATGGGTGGCCCTCCTGGCTGCCAAGGCACTGCTGGCTGATGTACAACTTGACATTGACCAGGACCCCCAGGTCTCTTTCTGTGGCACTGCTTTTCAAACTCTCATTCCCCAGTGTGTCTGTACATCCAAGGTTGCCCCATCCCAGGTGCAGAATCTGACACTTTCCCTTTTTAAATTTCACACAGGTGGTGATTGCCTTGTTCTGTAATTTGTTGAGATTTCCCTGCAGGCTCTCCCTGCCTTCAAGGGGTCAACAGCTCCAGCTCCTCCCAGTTTCGTGTTTTCTGTGAACTTGGTATCTCTTCCCATCCTGTGCCTAAGTCATTACGAACATTATGAAGATGTTGAAGAGCACAGGGTAGAGGATAAATCCCTGTGTAACCCCACTACCATTACACATTGGTGAAAGTAAGAATTCAATTTAACTTGCTTTTTGGTCAGTTTTGTTTAGCTATTAATTTCCTAATGTAATCTCTGATGCATATTGCAAAATGACCCAGCTCAGTTCTGGAAAAAGATGGTTGGCTACTACTTGGAAAGAGGTAATGTGAAGTGACCTTGGTTACACCATCCAGAGTCTCATCTGAAACTCTCATTTGGTCCAGTTAGAGCCTACCTTATCCCCATGGTTCTACAAGTTGTGGCTGGGGTTCTTGGTTAGTACAGAAAGCAGGTCTTTCTGCTTTACATGCTTTTGCTGGTGATGGTAGCCCAAATGTTGAGAAAAATGTAGCCCAGGTTTGCCTATCAGTTCTTGGAAACCCTTGACACCTGACATTTACAGTGGTGACCACTGCAACATGCATAAACATGAATGGCATTACTTTGACTTCCCCCTTTTGTGGCTGTTTCAGCATGGTCCTGCCTCCTCTTACCTCACATATCAACCAGTGGAACAAGTTCTGGCTTTATTTATGCAGGTACCAGTGCTGTCCATTGCCAGTCTGTGCCCATGCTTAAACAAAATTCAATCAGGAGTTCTCCCGTACCCTTCTGTGAAGCCTGCCCAGCTCCCTTCCACATGGCTCCTCTGCTTCTTTCCAAGGGCTTTCAGGAATACATATACAAAGTGGTACAGTAGAAGATGTGTGTGGATTGAATACATTCCATATATGCATATTTGTGCAAATTCCTATGCTATTCTGTTTGCTTTAGCATAAATACTCATGCAGAAGACAAAATGAGAGTGACAGCTGGAAAAATACATGACATACTTGGTCCAGAAATTAAGTTTTCCCATGTTATTAAGAAAGTTCATTGTGATGATGGCGCCACATTGCTGCTTCTGTGATTATCTCAGTCTCAGTTACTGCTTCACATTCTCCGAATCAATATCCTGGGTGATGGCCATTCATCTGTCATCTGAAGGGACTAAAAAAACAAGATAGTAATCTGTGAAAGATTACTGGGTATGCACATATTTGATTTGGCCTTGCTTCTCTCTTGTTTGAGGTTGTGCTCTCTCACCCTTTCTCCTGCTTGGTCTTCCTGGATAACCATCTGTTACTACTCCATGCAGCCATATGTAGGTGCTTTGTGACACCTTAGATTTATCGTCTCTTTCACTGATGTGTGAGGGAGGAGAGACCCTGTCCACAACTTAAGCCATCCAAGAGAATCCTACCAAATCAGGTGATTGCTATCCTGGGAACAGGTGTGTGAGTAAAGGATTGTCTGTAAATGCGTCTCAAGCACAGGGTGAGTCTTGAAGTGGCTAGGTGTTGAGTGTTGTACGAACCTGGTGGGTGAGTGCAAAAGCTGGTAAGAAGGCTGTATAGCTTAAAGAATATTTTCTCATGTGCTGTTTTTTATCAAGGATTTTCTTCTTAGAAAGTGGACTGCCTTGTATTTTTTTTTAATCCAGGTTACTGTGCAGGATTGCTTGGACAGGTAGTAAGAAGTTTTGATTCAGAGATCTGCCAGGGAGGACAGAGCATAGGCTCCTGTGAGTAAAGATCAATGGTTCTTTGAATCAAAGTTAAGTATAAAGAGGACATACATGAACACATATTGATAGATATAAATATATGTATGTGTCTATAACAATTAACTTGTCCTGCTTTCATGGAAGTCCATACTACCAGAGGACTCTTAGCATTGCCTTTCATGGAGCTGTCAGTTTAGAACTTGGACAGCTGAGGTGTGGCTCCTCATCAAACTCAAGTGTTTCAAAACATTGCAGGGTGTGGTAAAGACAGGGTCCTTTGTGAAAAGGGATGTACTTGCCTTCCAGATGAACCAAGAACAGAGAAAAGCACTCAGGGTGCTGTTCCTTGAAGCAGGGCTGTCAGAATTCATTCTTTGTGAAGTGAGTAAAGTGTGGAGTTTGGTGAATGAAAATCTTCTGTCTTGAACAGCAACAAAAGGATTAAAAATGATTAAAAATGGTGTGATTTGTTGGCATGTAACTAATCTGCTGTCTGTATGACTTGGGAAGAGAACCTTGGCCTTAGTTCTGTTCTCCCACTACCTCCCTACCTCTTCATGTGGACCCAAGAATGTTGCATCAAATGTTGTGTGTTCTGTCCTGTGTGCTGTATTTCTAAATCTTGGTACCTCTGATGACTTGGAATCTTCTCAGTGGGGGAAGAATTCTCCAGTACATCACCAGTATGAGTTACATCCAGAAAAATGAAGCAGGACATAATACCTCTGGAGTGCTCTGGCCTGGCTCCTTGGCAAAACAGGTACTTGTTTGATACCTGGCCCTTTTGGGCTGCCAGATACCATGTGCACATATACCTAGTGAAAAGCTGATAGACAAGTCCAGTTTTTGGTGTCCTTTTCCTTTGGCTATAAAATGATTAAAGAATGACACTCAGGCAGGGTTAGTTAAGTTGTGGTTGCTCTCAGGATGCCATTGTCAAAGATGTGGAGAATCCTGGGAGGACAGCTGAAGGCCTGAGAGTGCATCAGGGTATGGAGTTTGAGCTCATACAGTGTGGTCAGGAATGTGGACAGTTGCCACAGGGCTGTAGTGTGGGTATCCCTTGGTGGGAGAAGTGTGAGTGAGTGATGAAAATGGCATGGCATGGCAATGTTCTGAGGGTTAATTGTTGTACAACCAGGGTGTCACTGCAGAACATGGAAGTAATTATATAAAAGTAATTCATTTGCCTGTGGTCCCATTGACTGAAGACTTTTAATACCCATTGAAAAGTGAATCTTGTTATAATTTTTTGACAAAATGCACATGAATACACTAACCTTAACTGTGAAATATTTATGCAGGTTTTGCCCAGGATTCAACCTTTGGCTCATGGAGGTCCAATTCACTAGATAGGGATTTTTTGGCTGTTGTTATTTCCTGGTTTTTAATAATCATCATTTCACAATGCCACCACTAAGCAGAACTTGTGTTTTACTTTTCTACATTTTGTAATGTCGAAAGAGCCCCATCTCACTCTTTTGAAAGTCATAGGAAGATTGCCACTAGGCAGTAAGCATGATAGATGCATAATTTGCAGTTACATCCATTTTCTATTTGATACACTTTTCTCTCTGCTATTTAAAAAGTAAATGAACGGGGCGATTAGAACTCTAAAGGAGCTAACACACAGTCATGGCTAAAGCTTTATCTGCCTACCAAGCTGCCATGGCTCACAATAAAGTGAATCTTCTTCTATGCAAACAATTTTAAAAATTTGAAAGCCTTTGTAGGCCAAGCATTACAGGAATGCAGGTATTGCCAGGCAGAAATCTTAATTTCAATCATATGCAAGACCTACAGTGTTAACATTCATAAAGAGTTTATGAATAGGAATCCAGAGGAAATTACCTACCTCTTATCAATAGTCACTATTTCCTCTGTCTGCATAGAGGCTTGGAGGANTTTGTTTCTTAAACACCCATTAGCACCTAATACTTAGTCTCCTAGCAACTATATGGGGAAAAATTCTCTTAAGTAAAAGGAACAAACTTAACCCCCAACAGCCAGGCAGAAATCTTAATTTCAATCATATGCAAGACCTACAGTGTTAACATTCATAAAGAGTTTATGAATAGGAATCCAGAGGAAATTACCTACCTCTTATCAATAGTCGCTATTTCCTCTGTCTGCATAGAGGCTTGGAGGAGAATAGTTGGGTATCTTTATTATTAAAATGTCAAGTTATTTCTTTTGTAGATTTCTGGAGTGCATGTGTTGTGTTACAGCACAAAGAGTGCATGTTCTCTGTACACAGGGAGCAAAATGTCTATTATAGTTTTTAATACTACCATTATGTGGAGTGTGGAACAAAATAACTGGCATGCTTGGTTTTCTTCACGTAGAGAGATTGCTTAGCTGTCCCTAGTCCTGTGAAGGAGAATCAGAGATTGTAGGACAAGGTTTGCAAAGGAGGCCATTGTAGAAACCCACTGCTTACCTAGCTACAAATGCTAGCAATACTATAATGGAAAAAAAGAGAGGGTGAGCTCAATTTCCCCTGCAATGATCACTGTGACAGGTTTGTAGCTAGTCCTGATTTGTCTTTAGTAGTAATTTTAGAAGGGTACGACATGTGTACAGTAACTGATGGTTTACACTAGTGGAAAGGAAAAGGTTTTTAAGGCTCAAATGAGCTTTTTAATCTTTATTTATTTATTTTTTAAAAATAGACATAGTTTTTGGTTTTCTGTAACCAAAAACTGTGTGGCAACAGAAGGAAAATGGTTTTCTGTGCCACATCCTGAGATTAAGTGCACCGAGACCGAGTCCTCTGATATCTGAATCCAGCCCTTGAAGCAGAAACAAGTATCTGAACTGCTGCAAGCTAACCATAATCAACTCTTTGCAGATGATTCTCTTTTCTGCAGCTAAAATCTGCTCATGCAGGCAGATAATCTAATGCAATTTGACTATACTTTCCAACTTAAAGGGAACAGGTGTGTTATCTAAGAAACATCTGCCTCTACTCCTGAGATTAAATATTCTGGTTCAGCTGATAAAAAATAAAATTGGCAAACTCTAAAAAAATTAACATTTTTCTGTGAAAAACTTGAGATTGGCCACCTGAAAAATAAGAAGCTCACTGGGGCTTAATTTTAATTTACTTTGTTCTTTTGCTGTTCAGGCAGCTTCTTTTAATTAAAAATATTTGTAAAATATGTATTGATGAATATTTCTGACATAAATTATGTACTCTGCTTTCATACCATTTCTAGTTCTGATATGATATGTTGTTCATCTACCAGATCTGTACGGTATTTACAATCTCTGTGGGTTTCTAGGATCACTATGTGTATTCTCAAAGTTCATTTCAATTTTTAAACATTTTTCTTTTTTATAGAATAGTATCTAATTGAGGTTTCAGCCAGTTTTGTCTATGTAGAAGTTTTGGGGTGTAACTGTACATGTGACCCTCCATTTTCATGTTCAGAGGATGACATGTCTTAGAGGAAATAGTACAAAATAGAAGATATACCTATGTAATGATAGACTTCATATTATTTTTCTCCATACAGTGTGTTACAAGTTTATTTGAAATGTGGTTTTTATTACATTAAAATAGATGGACCTCATTTTCTACTGTTCACACCAATGCTGACATATCCATTTGTTGACCAGAACAATGATTAGAAAAACATTTGAGTATTACACTTACTTTCAGTGAGCAGAAATGACTATCTGAAGCCCAGAATGACAAATCAAGGTCAGTGCTTATCTTGCAAACAGAAGACTAAGGAACAGCTGGTCACCATGATTGAACCTAAAATGAGATCCTTCAGTCTGTGTTTAAATAGTTCAAGTTATAAGAGATCGTGAAAATCCAGTATTTCCTGTTTTGCACAACAGGTACTTACAAGTGTCTAGTGCTTTTGAATTAGCAATCATTTCTCTAAGTATCTTGTAATATTTAGGCCTCTCTAGGGATGTCTAACTTCATAGTCTATTTTGGTATTTTAGTACTCCTTGCAAATAAAAAATAGCCCTAGATTCTAATTTTTTATTAAAAAAAAAGTTTGCTTTTCACAGTATGGAATTCTAAATGCAGCATATATTTGCATTCTCTGCATTTATAGAGTACTGGAAATGATGTTGAAAATAATACAGAAAAGGATTACAACCACTCTAAAAGTGAACATAATAACAACTTTAGATGCAATGATTTTTGCAGCATGCACCATTTGTGAACATAAGTATCAGTTGCAGCTATTTGATCCATTTTTCTTCCTTCACTTTTAATTATTAAAGGCAACTTTAAAAACATGAAGAGTGTACATGTAAAAATGCTCAAGACTTGATATCAAGATGTGTTGATATGAGGGCATGTTGAGTGATCACAATATTTATGTCTGCGGGAGTACAGAGGTGAAAACAGCTATATTAATGTGTGGGAAACCGATGCAGTAAATTCACTTCAGGCTGAAGAATTTATAAATTTTTTGTGTTGGTTTCCTCAATAAATGTTGCTCCCCTTTCATTGTCCNGTGAAGGTGTATCTGTGTGGTGAATATATGGTCTGCAAAGCCCAAACTTCTCCCTCTCCCTCTCCCTCTCCCTAGTCTTTCTATATATAAATGAAAAGATATAGGAAGTGAAATATTGATCTTTTTAATAATGTGTGCAAATTATACTTTCACAAATTAAAGAACAAACACTTCATGAAAATTATTGAGGATGTGATAAACTTGTTTATACTCTATTAATTTGACTCTGTTAGGGGGAATCACAGATCTGGACTAGTAAAATGCAGAATTGCCTAGATTGTTCAATGGTGTAAGTATGTCTTTATACTCAGTGACAAAAAAAATCACAGTTCTGGCATTTTCACAGGGTCCTGAAAAGAGATGTGAATTCTGGGGCCAAATCTAGCAATTTCTTTTTGTTCAAGGTGAGAAGGAGACCTATTCTTGTTGCAGCAATGGGAAAGGACAGGCAGAGCGAGGTGTAATTTCAGATTATCAAGAGGTTTTTGAATGAGCTTGTTTATAGTGAGGAAGAGCTCTGTAAGAGAAGAGCAAGAGATTTTTCCTTGAATGGGTGGCTTCAACTGCACCTACTAGACACCTAGAGTGGATGCAATAGACAGTTTTGAAGAGTGTATTATGGTGGGCATTGGATGAGAGACCTTCCTTTCACATATCTTTGTGCTGACCTGATTGCTGGGAGAATTGATACAAGGATCTGCCAAGGAGGAGCAGAAAAGGACAAAACTGCTCAGTGAACAAGGGCAAATGGTCTGAAGCATTCATGGAAATGTATGTCATGACTTCCTACTCTTATACTCAGTATCAAATCTGCGAAACCTGAGAATTATTCCCAGCTTCTGGATTTGTGTGTGTGACCTGTGCATTTCCTGATTTTTTTTTTTCACCAGTTTTATTCTTTCTCTCTATTCCTGTGCTTTCACTTTCCTAGAAGAAAGGGTCACATGAGCTTTGGGGGAACTTCAGTTAGCTTTGGGTAGATCTCCAACAGAGTAGTTGTGAACAGGGACTGTACTCTGCATCGCAGAGAGCATTCATTGCTGTCGGTGTATAGTCTGTGGGAGGAAGCCCTTGCTTTTCAGTTGTGTCACTGGGATGAGCAGCACAACTTTGAGAGAAAAGGGAGTGGTTTCAAAGAACTATTCTTCTGTAGTTTTGGAGATTGTAAGTTCCTTTAACTTCCCTGTCCATGGACAAAAGTCATTGTTTTGTTGTTTAGTTAAGGGATGACCTTCTATGCTGGTCTTTTTCCCATGCATTTCCTTTATCTAGGTTATGAGGATAAGCAAAGTGCTTTCCTTTGTGTTTCTGGAAGTTCCCCATTTTCCATAGTTGCCGCAGGAGAAGGCTGTGTTGTCTTTAGTCTTTCTTTGCACTGATGGTGTGGCAAATGCTGTTCAAGTACAACTAAGGATTGGAGCCATATGCTGACAGTCAGACATGATTATTTTTCAGAACTATACTCACAGAAGTGATTCCTTTGATCATATCCCAAAGGCAAGAGCAAGAGGTTCTCTCTGGTCATATTAATGTCATGCTGGTTTTCATTTATTTTTCAATGATGTTTTTTCCTTACTATAGTGAAAATCCTCATAAATAAATCATGGAGCATTAAATGACTCAGTATGTACTTGCTTTCAAAAGTATTTGCCTTTTAATTTAAGAATGCTTTAAAACTTTATTTTAGATGACTCTGTGCTGGTATTATATCAAGTGCTCAGTGTCCAACAGCTGTGGCATTTTTGCTAGTTGCTTGCCTCTGATGAGGAGATGCCTGAAACAACTTCCTTGGAATATTAATTTCCGTAAAGAAGGTTGCTTACCCGTGAATACCTTCTTTTAGGCCATGGTGTAACTCATCAGTAGATCAGAGGGGGAGAACTTGTACTTTAGCTACCTGATGTGCTGTTGACACAAAGATAGATGGTGCCTAATACTGTAAGAGCCCCATGACTGAGAAGTTTCTACTTCAGAAGTTTCTCTTCTGACAGATATAGAAGGTAAATTCTTTAGTCACGGAAACCATGGTGTCATATTCAACATTAACATGTGTCCTGTGATAACTCCAAAGTCAACATCACTAACAATTTTGATTAAAATTGTTACTTTATGAGTAATATATACCCAGTCAACTTGCTTTCTTCATGGAAGTCTGGAATAATGGGAGAACCCTCCCTCTACTAACAAAAATTCTTTTCTCTCCTTTGTAAAGAAAAGAGAAATATATAATCTGAAGGTAGTCATGAGTAAATAATATTCTTATGCAGCTGCTAAGCAAAATAAGTTCTTGGTGCCTGTATTTTGAAATGGCTGCCAGCAAGTTAGTTGAAATTAGTTCAAAATCTTTATGCAGATGAAGTTGTGTGTTGTGACTGTCTACCTAACATGGGATAAATACAGCTGGATGAAATATTTTCCATGTAATTTAGATGTGTGTGTCACCAAGAAAGCTTCCAGGAGATGATGAGATTCTGGGGTGGAATGTGTGTGTTACAGCAATGTAAGATGGATCACAAGTGTTGATTTTTTTTTTTCTGCACAATAATAAACTATTAGAACAATTCATATCAACCGAAATGGTTCTTCCACATGAATATGGCCCATCAAATATGGGGGAGATTGAAATATTGGTCCTGCAAATATCTATAACTACCTGCACATGCAGAAGTGCTATCAAAATTAATGACATAATATGCAGAATGTGTATGCTCATGAATTTGTATGAAATCAAATATGATGGGTAGCATGAGCCTCTTACAAATTAGAAATTAGTAAAACAACGATATTTTACTATTTATTTAATACTTATTAGTATTTTTTCCTTCCTTTGTTTCACCCATTTTCATTTGGAATTTGACTAGTATTTCCAGGGAATTTTACCAGTGTTTTATATTATATTAGGCTAATTTATCTCATTTCTTTCTTCTCCAATCTCATTTGATTCCTCTAGAACTCTATTCCAAGACTTTTTCTCCTCATTTAATTTTTTTTGGTACTATTTCTCTATTCAAGGTTTATTATTGCTCTCTTTTTTTCGTAGTGTTCCTGATACATGTCTATGTATTTTTTTTTTGGTTTCTGTGACTGCTTAACTCTTTCCTATCTATTTTACTCCCACCTCCTCACTTATGCAATTGTATTCTCTCTGACTTTTGTTCCAGGTTTCATTAAAGGCGTATAGGAAATTGCAGAAAAGTAACATGCAGTAAACACTGAAGACCCAAGAAACACATTTTTATGAGAGTCCACATATTTAAAGAGTACAAGTAATAGATTTCTTATGTTACAGCGATAAGAAAAGAGAAACAGAGAGACATGGTCTAGAATTTTTATGCTGTTTAACAAAGTAAATTTTTTTAGTAATACACAGCTGCTAATCTGTAGAAAGTGTAATAATTTTGTATTAAAGCATCTAATAAATAGCTTTAGTTTGAGCCATTGTTTAGGTCTACAAATAGCATCAACATAAAAGAGAGTGAAAGTTTGTCAAGACTGAGGAAGAATTGCCAATGAAAGCCCTTTAATGAGACTTGAAATATACGTTCTTCTGACTTGCTTTGCTCTCTTGCATTTTTTGTAAGGCTGGTTAGGTATGAACTGCATCATTAGTCTTTAAGAAATGGTCAATTACTGGGAACTGCAAATTAGCTCTACCTGTCAGTGCCTCCAAGGGGAAGGCTTTGCTCATCTGCAATATGGGAAACAAGAGGGGAACTGAATGTCATGGGAATCTCTAAATCAGCTGTGACAACAAGCAAATCTATCTTCAAAGACGATCAAGACAATAGCCCTTCCTGCCAGAGTGGAATTTAAAAGGAAAAATGGACAAGTTCAGAAGCAGCACTGCAGAATAAGACTTTAATATTATCAACAGATCAAAGGAAATGGACTGATAGAAAATAGATGAACTAGACAAACTAAGAGAACAACCTGATTCCTAAACCTAAGCTGAGCCACAGGTTGTATTCCTAAACTTATATTTCTGTCTTTTCACTAGCCACTTGTCCAAACATTCTTCAAGGTTTATTGCCCTTGTCTTTCCTACACTGTTGCAGAGTGGCCCATGCAATACAGGGCTTCTACCTCACGTCTGGTATCTGGAGGCAGAGGTAGGAAGCAGTAGGAAAATCCTACACTCTTCTGTCATTTTGAAAACCTAAAATATTCTTACAACAGAACTTTATAGGAGCATGGAATAGGAAATATGCGTCTGTCTTCTAGAGTTTTGGCTAAAGCAACTGGGCATACCCAGACAATTTTACGTCTATTTCAGTTTGGGGAAATTTTCTTGAGGCTCCAATGATCCTGCAGGCCAAATCTCTGTCAGCCACAATGAAATCTTTCATGCCTGGTTCATGTGCACACACCCATGTGTAGACACTTAAATTTAGCTCAATATTGTCCTCATTAGAAAAGATTCTCCTGAGCATTTTTCTTGCCACTTAATTTTGTCATTGCTTGTATGGAAGAAATACTTCTTTTGTTTTGTTGCCTTCTGGTGGTTTTGGACTGTAAGGTGGAACAATTGGGGAACTTGTCTTGGGTGTGATGTTGCACCAGAACAAGTGATGCAATATTTCATGTCCACTTTGCCATTGAAGCAGGCAAAATCAGATAAGTTCAGTTTTGCAGCTGAAGTATACTCATTATAGTATGGTTTAATTAGGTCTAACTAAATAAACAATAGTACTTCATGCTTGCTGAGGAATGGACAAAGAAGAAAAGCAAGATTTTCAGAAATTCTAATTGTTATTGTGGTTCCAGAATTTTTAAGAATTGTGATATGTTCTGGAACAGGTTCAGCCTGTAGGCTGGAATAAATTTTCTCTTAGGAATCCTGAATTTCCTTGCTGGAAGGGTGCTGGAGTAGCAGAGGCTTGTTTATGTGTTTCGCCATTGAGACCAAGACAGTGTTTTTGTGACTCTGCCTAAGGAGAAACGGTTAGTTTGAAAGGTTATGGCATTACTCAGATATTCAGCAAACAGTCATGTTCCACACTTGGAATTTTTGCTGAGGAATATAATGGAGACTTCACAATGTATGACTGAAAACAGGAAGTGACTTTTGTGAGGCTTCCCAAAAACCATGGGAATATTTCATTTCTCTGCTGGGTATGGCTGGGATGGAATTAATTTTCTTTAAAGCAGCCTGTTTGGTGCTGAATTTTGGATTTGTCATGAAAACATTGCTGATAACACACCAGTGCTTTAGCTATTGCTGAACAGTGCTTGCACAATGTCGTATAATGTCATGTTCAGCAGTAAAATTGAAGGGCAGTTTTTCCAAAGTAGACATTGTTCAGACTAGCTGGAGATTGGTCTGTTTGTGGGAGGTGGTGGGCAATTGCCATTGCATCACTTGATTTATTTATTTATTTATTTATTTATTTATTTATTTAACTCTATTAGCAAAGTCTTTATTGTGACCCATAAGGTTTTTCTTGCTTTAGCCCTTCTGATTATGTCCTTTGTCCTTCTGGGGAGAGAGTGACTGACTGACTGGGTGGAAACAGCTACTGCATGGGGCCATCCCATCACAATTTCTAATTAAGTCAGGATTGCTGATAAATATTGAATGAGAAGTGAGCAATATTATCTGAATAGTCTTATTTTTAACTTCTGCTTTTGAGTCTGGGTGTTCTGCAACAGATTATTTCCTCAACCATGTGTAATGCTGAAAAGAGGGACTAGGAGCCTCTACTGCTGGAAGAAGATGATTCTCAGCTATAAGATTTTCATTTGCCTAAGAGAGGTGTCTGGAAGGACTCCATTGTAGAATGGTCCAGGAAATGGACCACAGCACAAGCCTAGCTGCATGCTGGAGAAATATTGAAGTTGTATGCAGCAAACTGTGAGTGAATATGGAGTGTAGCTAATGGTATCTTTTACGAAAAACCCCGTATTTTTGCCTTTCACTTTACTATTTTGATCAATAGAATTTGTAGAAATCACTGTTACAAAGGTAATGGTAGTAGCCACTAATTTGCAGTTGTTTCTGGGAGCTGGTTTGGTATCTCAGTAGAACTGAAAAGAGAAGGTATGCGAGGACCTTCTCTTAGTCTCTTTTTGCTCACAATTTACAGAGGGAGGCTAGGCTTGGATTCAGCAGGCAAACGAACATACATCTAAAAAACTCAACATAAAAAGACACAAAAAGGCTCAATAGTATTCTGCTTCCTTAAGACACAGTCTAGGAAGTTCCCTGAACAGTTCTTCCATGTGCAAATGAAAGTTTTATGTAGGAATATTGAGAAGTTGCTTCTTTACAGTAGCTTCTCATAAAGTGTTTCTGAAGTGTTGGGTATCTTTTAGCTCATAGTTGTATAACACCATTTTTACAGGGATTCCATGGCTTCTAACTTGCTGTTGGGAAGGAGGAGCTAACCATCACTTGTAACATCAATTGATATAGATAATGAGGCTAGAAAACTAAATGTCATGGCCAAGGTCAAACAGAAAAGAATGGTAGAATTGGGATTTAAACCCACTTCTCTCCCAGGTGTCTTAACACAGAACTAATCTCCCATTCTTTGTCTTAAAGGTAATTTATTTTCTAAGTCCAATTTTTGGTATATTACTCCTCAGAAGTAGCAGGATAATAAAGATAATTAAGCAGATGTTCAAATCACTAAATGAGTGTCATTTTTTGTTTGAAGGCTATCCCAACATGAACTCAGATTTTAGTCTCTTGTGAAAATGTCTGACATAATGCTGAGTTTTAATAGAGTACCAGAGAGAAGAATATTTAGCTACCTTCAATGTATTCAGCTATTTGATTAATTGAAAGGCTCAGCAGTCAGCGGACATCTCATTAGCCAATTCACGTAGACATGCTGTGACTATTTTGGATCACATATCCACAATTCAAATTGATGGTAAAAGTCCAATTAAAAAGGAAATGTATTTTCATACATTGTAGCAGTGGTGTTGTCATGTAGCTTGGGTTTTTCCTTTTATTTCATTTCCAATTACTCATGTTAATGATGTGCTCCAGCATGTGAGAAACTAATGTTCTTATTTTGAGCTCTGAGAAATTGTCAGGCAACCTTTCCCATACTGTTCTGCTCAGCTGCTGCAAAGTTGTGTACTTTGACTACATGTGCAGAGGTTATTGTGCCAGATGGTGTGGTTGTTTCTAGGATGTGAAAAACCACAGAGAGACCCCTGAAATATATCCCTTATGTCATAAAACATCACTTTTACTGGCTTTTCAGAGATGAGACTTATAGGTAAATTAAGGTGCAGAGAGCCAAACTGTATCTAACATTGAATATCAAAAGGTCAGCTGATACATTTCTAAGTACATTCAATTTAATCTTCAGTATTAGACTATTTTTTAGCAGTGTTTACTGAAATTAGTTTTCTGCTTTAGTCTATTGTTTAAAAGCGAGAATGTTAATTTATCCATCAAAATAATGGTCTAAGTCTCTACATTTATTTTGTTATTCATTATACACAGAGATTATAGAATGTATTTGCTAGTACTTCAAACTAGATAAGATTGTACAGCTCTATTGAAGTAATGCAAAGCTTCTTCCACAAATATGTTTACTCTGAATTACATCAGAGCCAAAGCAAAGAATTAGGAAGTTGTGTCTGGTTTCCTATCTACTCTCTCCCCCGTTCTTCAAGAAAACAAACTAAAGAGAAATTTTTCTAATGGTTTAGCTCCATAGACAGTCCTTGATTTATATGAAGCAAATTTCAGTGCTGGAACAAGGGAGTGGGCAGGAGAGGGGACTCTTTCAAATGTAAGTAATCATCAGTTCTGTTGGTTGAAATATTTTATGAGTCTGAAAGTCCCCCACACCCCCAGTAAGAACATGCAGAGGAGGTATAGCATACTTCCATTGCCAATGAACTCAGCCAGCTGGTGTAGGTTGGGGAAATTTAGGATTCTACAAGTCTGTTTCTGTATAATTCAAGGGCAGCATTTGACCTCACTTACCTGCAGGTGAGTTCTTGGTCATTGTGAAAGGGCTTTGCAAGCCATACTTGAGATCCCTTTTCTCCCTGGGTGTTTGTGTTCTACCATGCAGCAGCTGAGCTTCAGTATACCAGTGAAATCAATTTTGTGTAGGAGCCTTTCTTTCTCCAACTGACTACAAACAATGTCTGTGAATATGTATATTCTGCATTATTTTTTCCATGTATATATACATTTCCTTTTCCTCAAAGGTTCTTTGAACAGAACATAGACATGCTTGTGTATTTGGCTCTGTAAAGATCCACAACAGTTGAATGTCAGGCAGGTCAGCAATGAATCTGAGTGGGCTAAGTCACAGACCTTTGTGGCATATAAATTCCCTATATTTCAGTGAAAAGCCACTAATATCTGATGTAAAGTTCAGATCCCAGAAACTATGGCTGATCTTTATTTAATCTACCCATTCAGTGTGTGAACTTGAGCATTCACTTCAGCCTGTGCATTGTACAGGGAGGATCAGAAAAGATTTTCCATGACTGTAGACATACATTTGTGAGCTTTTCCCATTCTGTTCTGGAATTTGAGCCTTTTTTCCCCTCTTACAGTTTGTAAGTGTGTATAATTCAAGATCCTTACATTTAGATGTTGGCAACATGGTTGCTACTTCAATATTTTTGATGTTCCATGGTCATCTTCCTTCATCTTTAGCATACTTCAATTAGTGAGAAAGCCAGCACATAAGTGCTTTGAGTAGAAGCATTTCATTTGTAAATCCCCACACAATGAGGAGATGAACATGGGTACTATGAGCAGAGTTTAATGAGAAGCAGCAGACTGATCCATTCACATTGGCACAGACTTCTGCAGTCAATCATTCAGTACCTAAAACCAGCATTTTGCTAACTAACTTGCTATATAGATTAAATTAAAAGGTTATTTTGATTAACATTTGTCATTTATCATTTTATCAGGAGAACTGAGAAAGCATCATTTTAATTCTATGGACATTTATCTTTATTAACATCTCAGAACTTACCAGAGGGTTATTTTATTTTTCTATTCCACATAAAAATACCGTGTTGTTTGGAGAACACTGACTAGTCAGTCATTTGTGTCTACCCAGTATTCATTTAAGAATGATTTATTCATTGTGATTAGTAATCAGATCTGGGTAAGAGACATAAAAAAAAGTAAAAATATTCCTCTGTCTCTGAATTATTTCTTGCTTTTAAAGGCAGAGGAAAAGTAAAACAGGTCATCAAGAAATTAGATACATAAAGATGAGAGGTGAGATAATGAGCTCATTTGCATTGCATTCAGGATTTGTTTTGAACTTCAAAACATGAGATCATAAACCAGTCAACATTTAAATACTGCTAGCTATATGAAAGGCTAAATCAAAAATGGGCTTTGTTTTTTTTTTTATCCTCTAACAATTATTTTCTCACTGGATGTTTTTTGTCTTTCATTTGATGATCTCTGAATGTGAAGTTCTGTCATCTATTATTTTTTAAAAAAAAAAAAGCAACAAACCAAACTCCATAAATAAATTCTGAAGTCTACTGTAAATAGCATTTAGTGGAGAGTAGAAGAATAGAATATATTAGAAGTGCAGGTGTTGGGTTATTCAAAGAAGCTCTCCTTTAAAAAATGCTTTGCTGCTGGTACAGTTCAGAGCCTCACTTTGGGCGTATGAAACTTGTTCTACATAACAGATAAACAGATCTAAGGTAATGGACCTCAAATACAGTTTTCCCATGCTTTAGAAGATATTTTATAGGCCTTTCACAGTAGTGCTTGTATCTAGTTATTTGACAGATATACTATTCAGATTCCTGTGAGGGCAGAAGGAAAAGGAAGGGTTTCTTTTCTATATTGGGGCTTTACAATCTGCCACAGGGTGGAGAACAGACAGGACAACTGTACTTGCCCGATTCCAGGAATAAGCCAAAGGACAATCTAAGCTTGAGGTTAAGATGGTGGAGTGTATGTTGGCGTGTATGTTAAGGTGTTGCCAGTAAGATTTCTTTATCCTTCTACCCTCCCCCATTTAATTTCTTTGCAGAGGATAAGTTGCTTCTCCATGTTTTACTGATTAGGTTACTTCCTTGGTAAGTCTGGGCATGGGTTGTACATCTCCTATTTCCCCTTTTCCAATTATTTGGATGAAGCCTTCTTGCTCTTCTCACAGCAGAGAAATTCATATTCTGAACAGAAGCAGGCAGAACCTATGGTCTTGTCATGAGTTTCCTTTCCTCTCTTTCCCTGAACAGTCAGAAAAGGCTGTGACAATTTTAGCCTGCTGTGATAAATGATAGCTCAATTGGCTCATTGTTATAGTAGGAGGAGGGAGCTTAAAGACATAAGAGGATAACCTTTCAGGGATGCACAAATTTGCTCAAATAAATAACATCAGGAAAGGGCACCATGTTTTTCCTTAGGTTTTTTTTCCAATGTCTGAAACTAACCCAGGCCCTAGCTACCACTGTACTGTAAAGTCATTTTGTTTTCCATTATCAAGGTTATCTGTTCAAATTCGGTCCAAGATGTCACTTGGCCCAAACTTCTGTAAATTAGACGTGCTTGACTAGGAGTACTGTCATATACTCAGCAACTGTGAGTGGAAAAACAAGCTTCGCCATTGTAAAAATGGAGACAGAGACAAAAACCAAAGTGATGTGAGTAAAAAGCAGTTCAGGTAATTTTTTGCAGAAAGCCTGCTGGAGTCTCCAGTCAGCCTCACTGATAAAGCTGCTATTCCTGCTTGCAATCTATTTTCCACTGAATATAATCAGCAAAACAAACACAAAATAATCTTGTTATTTGCAGACTGCTGTGTTGGCACCTGAACAGCACCTAATGTGCCAGCTGCTGCTTTGTTTTGTTTTGTTTGTTTGTTTGTTTCTTGCTGTATTAATGGATTTTACATCACTTTTATTATCCAGAGAAAATATAAAAAAGACCATTCAGGTTGTGTGGATGCCAAGATGGTTTTGTGGGGAAATTTGGCTGCATAGCATCCATTTTGGAATTGGTGATCATTGTATATTTTCACTTGATTACACCTGTACAAACTGTGTGACCTGTTAACTGCTTTGAGTGGCCATGAGGGATCCTTTCTGTGTTTTGTAAGGGTACCTGTACACTGTACATTGCATCACTTTACAGTGGTGAATTGCTGCCATCAGCCTGATCATTCTATGCCTCTTTTAATCCTATCTTCCTTTCCCCAAGAAGGACTCGTTTCAAACATGCAAAAATTTTTTGTGGCAAGATGAAAGAAAGAGAAAAGTATGAGATTTTTATTTGCATCAACATTTCAGTTAATTTTTTTTTTGTTTGCTTTCACCTCCTCAATGGGCTTTCTCAGATATATTAACATCTTTCATTCCTGGACAGTGAAAGTAGTGTGAGGAAATCAAATATTAGATCACTTTGACCCTTAAGAGACTAATCAGAAAAAATACTCATAAATGTGAAAGCCGAGATATTAAGGGTTTTGTTAAATTTAGTTGGACAGGCTTGGTTTACAAATTGCATGCTTTCCCAGGTGAAATTAGTGGTAATTTCTGAAGCAGACAAAGGATAAATTTTAGCACTTGGAAGAATTTTTTAATAGCTGTGGAGGAGAAGATCTCAGATAGCTAAGCACTAGTTATAGCCTTTGTGCACAAAATGACTATTGCTTATCAAATAATTCTCATAACTCTCACTCACATATATAATAAGCATAGATCTTCACACACCTTTTAGCGTTTACAGTGTCTGTGGGGGTTTTAAAAATCATAGCACAGTAATTTAGATGGGAAAATTTGATTTATTTTTATTTTGTATATTGTCCAGAGGCCTTCCCTCAGGTAATAATCAATTTCATATTTCTGATAAAAGCTTCATACAGTACTTATGGTCTTTAAAGGGTTTTAGATGGACACTGTTTATGAAATACTTTGGAAAAAATCCTTGTTTAGAAATGTTGGGATAACAGTTGTCCATTAAACCAATAACAGTATTAAAACAGCAGCATAACATTAACTAACATTAACATTGTTTTTATGTTCTCTAGCCTAAGTTATAAAACTTAACCAAAGCAATGCTAATCTTTCATTCTCCTTTTTTTTGGTTTTTTTTTTTTTTTTTTTGTGAAATACATTTCAGGAATAAAATAGACAGGTTTATGGCATATGATTAAACATGATCAGTAACATAAATATATATGGAGCACAAAAATATAGACAAAGCTATGTCAACAGACAAACATAGGCTTTTGAATGCATACACATACATGGCTTTTTGATATAACAGGACAAGGAGCTTTTATAATCATTAGTACCCATGTTTACTACTTGCTTGCTTTCCAGTCTGCGTGGTTTATTGCATATTATAATTTGAAAAGATTATGTTACCAGGGTAATGAACAATAAAAAAAATTGCAATTCATCCTAATAAGCTTGAATAGTAACCCACATGCCTTGGACATTTCTAGCCAGGCATAATTTATCCACATCTTTGGCTGTGAAACAGCGTGGATCTTCTTAACTGAGTCCCTGACAGATGGTTTAAGCTTTTTCAGGACTACATTTCCAATCACTTTGCCCATATTGCAAAATTGGCCTTGAAAAAGGGTAAAGAGTTGTTATGCTGCATTAACATCTCTTCTGAATTGCTTGCTGTGAAGGACATGAAAAAGAAGGAAATCAGAAAAGCAATGTTTTAAAAATACACTTTTGAAAGTTACAAATGTTGGGTAGGATGATCATCTTAATTTATGTCCCTCACCTCAATTAGAATGTGAATGTGGTCACATTATGTGTGATAATGAAAACACAACCTGTTACCTTATTTCATAAATGATTCAGATGGCATTCATGGTATAAGAAGTGTTAAAAGTCCTGCAATTAGAAAGACTCCTTATAGTCTTAAACCCTGCTGATGGATAGCACAATTGACTGCTATTAGGTGAACTGAGATTTCTGTGGCACTCAAGATTTTTGCTGCTCTGAGTGGAAAGGCTCAAATATCTGCATTCATTTCTGCATGAAACATAGATTGATCGCACGTACGTGGCCAAATTTTCATTTTCTTTTGCAGCTTCAGCTGACTGGCTTCTTCATATAAACTGCTGTTCTTTTCTTCTTGCCGCCTTTTAGTTTATGATAAAAATCAATGAAAGCTGAAACCTTCCACAGTCATCTATAAAATGCAATTACTGTATACAACACACAGTAAAGCTCCTGTGGTGTATATGTTGAGACATAATTTATGCCACTTACCTCCAGAGAGGTATTGATCTTTTTCTGTGAATATGTTACAAAAGGGCTGTTGAATGCAAGCTCAAGGAAATATGTGGTTATTGGGACTGATCTGTAATTTGATTAATAATGACCTAATTCTTGAACTCTGTTCCGTACTGCACCGTTTTCTGTGACTGAATGTTTTATTCTTGAATTTTGCCCCTGCTGATCCCCTCCAGAGGCCCACCCTTCCCTGCTATCCCTTGGAAGCACTGTGGTCTCTGTGGTCCACACCAAAGGAGCCATAGGAGAAAGCTGAAGTGACCAGGCAGATTCAGTTTTTATGTTTTAAATGGCTTGCCATCTTTTCTAACCTGGAAAGTGGTGGCTGTCCAGCACAGCCTTCACCCATTCTATGATGGGATCCAGTTCTTAGTTTCCTGCAGTGTATAGGAAGGAAAAGAAATTCTGAACAAATAGTGCAGCAGGGATTCTCCAAGACAGTAAAAATGCAATCATTTAATTTAACTCATGGTTTTGAGACCTGCAATCTAATATATAAATTATAAAATTCTAGAATCATTTAGGTTAGAAAAGACTTTTAAGATCATCACATCAACCATTACCTTAACACTGCCAAGTCCACCACTAAAACATATCTTAAATGCCACATCTATGTCTTTTAAATACCCCCAGGGATGGTGACATAGCCATCCCTGGGGGTATTCCTTGGGGAGCCTGTTCCAATGCTTGACGACTCTTACAGTGGAGAAGTTTTTCCTAAAATCCTACATAAACCTCCCCTGACACAACCTAAGGCCCTCATTACTTGAGAGACCAACCCCCACCTGGCTACACCTCCTCTCAGGTAGTTGTAGACAGTGATAAGGTTTCCCCTGGGCCTTCTCCTCTCCAGACTAAACACCACCAGCTCCCTCAGCTGCCACTCATCATACTCATGTTCCAGACCCTTCACCAGCTCTGTTGCCCTTCTCTGGACACACTCCAGAACCTCAGTGTCTTTCTTGTAGTGCAGGGCCCAAAACTGAACATGGGTTTTGAGGTGCAGCCCCACTGGTGCCAAGTACAGGGGGATGATCACTGCCTTGGTGCTGCTGGCCACACTAATTCTGCTACAAGCCAGGATGCCTTTGGCCTTCTTGGCCAGCTGGGCATCCTGCTGGCTCATGATGAACTGGCTGTACTCCAGGTCCTCAGGCATTGCTTAAGCCGCTCTGCCCGCTGTTTGTAGTGCTCCATGGGGTTGTTGTGACCCAAGCGTAGGACCCAAAACTTTTCCTCGTTGAAGGTCATACCATTAGTCCTTGATGCATCAATCCAGCCTGTCCAGATCACTTTGCAAAGCCTTCCTGCCTTCCAGCAGATCAACATTCCTACCCAGCTTCATGTCACCTGCAACCAGTCTGGAGGCAAACTCGATCCCCTTGCCCAGATCTTTGATAAATATATTAAACAGGACTGGCCCCAGCACTGAGCCCTGGGTAACCCTACTAGTGGCTGGTTGCCATGTGGATTTGACTCCATTCACCACTACTCTTTGGGCTGAGCCTCTTTATTGCACAGTGAACTGTGCACCCATCCGAGTAATGAAACTCCAGGAAAACCCTTCAAGAATGATATAAAGCAGAAAGTGGGAGGAATTTATGTAAACCTTTCAGTGTTCTGCTGTTGGGTAATATTTGCATAGCAAAATAATGAGAAAAAAACACTTCTGCAAGAATCGCAGAAGAAGAAACCTCTGTTACACAGTGTCTCAGCCCCTTGTCTCAGGTAAATTCCTCAAATAAAGAGTCGTTGAGTTGATGACATGACATTACAGTTTCCATTTCAAAGTTCACGTGCCTTGAGATGCTACAAGAATTTGCTGTATGATATGTAAAAACCATGTGTACTCATAGAATGGGAATTCAGGAGTTTAATTCACATTGGGCAGAGACCTGGGTAGGAGGTAAGCTTCTTTATTATATGATTGCAGTAAATAGTTCAACCTTGTCCTGACATAAATGTCCTGTTTTGGGGTTTGACAGAAGTTAATTGTCTATTGTGATTGCATTGTAGTTGTTGAGTATTACAGTGGGGCATGACAAAATAATATTTATTGAAAATGACAGAAATTGCTTATTAAGGAATGCTAAAAATATATTTCTGGCCCAGACTGACCTAAACTAAATCGAAGTACAAATACACATGATAACGGGCATTTTTCTCTTCATCTATTTATTGAGGTTTTCAACAAAGCAGAAACTCATATCATCAGTTCTGGAAAATTTGAAGTGGTTCTTGAGTAGCAACTGAATGAAAAGTAAACTAAACCACAAATAGCCTTATTACACATACAGAAAAAACCCCCAAAACCACCAAAAACCCCCAAAACTCAGACTAAGAAATCAAAATTAGAAACTGAATTTCATTTTACAGTCCTTTTTATTTTACCAATCATATTATTATGAAAACCTAGTCTCTGTGAAGCAAATACTGGTATCTTTGTGTGTTCAAGCAAGAACTACAGCTGTGAGTTGTGCAGCCAGCAGTGTTACCTGCTTGGGCAAAATCTCATAATGGCTTTCTGCATTGGTTTTCCCATCTGTGAGATGCTTTGTATCTTTGCTTAAAGATAAAAGACAAAATTGCTTTGACTATGAAACTTGACTGTGTATTTAATAATGAGATGAAAGAGCCCTCACTACAGTGGGAAGCAATTCAACTCTTTTAATTTCTTTGCTGACTTAAGTTGTTTTCCTTGCAATGTATTTTGTCCAGTTTTATCCACTCTGGCAAGAAAAAATATCCTTTTGATATTGAGATGATGTGAATAATGAGTAAAATGCCTGAGACAGAGTCGTCGTCCATGCCAGATATGGAATGGAAGTCTAATCCATACAGTCAAATCCAACTGGAAAGTTCTTACACCATAAGTGAGCTTGACTTTCATTTGAAAAACAGAGAGGAAGAATAGTGAAGGAAACGTTTTTAGAACTCAGCCACTGCATCTAGGAATTAGTAAGAGGAACTTATTTGGTAAGCTGGAGAAATCAAATTTTGGAAATTACTGAGGAATCAAATGGTCACAGACTGACCAACATATCCCAATATGATTTAGCCATGAAAAAGATCAAATGTTCCTTAGGCAAGACAGATAAGTTACTTCTAGTGAGATGGAAAATTATATTATTGGTATTTTATCTGGAAAATTATGTGCAATTCTAGTAACTCATATTCAAGGAAGAAATAAATGACTGTCAGGGATGCCAGGCTATGTTTTTTTTTGAGAGGAGACTAAAAGATGGCTTGTCAGGCCTAGGAGAAAGAGGTTTTGTCTGCTCTGTTTAGTACATACTGGGGTAAGTGCAAAGGAAGAAAAAACACTTCCTTCAGCTGAACAACAACATTGCCATAAGTATCAATGTGTTGTGATTGCCCATACACAAATTCAGGCTAGAAATCATCTAGCAATCAGAGAATTGGCTTCTGGAGCATCTGACCAGTTAGGAGAGCTAAATGAAGACCTTAATTAGTGGTAATATGGATTTTGATCAGTTCTGAAAGACATGATGGGATGTGGTGCCTCTGGTAGCTTATCAGGATGCTCTTTTTGCAACTATGCCTTTTTACTCATATGAACTAAATCCACCCATTGAAAAGAATGTGATGCTGCAGACTTCAGTTTGCAGAGCTGTATTAAGTGTAGCAATACCTTACCTTTAAAATGCAAATGATGCTTTGTAGAGAGTATAGGAGATTTTAAAATATCCTAATTACAACCACGGCTAGTAGAATCATATAAACTCACTCTCATGGGTGAAGGCCACAGAGAGGAGTCAGGAATCTGATTTTTCTGAAGTCAGAAATTCAGCTAGAATAGCTTGAAGCTGAAATCTCTTGAGAACATTAGATGAACCAGAGTGTGACAAAATTCAGCCATTTTCAGCTTTTTCCTTGCTAGACACACTGCCCAAGGACTGTAAGAAAGGGCAGAATGGAGGGTATGTAGTGATATCCTCTTTGGAAATTTCTTATTTAATAGAAGAATTATCAGGTACCCAGTTGCCTCTGCCACATTTTCAGCTTCTGTAATGAAGCCAAATTTCCTGTACTTGCCCATGTGAATTCTTGTTTGCTAAGCAAAAGACTCTATTATTGCACAGTAAATGCTGAACACACTTTATATACCTGAGAAATTTACTCTGTAAATTTTCATTCATTTGTATCTGAGTTCAGTAGATATCAACTGTGGCCAGTGTTGCTGTGATTCTAAAACAAAGTTTGGTCTAGCTTGAATGTTCCAGAATGGATCAGACAATAAAGATGTTGTGTGTCCTCAATTTGATCAACAGCTTATCAGATTCTGCCTAGTCACTGGCACACTGTCTTGTCTACAACTGAGATTCAATGTGTTGCTGCAGGAATTCAATGTGATCTACAGGGCCATGGCACTTGGAGAATGAGCCTTCACATCTGACCAGTGCCTGGTCAATGAGGGGTCTTGAGCGGATAAATACAATTCCTGAGTGGGAAATTAAATCTCATGGGAAGCAATACTTTACCTACAGCATATCAAATCTTCACAGAAATGGGACAGACACAGAGTTGTTTTGGTCTATCATTGTCCCTCTACTTTCCCTTTCCCTGCTTCTTGACTATTATATTGCATTCTGGCAAAGGATTTGAATGACGGTGCTGGCAACTGTCCCAGGAGACAGGATAGCAGCCTCTGCAAGTCTGGTCCCTGACATGATTCCTTCCTGTGCAGAGTAGCTTTGTTGGCAGTGGGGAGTTCTTGGGAGGCTTTGAATGAACTTTGCATCTTGAATTTACCTCAAAGAAAATTAACCCTATATTTGCATGTGAAATATTACGTCAAGATGAAATGGACATAGAGTACACACTTGCCTGCTTCACTGGTTGCAAATTCTACCATGTTTCCTCATACGTATTTTTGGGAGTTGGATTTATGCTATAAAAACATACTAAGGCAAATTCACTTGAAATCTTGGTCTCAGGACTTAGCTTAGTGATTTAACAAGCACCTGGAACTTGCTTTGAGCATTTATTTTTAAAATCCCATAAGCTGCACGTTTGATATAGAATCTAGTCCTTCGCAAGATTTCTTTGGCTTTCATGATCTTTATCTACCAAATCCTTATTCATATTAATTTGTGTCCTATCCATTTCCATCTCCTATTTCAAGTGCAAACTCTAGACTTAGAGAGTTTTCTAGTGCTTTATAAAAATGTAGGCTGCCTTATGTTACATTGATTCATCCAGGCTTAGGTACTGACATAGTCTGTTAGTTGTTATGCATCTGCTAATGGGAGATAATTAAATTTTATTGCTTTCAATTGTGTGACTGTATACAAGAAACCTTCTGTGAAAACTGGATCAGAAAATAAGGCAGGTGTAAAATATCTGCCTTGTTTATGAACAAAAGGCTCAAACAGGAGTGATTTGTACCTCTTTCTGCCACATTGTGGCAACACAAATTTCCAGGTGTGTTTAGAATAGTATTAGGTCTGTGGTTGTCTTGAATACAAGATGCAACCCGTTGAGTTTGTCTGCAAGTGTGGCAGCTACTATGAAGCATATTTTCTGTTTTTAAGTGGGCTCAAAGGAGAGCAGCCACCAGGATGTGAAAGGATTCCAGCAGCAGACTGGTGCTGCACCAACCTGAGTCTGTTGTGCTGCTGGGAACAAAGCCAGGGCAGAGGCCAGAGGAAGGGCCAGTCACTGCTGCAGATGCCAGTGTTCAAGAAATATAATCTGGAAATTAACTGCTGCCAAACTAGTCCTCAGAGTAGCCGAGCTAGTTGGCTTTTCTTGGAAGAGATGACGGAAAGTGGCCAAAGGGACCAGTAGTGGCAGTTCTCCAGCTACAGGACTAAAACAAAGCCAAATGAGTACTGTGATTGTACTGGTGTTTTTAGAATAAGAGGCACAGTCAGCAGAATCCCAATTCAGACATTTTCTTTTGTTGCATCCATGTCCTGGAGGATCTAAAATTTAAATAGATTAAATGTATGAGTAAAATGGAAGCTTCCCCCCACTTTTCTGACTCCATACCAGTCCAGGGAAATGGTGAAAATAAAAATAGATACTGCAGCCCCTTCTCCAAATGTCAAGATCCATGGAAGTAAAATGCTTTTCAAATTAGTACCTCAGCCTTGTGTGTAAGTCCGTGGGGCACCAGCTGAATGGGTCACCCCCTTTAACAGGGGACCCACTTGGTATGGCACAGCCTAAGGTAGGAGTTGTTCAGAAGCAAATGGTGATGGCTCAGTGCCTGCCTGGAGTTCATATAAAGCACTGCTAGTTCTTGTTAAGCTCCCTTTGGTCTGCTGCTGTGCCCAGTGCCCACAGCTGACCTGGCAGCCTTCCACTCTGTGGCTGCAGAACAACCTCCCTCACCTGTAGCACAGGAGGTCAGGGGCAGAGATTCTCAGTCTGATCACCTCTGCTAGAAAGCCTAGCTAATAACACTCCTGAATTGTGTTGTGGTCCCAAGGAGAATATTGATTCTGCCACCTAAACAAGCCACCGTTTCTCAGGATTAGCCAGGTCTCTCTAAAAGCTCATGACACAGTTAAGGGTATGACCTCACGCTAGGAATGAGGGCAAAAAGAGATGGAAATAGAGACATTTGAAGCTAAAGACATGATGTTTTTGAAGTAAGGAAGAAAACCTCTGGGAAGCAGACCAGGAGAAAAGTTTCATATTCGTGAAACAAATCTAGTGTGAAAGGAGATTGATTTCTAGGGGAAAGGCAATATGAAAGCTGTTACTAGAATTGACTTTTATTCTAGCACATCTGGAGAGATCCTTTTCACTTTATAGATGCAGGATGGACCATGTGGTAAATTAGAGAATCACATGAGAGCTGAAAAGATCATATTCCTATGGCCATCTTCATCTATCATACAAGCTTTGTCAGGTAGTTCATCTTCTTACAACTGAGCCATCATTTTAACATGCTAAAATGTAGAAGGAGAATGTTTCCTGTTTCTGCTCCTAAATATAGAATTTACTCCATGGTAACCTCAACCATGTATTGAGAATGGCCAGGTCACACCCAAACTTTTCTATATGCAAATATATACCTTTAAAGTACTTTATTTCAAATCCTGGGGTGGAAAGCTCAGATTCCTAACTGGTGCATCCACTCCCAGCCTGGGAAACAATGAAATATAGCTTATGTTGTATACCCTAGGAGGCCAGGTGATTCACTGCCTAAACATATCTGCTTCCTTTCATTGACTACAAGGGACTATGATGAGTTGTTATAGTTGTTTACTTTATAGACATCTACAGGACAATCAGGTGACTCAGTCTCAATGGAGTCATTATATCTTGATGGGACCTTGAAGCTGAGACCCCAGATTATCAACACAATCCTTTTTTAGGGCATGCCTACAACTCAGTAAGCAGGAGACTTAACTATTTTGAGACATTTTTCTCATTGTCTGAAAAGTGGAGTGCAAATTTTTTCTGTCTGTATGTTTTACTTGGAGGGAGCTGCACCCTGGGGTTCTTTGTTATAAAACACAGAAGACAGACATAAGGTGTTATTACAAATGTTATCACAGAATCTGATAAAACATGTCTGGAACCTATTCTTTAAAAATCCAATGATATGGATTTTGCAGTCTTTCCAGGCAATCTGCTCCGATGCTTTGCTCTCATCAAGTTAGAAAGGTTTTCTAATGCCTAGTCTAAAGTTTCCACATTCCATTATTTCTTGTTTTAATCCCTGTGGACATGGAGAACAATTGATTCCGATTCCTCAGCAGGGTACTGTGCAAGTCTGTTATGACATTTCCTCTTAAGTGTTTCACTCTCCAAACTGAACAACGCTGGTTTTGTTCAATCTTTACCTGCAGATCATTTTTTTCCAGTCCTCTAATCCACCTTGTTTCTCTCCCTGGACTTATGCAAGAAGTTCATATCTCTTTTAAAGCAGAGTGCCTAAAGGTGCATACAGTACATTACTTGCTTACTGATTCTGGAGTAACTACAGGCAAATCTTACACATGATACTGCCCAGATAAACTCTGCAATAGTTCTTGAAGAGAGGTGAGATTGTTTATTTCTGTTCAGCTTGTGACCCCCCCATAGGCCACAAACTGTTTCCCACAGACTCATTTTCCACCTCCTATTTGTACAGTTGATTACTCCACATAACTGTAGCACTTTCACTTGTCCTTACAGAATTGCAGCCTATTGATTTCAAACCACTTCTTCAAATCAGCTACTTCATTTTTAATAGTGAAAAATGAGGTCTCCTACCTCAGAGCCTCTCTGTGTTCAGTATGGTAACACAGGAAAGGATCACAGATTTTCCTCTGCTTGTATTCTTATGGGGTGGCAAGGCACAATGGCCACAACTCTGCTGACATGAGTCTATGCTTTGGGACAAGAAGAAGTAAACATCCTTTGTTACAGTGGAGCCTGAAGGTAAGAAAAGTTTATCCTACTGTTAGCAAGTGTTTTCCAATGCTTCACATAAAGTTTCTTATCCCATCACATGTATTAAAAAGAAGAGGGAGAAAAATACACTCTTATTCCTCAGCAGGAGGACCTTTGTTTTAGGTACTGATTCATGTGAATCAGTAAATGATTCCTACTCTGCTAAATTTGTAACCTAAACACGAGAAACTTGAAATAGAGGCAATAGAGGCTTTAGCAGGTAATGGAAAGGCAGCAAACTGTCTGTTCATTTTTGGCACTTTCTAGGAAAGGTTTTAGTTGTGTTGATGAGAGAAATGGAATGCAAAAATGTAGGGGAAGTGTACACTGAAGTGAGGCTAAATGAAGAGGACTGAGCATGCTAAGGGCAGTGCAGTGGGAATGAAGTTAAAAGGACAAGATTCTGGGAGGAGATTGTAGAAAAGAGTCAAAGACAAGCCAAGAAATTCCGAACAAAACTGTATAACAGTCTGTCTGCCAAGAGGTCCCCATTTTGTCTCTGTCAAGTGACATGTCTCTAGCTGAACAAACACTAGAATTTGTCTTTAAAGCCACAGAGCAGGAAAGGAGCATGCAGAGGAATGGAAAGGAGTTTTGTCAAGATTCTCTGTGTGGATACGAGGGTGTGTGTCTCAAGCACAGTTCAGGGAAGTGCTAAGAGAAGAGGTGGCACCTTTGAAGCTACGTTCCACATAGAGTGACATATTTTCATTGTACAGCAGGCCCTTCACAAAAGAAATGCATCCCATAGACTGGAAGAGGATGATGACGACACTGCATTTTTTACCTGCTCCAAGGACACTGCCTTGAGGAACACTTGCTGTGGTGCTCTTCCATGCTGAGTTCAAAACATACTCCTTCTGTGCACTTTAAAACCCTCCACTTCAGAAAATTACAGTCTATTTTCAGTTGCTGACTGGTTCACTGTGAATTAAAATGGGGTGTTCAAAAAGGTGAAATCAGAACCATTTATAATCCAAATTCGTTCTTTGTTTTTACATTTCTTTTTCCTCCTCTTTCTCCTCTCTGACATAATTGGGCCACATTAGCTTCACTGTCTCAGTTCATTAGGTCATTTCTGAAAATCGAAATTCACAGTTTTGTGTTTATTGGTGTCTTTTTATTTGTAGGAAATAATTTGCAGTGAAACTACTTCTAAATTTCCTACTGTGTAGAAGACTCCAGAGCTGTTTGCTTATACTTCATCAGAAGAACTGCTGGAAATAATAGCTCTGAGTTAGGGAATGATGTTGCTGAAGGAGACTAGCTTTGATAATTAAAAATGCCAGTCCCTTATGATGCTGAAAACCCTCAGTTCTCGTGGACTGCAGAGGGTCCCCAGCTCTGCAACCTCACGACCTAATTCTGAAGTGATGGTGTAAGCTTTTCAGAACATGCATAGGGCAAGTTTATCTCTGCTGCAGTATCAAAAACCGGTGCAAGGACAGATGAATGGCACCTATGGGATATCCAAGGGTAGTTCCTTTTAACTATATTTAACTTAGGATGTCTCTTTAGCCTATGATATTTATAACAGCTAGTCTTTTTCTATTTACAACTGACAGAAATTAGAAAGATTCAGAAACTGAAAATTTAGAAAGATGACCTGTAAAGAAAACAACTTTCAGTTTACGTAAGAGATGTTTTTATTGAATCTTTACACAGCCTTTACAAAGGAAGGAAAAATTCAGGATTATCTCTACAGGAGAGAAACAGTCCAGTGATTTATATTTTAGAAGATTACTGGTAAACGGGAAATCTCTTAATTTTGCCTTTCACTATCTTTTTGTCTCAGCATCACTTTACTTTTTTCTTTCTTTTTCATTTCCCTTTATCCTTTTTCCTGTCAATAATATCCCTTCTCTCCTTTTTCCAAATTACAATTTAAAATGTCAGCCTAACCTATGGCAGTAGTCAGTTCATTCTGTCTTTAATGGTGCCTTTGAGTCCAGAAGAAATTTCCTTGCCCAGTTTTCCTGCTTGTTTAAAGATATTCCCAAGCAGTGACCGTGAATACACGTGAGAGGCGGTAAGATGTTGGCAAGCCTTTAACTAGGGCTTACAACTGGAGAAACTACTCTGAAGTTTCAATGTGAAGAACACTTTTGCAGATTACTTGCTTTATATTCGAAAGTCAGCCCTTGGCTTACTTGTAAGACTGACTACAGCCTGAGTGGGAACTGTGTTTGATTGTTAAATATGACTTTGAAAGTAAACACTTTCATTAGGGCTTCTGTAATGGACTTGGAAATCTTTTAATCCAAAGTTTTGTTCCTGGAACGATTAGCTGCCTGTGCTCTAGCCTGAGGGAAACTGCCACAAGGGAAAAGAATATGAAAAATGGGTGTCAATGGAGAACTGTGCCACTACCACTTAAAATTCAGTTCCTTGTCTGTGATGTTTTCAGAGAATAAAAAATCATTTCTATATGGAAAAAAAAAAAAGGAAAAAAGGAAAAAAAGAAAAGTGCAAACCTAACCAGTGATAATATATTGCAGCTTCCTAAAAGAAAGACTGGAAAAATAATTTACACATTTTGTTTGCTCATTCATTGTAATTTGTTTTTTTGTGGAAATATTCAATGATGTCAGCAGTTCAGACTAGAACTGGTGGTGATATTGTTACTCCTCTAACACCAGGAGGTGGAGTCATCAGTGGGAAATTCAATTGTTAGTCTGAATAAGTCTTTTACTGGGTAGGTGATGGTTGGGAAGGTATGTGCAGGTGTGAAGATGAGTTATTTCCTGGGATATCAATAAAGTTATGGCAAGACCTGAGAGACCCTTCTGGCCAGATTCTGAACTTTTACCTATTAATTTGACAGTGGGAAGGGAAATGAGTCTTTTACAAATTAAAAGTAAATTAACAGGAAAAAGATGACCCTCTAAGCAACAGTTTCATGAAATGTACCCCAGCTTACCAACATGTGCAGCACAGGATGAGTACTCAAAATTTCAGAATTGTAGGAGGAAAACAAAAGTAAAGACAAGGAATTTAAATATACTTAGAAATGTCGGAACTTTTTACAGAAAAAGTCTTCTACAGAAAGTGATTCTTCCTTTTTCTAACAGGGCAAAACTGCTACCCCAGAGAACTGACAGTATTTAGGGAAATTATATAAAGCAAGAGCAGGGGAAGGCTGACAGGTGCTAAAGAGTATTCAGGTCAGACAAAGACATCTGCCAAAGACATCAGTCACACAAGATAAGGAAAATTACAATTGAACTGTGGGAGGAAAAGGTGCTGCTTACAAGGGAGCATCCTGAAAACTTAATGGCATATCAGAACACAAAGCTAAATAAAAAAGCCAAATATTAAATAAAATCTATATGTCTTAATGAAAGGCTAAAAAGGCTAGGAAGGTGAACTTGATTACTTGGTAATGTGGCAAGAAGCCTTCTATAACTTGGAGGAATGAAAGATGGAAACAAAAAACTGGATTTGACTATTCCTAATGAGTAGATTTAAGTCATTGAATGATTGAGTAGTGCTACATCTTAACTATTGTATATTCTTCAAAGAGGTTCATTTTCTTAATACATGGAAATGCCTAATGAAATACTGTATATATTTCACAGATTATGACATTTCATTACCAGTGTCCTGACCAAATTATTTTCCATGAGAAAACCCAAAGGAGATCAATAAGACATAAGATATCAACTGTTAAAGACTCCAAAAGGGGTGACTTTGAATATCTGGCTCTAAGCTACAATGAATAAATAATACTCTTTTTGTAACATACGAGACAGTCCAATTGGAAACAGCTGAAATGCCAGATGTGACACTGATATAATTAAGCCCTCTCTATTAAGTGACTGTGGAGTTGGAAGTACAGTATTAGAGGCTACTTTGGACAGCTCACTATAAATCTCTCCAGTAATCTGCAAAGAGCAATACTGTAACACAGAAAAAATGGAAAGATATAGTACTATCACTTTATTAACTCTATACTCTAGCTGAAGCCATATACATATAAATGAGAAGAGGCCAACAGGTACATGGCAAAAACACAGAAGCATGAAGCAATTTTGATCTGAAGAAAGAGATGAATTAATGAATTTTAGAAAAGGAAAAAAGACACAACGAAGGTATACAAGATAGTGAATATTAATAAGAAGCTAAATCTGAAGCTTCTATTTACTTTCTGAAGATTTCATCAAAAAGAGACTTTGGTTTGAAATTGAAAGCCTCTGCAATTAAAACTGATAAAAGGAAATACATTTAAAGATAATACTTAATTAACCTGTGGCGTTTATGTAGACAATGCAAATATCCTCAGGACATTAAATGGGAAACAACAAACAAAAAAAATAATCAGTAACTTAAGCTCTCAGATCTCAGCATGTTTGCCAACCTGGGAAAAAACCTGTCTGTGAGCAGGTTATTTTAAAAAATGCCACTTATTAATTTGTTTTTTCACTTTCTCTCATGCGCTGGATAATCTTTAGGTTACCAGAGCATCTGTTTGTCATTTGTTTCAGAAAAGAGATGAAAAGATAGATGCAAAAATACCCATTGCAAAAGTGGCAGTAAGTGCTTTGATTTCCCAGCTGCTCTCTGAAATCTCAGATTTCAAATCTTGTAGATGGAATATTTTTAAAACCCTTTTAAAATATTATGGGGGAATTAACATATATTTTTGTATAATTTTCTTTATGTAGAAAAAGGAAATAATTGTCAGTCCCAAAGTGAGGGACTGTAATAATAGGTAGTAGTATGCTTGTATCTGTTTTCATCATTTTTATATGTGGGTGAAGAACAGAATGAAAACAGAAAATCCTGTGTGTATTTTGTTATTTATTTGGGAAATGAGCCAACATGACAAAGAAAGGAAGTGACGGCCCTGAACCATCATCCCTGAATCTGAGCATTCTGTGAGGCTTTGAGGTTGCGGCGCCTGATTAGGGTGGCTTGCTGGGCTGGTGTGGTTAAAGCATACCAATAAGAGGCAGGAAGGTGATGTGATTAGTATCTTATCTGTCTGTCCTTGAATCCCCCATGCTTGTGACCTTGTCTGCACTCATATGGACTTGCTGGGAAAGCATGTGATTACAGCAGAAGTCCATCAGAAAGTGGACTCATTTCAAGTGCAACACCAGGATGCTCTAACTACTCTGCCTTTGAGCCCCATGATGAATTCCCTGGTAATCTCTTTTCAGGTTACCTGCTGGCAGTGGTTTTATTTGCATATCTCTTAAGGACATTTAGGGTTAAGACTGCATTTTTAATAAGTATTTTAAGAAGACTATGTTAATTTTCTACATCCAAAACCAGATTGCCTTTTTCATGGAGATATCTATATAACAGTTCTTTCAGATTAGATTCACACTGTGAAAATTTATTTCAGAGATCACACATAATGCAATTTAAAATCAAATCAATGTAAATCATCTGGCTCTGTGAGGGTACTCAGAGGATGAGGAAAGTAGAGAAGCTCATGCCCACCTCAGGTATTGTGGAGTGGCAAGCACTGGGGTCTACTGCCTGGGTATGAACTCTCTGGAGGAGGGGAAGCCTTAGTTGTTCCTCAGATAGACCCAGTTTAAAGACTGTAACTGACAGGGTATATGTGTGAGGAGGGACGAAAGAGGAGAAAGTAATCTGCATCTCAGGGATGAAAACTGTCATCCCTGAGATGGAAACGGGCTTAGAAAGGGAGCTGTGACTCTTAGGCAACATTGTAGTGGAAATAAAGTAGCTAAGATTTTCCCGTCCAGTGACAATGAGAGGAAATTGTCAGTTATTTCTTAGCAGAGAGAGCATTTTTCTTATGAAAACATTTTTTTCAGTGCATTCTCTGCATGCTTTCAATGTCTAATTACATGTCCCTGCTCTAAGCAGCTAATGATTTACTTTCACGCAGGGTACTCTAAGAGGGACAACAAAGGAGTGGAATGGGGAGCATCAGGGCACTAAGGCTAGGGAGATTATGCAGGAGATGATATGGACACAGCATGGAGAAGGGCTTATTTTGCATTTGCATCCATTTTATGACTGCTCCACGTTGCTAAGCTAACATAAAGGGGCCTCATGTAAATGAGTCAAAGCTCCCTGGGTAAGAGATTGAATGCATTTTAGTGGACACACATTCTTGTAGCAATTGTGGTAGAGTGGTTTTAAACAGTGGCTGGAATCTGAAATTATTTTGGCACCAACTGCCTGGTTTGATATTGGCATGGGAAGCCTGGTTGCCAAAGGGATTCCCCTGAACCTGTTTGAGCCCACCACAGCAATTCACAACCAGTGATCTTCCAAGATGACTCTTACCTGCTCCAAAACCATTAGCCTCATGACATTTCTGTTACCTTGGATGTTTTGTTGGAAAAAGCAACAAAAGTCTGCTATGTGGAAATGGGATATTTTTCCATATTTCCAAAACATCTGTTGACATTATATATGCCGAGTAATTTCATTTCAAAATTGTCATATTTTTCAACATAGGACATCTGTGCTGGTAGGCAGTATCTATAAAGTGCAAACAAAGATGAAATTAGATGTACAGTAAATATGCTCAGACAAATATTACTTTTCAGTAGAGAAGCAAACATGCAGCGTAACACTTTTATCAGCTATTCCCTTTTGTCAGGGAATGCTCTTTCTCTGTTCAACAGTCTAGCAAGAGACCAATATATAGGTTACATGCCCCAAGCCATTCTGAGACTATGAAAGTTTTCTATCCATGTAAACAAGTTTGTTATCCAAGCCCTAGCTTCTAAATTCCCTTGGTACTTGACCTTTGCTGAACAAGTTGAATTCATAACACTGAAGTTCTTCACACACACAGGGTGAGGCAGGTTTGGTACCTAGTCTGGGAGTCCCAAAAGCTCATGTGTAAAAGTTACTCAGTAGGTTAGCACCAAAACAGGGGGGAGTTACAAGCTATACTCCTGTATCAAACCAGGAATCAGAGCTTGGAACAGCTGTGGGTCTTGGTGAGTCAAGATGTTGACCTCTCATTTGCAGGACGGTACCTTATAAATTGTACAGCGTTCCTCTGCTGCTGTGGAGTCATCAGAGCTGTCACTTGCATTATCCTGATGAGTTTTGCATTCCAGGCAGTGCCTTCAACATCACCTTTTTGGATCAAAGTACTCTATGACATTTCTGTTGAAGCTGGGCTCCTGCTTTTGAGGCAAGTGCTTCAAACACTCAGCTGTGATGTAAGAAGTGGGTACCATTCATACCTGCCACAGCTTTTCACACAAAGCAATCTGAGTTAAGTTTGGTCAGAGAATGGCTAGTAATTTAGGCTCCTCTGAGGTCTCAGACATCAATGCATCTTTCTGCATTTCTAATGGAAGGTGATTTATCTAGGCAGCCAGCTCGGTAAAGAGAAAGATGCCAGAGAGTTTGCTCAGTCATACATCTATAATTATCAGAGAGACATATCCCTGACACCTAAGTGGGTTAGATAGGGTTTTCTTCAATCGTTTTCCTGATTTGAGTTACTCAAATTTTAACTGTGTTCTATTTTGAGTTGAAGAAAATCTGCCCGTGCTCCATGTTCCATCTACCACATAGTGTCTCAGGAAAGACACATGACAAGGGAGTGTGAGTACAGAGCAATGAGAGATCTAGGCAGAACTGAAATTTTTTTGCATCAGTCCTAGTGCCCTGGCTCTGCCCTGCTGTTGTGCAAGAATGAGGGGAACAGTGAATCAGGGAGAAGGGCCAGAGCATGAGGGAGGTTGCACTACACTGAGATTGTAGAGTTACAGAGAACTCGGTTTGTCAGTCTTGCTGTCACAAACAACTACTGAGTTGGTGGAGCCTCTTCCACCAGCCACGTGTATTGCCTGATGCATTCCCACATGTCCTTCAGCAGCAGCTTGCATTTCCAGGGCTTTGCTGTCAAAAAAGTAAATAGATAGGTAATGACCTGTTTTATGTCATAGGGATTATCCATTTATAATGGAAATTTAAGTGACTTTTATCGCAGGTTTGGGGTTATTTTGGTATTTATTTGAATTACTACAGTAATTTTGAAAATTGGTACCCTTATGTATTGAGAGAGTTCATAAGGTCACTTGTCTTGTGCCTCTTAAATCATCATACCTCTTTGTTTCCTTTCCCTCAAATTCTCACTAAATGTGAGAGATGACACCTCAGTCTCTAAGGCAATTAAAGCTGCTTTCAGATCTAAATGTTTGAGCCCTAAATGAATGCTAAATACAAAACTCATACCCACATTACACATTATTTTATATGTTTCACCTGAAAGACTCTGTCAGATCCTTCAAAACAAGGTCTTCATGGATTCATTCGCTATCTATGGAACTTACCAAGACCACAGAAATCTGGAGTTCACAACTTTGATTACTGTTGCTTCTCAAACATGCATCCTTCACCTCCTCACAAAGTTCCTTTGGTCTGTGGAAGAACAGACAAAAAGTAGGCAGATATTCAGACTCATGGTGGTTATTTCCTCTTGAAATATTAGCTCTTGAAATATTTCTTCCATGAAACAGCTTTTGTTTTCCTTGGTTTTTTCCTTGTTTTCCTTGTTTTCCTTGTTTTCCTTGTTTTCTCCCTCTCTCTCTCTCTTTTTTTTTTTTCTTTTTTTTAAAATTGTCACTAGCTTATTTCTGTGCTGTAAATACAATTGCCCTCTGGAAGCAGAGGGAAGCAGCTGAGAAAATTTAACAGGATCTTATAATACGAAGAGAGGGAGGCATGGTGACTTAGATGTGGTATGAATAGCTTAGAGAAGTGGTGTTTCTTATCTGAAGTACCTGTACAGCTACAAGTGTTCTGTTAACTTGGGCTATAAAGAAACCTTGTCACTTGTAGTCAGAGAAAGTTTGGCAAAAGTTATATCTACCTTGGCTAGAGAGTATAAATGTCTTAGAGTGGGTTTTAAGTTTGCTGTTGCTGCTGCATAAAAACATCTACATTCAAGATGTGTTCTATTTCCTGCAGTTAGGCTCATCCTTGAAAATATATGTTAGCATAGCTCTGTGGTGTGCTGTATGTCAGGTTTATTAATGATGAAAAAAATGCCCTTGATATAGCATTTGTTCCAATTTGCTTAGGTATCAAATCAGTTTGGAACCCGATGTTTCAGATTTGACATAAATAAATCTGCAGATATTATAGAAACGATCCTGAACTTAGAGTTCCCAACAGTTATTTGTAATGCAGACTATTCTCAAACAAAATCTGGCTAAGAAGCAAAATTTATTTGATGTAGCAAAGACTTCCATGCATCTTTCACTATGTTATGCTATTCATTGATAGTGTGAAATGTATTATTGATTGCTACAAGGTATTCTGGTAGAGTACTGTGCAAGTATTGAAGCTTACAGATTCACTATATTACTGTGCAGTAGATTTATTCTTGGCATAATATCTACTAATCATATATTATTTGGAAGAGAAACATTAGTTTATGAGTGTGAAACAAGATATCACTTTAGAAAGATGCATATAAATCTTTATATGGAAGAAATTTGGTATTGGTATAAAAAGGATCTCTTTTCATGCATTCTGGAGAAATGATGTTTATCAAGGATTATTAAAGTTGAAAAATCAACCCTTCAAACTGGTACTAAATACCAGATTATGCATAGGCTTCCAAAGACCTTCAAACTTTATAAAATGTTTCAATAAATTGTGTAGAATATGGTGATACATTGTAGGTAGTCTTCAGTTTGGAATATCTTTATTGAGATAGCAAAATGAGACATGCTCAAAGAAAAATGATAATTCAAATTTTAAAACTCACCACATATAAAAATATCCTGGCTTGACCTTCAGAGTCATTTCAGTGGTTACAAAAGCTGTCTGTGGGTTTGGAGACCATGTCAAGATTAATCATACTCAGTTTTAAACGTTTCATTTCTAACTTTTTTTTATACTTTCCCTTTATTTTCAGTAGGGAAAAAGTGAACTGTTTAGCATGGAAAGAGGAAACTTGCTTTCTTAGCTCCACTGGAAATCTACTGGAAAGCACAAACCAGTTTTGAAGACTGCTGTTGAGGAACTGAGTTTGCCAACACTCTAATGCAAAACAATTGCACTAAAACTCTAGGCAAATTATCTTTACAGGTGTGTTTTTTCACCTGTCGTGACACATTGAGACTTAGAAATATAACTTTCAGTAATGGATGAGTCAAATTTGATCTGAATAAAATATTTTTGAAACATAAAAAATATTAATGAGAAAATAATTTCAGATGTATAAATAACTGATAAAAAAAATGGAGACCAGAATTCCTTCTGCACATGAGAAGATTTACTGCCCACCAGAATAATGAAGCAAATGAACTGCAGGTGTTGGAGATCTTATAATATTCTCCCTAGAAATAGTGATCTATAGGTAAAGTAGGAAACAAGTTTCATATATAGAAAATTTCCTGTTGTGAAATTTCATGGTAAGCTGGAAATTGACTTTTGCATGAAGACCACAGCACCTTCATGCAAATATAAACCTTTCAGGTAACTAAAATAGTAGAACTAACTGTCTAGTTACTTTTAGCATTAAGCATTAAGCATTTTGAAGTTTCAGCATATTATCACTAGAAACTATTTTTGGCTTCACAAATTATTCTTTAAAGCTTGTAAAAATGAAATCCTCTTTCCCTTTATGTCTAAAAATAAGCATAGGTAAACTCTAATTTTCTGGAGGTTGTGATGGATGAGTGAAATCCTCATAAAATCAGGGTTGGTTATAAGAAATCTCAGACTTGATACAATTCTTGGGTACATGAATTTTGAACGCCAAAGGCATTCAGGGCTTAGCTTACGTTTCATGAATAGTAGTGTTTATTCTTTATAAGGTCAAATTATTGTGCTTTGTCTAGTGGCTTTGCTCTGACAATAACTATTATAAAGAAGAACCAGGCATTTCCATCCCCTCAGGAGGCATACAGTGCCTGGATAATAGCAAAACATATGTGGCTTTACTGCACGTAGTGGTTAGGGAATAGTCAACATGAATCTCATGCAGAGATGGAAGTGAGGGTCGTGTGTACTTAGAGTGGTGCTCGTAGGGTCTCTTTATCGTGGCAGAGGAAAGGAGGGCTTTAGGGCCTGGGGCGAAATGTGGCCAATAAAGACCTGCCAGTTAACCTGCTGACAGTGAGTGAGTATATAGGGAGCAGTTGCTGTGCAGGGCTTAATCATAAGCTTCCAGAAGAGTGTAACAGGCATGCTGAAAGCAGGCTGAAATTTTTGGAAGGATTCAACCTAAAAAAGGTGGTTAGAAATGATTATGAAAAGGAAAGTACCTGAAATGTCTGTCTTCTTCAGTGAGTTACTGAATCTATAGATAATGATGTGGCCATACATGTTGTTTACTGTGTTCCTGATAAGCTTTTGCTCACGTATCAGAAGTAAGATAATCTGTAATATTACAGCACATTGCTTGCATACTTGAGTCAAAATGAAACACCTTGCTCAGCAAAGTCAGGATGAGAAAATGTGATGCAAGACATTTTAACAAATCTGATCCAGGTTGTGGTAGAACCTACATTATAATAATCATCCTAAAGTCTGCGTATATAAACAAGTTGAGAAAAATCCAGTTTTAAAAAAGGTTTAAATATCTGAATAATCATTTCGACAGAATAAGTATTGTCAAGGTGCCAGTTATTATTGGATTGTGTATAAATATATATATAAATGTATATATACTTATATTTGTAATATATGTATATATACATTTATATATATTTGTAATACATAAAAATGTGAAGTGCATACATTTGGGCGCATACATCCTAGTTTAATCAATATCCTTGATTAGGCATCAAATACTGTGTTGTAGGAATAAATTGTGATCTTAATCATATCAATGGCTCCAAGGTTAAGCCTCAAATACAAGACCACCTGCCTGTCTGGGCAAACTGATTTTGAAATATTGTTTAAAATTTTTCAAGTTTCTAAAGAACAACCCTATGGGCAAAACTCTCCTTGATCACTCTGGTGGCCAGAGTGCAGATGAGATTCCTCAGAAGTGAAATTTTGTGTTGTAGATTTCTCTGTATTTGAATGAAAGTAGCAGAAATTAATGTAACAAAGCACAGCTAAAAAATAATTTGGAAAAAGAAGATAACAAGGAGCTTAAGCAATGGTAGGGAGAAAGGAGTCAGCAATTGATGAAGAATATTTTGAAGTCACATATGAAAATAATATGGGAGGGAATAGAAACTAAACTGGAATACCAGATATGAACCATGTACTTCTCTGGAATATTGTTCCCAATGTTGATACTGTTTTTCAGTGCATCAAAAAATTAAGTGAAAATGGGCTTAATACGGAGGAGACTTAGAGATTCCTTTGTTTCAGCATTTGCCAGTTAAGCAAAGAAACTGGGGGAAAAAAGAGGATTGGGTAAGACACCATTTGGAAATTTCTCATGTTATTGTGTTTCACAAGATTCAGGTATTGCTGCTTGAGAAATTCTGAAAGTTCTAGGAATCCTGTAAAGTACATTTTGGCACCAGTTCTCAAATTATCCTTTTGGGAGTTGACAAACTAAGAGAAATTTTAAGCTTCTGCTCAGTTGTAACACCTTTTATGTTGCTGCAGAATATAGTGCCAGAAAAAAATTAGTGGATTTCCTAGACTTGTTTTTGATGTGTCCATCTGTTGTTGGTACTAGCTATTTGTATTGTCCAGAACTCCATGAAGTACTGGAGAAGGAACAGCAAGGGATTACATACATGTCCACTCATGGAATGTAAAGCAGTTGATGTATTAAGCGCTGAGGAACAAACACAGTTCCCCCGAGAAAACTGACAATTAACATTTATTTATACCTGAGTGTATGTATGTAAAATTAGCATCTATGAAAAGAAGATGAATAAAATTTTTCACAGTGGAATATTTTTGAGCATTAGATTCTCTCTGTGCAGCAAAAAGAATACCTGCTCTTTATGTCCAAGATGTATCAAGAGCCCTAGAGGTCTAGTGTTCATGATGAAAGGGATACTAAAACAACGTGTGAAATGCTGAGATACTTGAAAATAAATTTAACTAAATTTCCAGAACCAATAACATGTGTGGCAATGCAAAAAGTAAAAGAAACCCATTTCACTAAATATTGGCACTGTCAAGAAAGCTTGTAAAGTGCTTTTTATAAACATCATGAAGAATAGGAAGGCACATCAAGAGCTCTTTCAGAAAGGTTTATTTCTATTAAGGAATAAGTAAAATAGAAAATTTCGTTTGCAGATACTTGATTTGGTGTACATGGACTGTGCAGTTAATTCCCTAAATGGCTGAGCAAGATACTGTGAGGGAAGGAGGAGGAGTGGTAGAAGTATCTCTTCGATGTTCATGTCTTAATCCAGAATGGGTTTTGATTTGAAGCTTGGAGTGGCAAGACTAAGCCTATGATTTGCAGAATTGTGAAATCTATATTCTTTCTGGACTGTTACAGAAAAAATAACCAAACAGGTGGATCTGCTCTCAGTTGTACATCAAACTAATTCAATTTACATTTTGAGCTGTTCCTGATTCAAACTTGTGAGGGTTATGGGAAAACTGGGCTCTAGAAGAGAATTTGTTATTGGACACCATTTTTGGATTTAGTTCCAGATCAGACACATAAAAATAAGAGTCTGCATATCATCTGGGAGTCCAAATTCATAGTCTAACAGCAGGGCTTGATTCAGTTGCTTAAACATAGTTAACTGGTGCAATTTGAAACTCAGACTTTCCTGCTTCAAGTTGTTGATCCAGAAAGGTTTGTATTTCCCATGTCTTACGTCACATTTACAACATTTGTGTATCATAATAGCTGAAAGGACCAATTTCAGGCAACTGAATTGAATCTGCAGTAACATACAGTTACTGGACCCTAAGATATGTTGAGCAGATAGGTAAGAAGTCTCTTGTCTTCACTACTTTTTTTTACTAGCTCTCTATTGCCTATAGTAGAATCTTGGACACCTACTTTGTATGTAGACACCTAAAACGTGTCTTTTAATTCTGTGCTGAATTCTACCCTGTGTGGCTGAAGCAGTGCTTAGGGGCTCAGTTCAATTCCCACAGATGCCCCCTGCCACTGGTGACACTGTAAGCTTCTGTGATAGCAATGTGGTTTTGGCAGGTGGCACAGGACCTACAGTGTACCCATGCCCTTCTGGAGTGGTAGCTGGATGCAAGGCAGGCAATCCTAGGCTGTCCCAATGGCAATAAATAGTTGTTTCTAGGCAAATAAATATTGTTTTATCTGCAAAGATCAGTGTAAAAGGTTAACAAGAACCTTAAAAAGTTCCAGAATGGAGCCAGGTTATTAGGATGCTCCAATTCTCCTTTTAAAAAGAATTAGTTTTGTTAAAAGATTTAACTAACTTTCAGATCTATTTTTAAAGGGAGAAAATTCATGTACTAATTTGAATACTTTATAAAGATGCAGTTTTTAAGTTGGTACCATAAAAGGGCTCTGAAGACAATCACTCTAACAGGATTTAGCTCCAGGTGAGGTCTGTAAATGGAAGGGCACAGGTTCAGTGAGTATTGGGATTAGAGCTGGGTTTGGACCAGCAGCACCCACCCACTGCAAGGGATTTAGAATCAGAATTTTTTAAATGGTGGAATCACTGAGAAGACAATTTTTAAATGTGATTTTCTATTCTCCTGGGCTTAAATTGTGGGGAAAGTATGATTTTACTTCAGAGAGGTAATAGAAACAGAAAGGACTTCTGAAACAGAAGGACTGCCTTAGGATCCCAGAGCAGGTTCATATTTAGACATTCAAAACTAGTTACCCTGCAACGTACCAGAATGTGGACAAATTAAAATTCTGGAGCTGGCCAACTCCTAATATCATTTTATAGCCAATATTTGTTAAGTGTGTTTTTAACAATAAAGCATAATGTTAAATTTTTCTAATGGGTGTGGCTGATACTGAGCTTGTAGCTTGTGATTATGAAATCATTATATTCAAAAATCAAACTTTGCTTTGTGTGTGGTATAAATAGACAAGTCTGAAACTGTGTCACTGCCTTAAAATGTGGTCTCATGATTATTTTGTACATGTGGTAGAATTTGTTACCTTTCCCCAGATCATCAAAGCACCAAGGCATATGCTGAAATAAGCATTAGTATCGTGTTACCTAAAATAATAGAAAAAGATCAAAATTGGATAGTTTTAACCTTGCATGTATTAAAGCCCACAGTGTTGCATTTGCAATGAAGTTTCTACTGATGCCTAGATACAATATTTTAATGTTATCAAGCTTAAGGAATGCGCAAAGTACATCCTCTTATCTCATTGCTAGAAGAAATGACACTGCTCTAAGATCTCAGAAGGTGATTGCAGGATATCAAGTATGCAAAGACAGGCCAAGTTGAAAAGTCTTTAGAGGTCCCTGCTCTCAGTATGCAACTTCTAGATAAAGTTGAGAGAAATGAAATCCAGTGCTTTCTGTGGATATAAATCCAAATTTCATCTGATGGCAAGTTTCCCTTATTGAGTGGTTTTAGCAGCTTTCAGACCTTGGTTCAAGGAGAACTGAAGTAATCTGTAAATTATGCTGTAGCTATTATGGCTATTTATTCATACGGTAAAAAGGCAACATTATTCTGTCAGTAGATCTCAGCATCCTAGAAGGCACAGAGGAGACCTTGAAAAAGGGAATATATTTTCGGGAAGATTATTTATCTCACTCTCCAAAATAATCAATAGCTTAATTAATAGCCTATTTCAAAAAGTACTAAGATTCTATACTATTGATGGTTTTCGTAATTGAAACAAAGGAAATTCTAAATATCAACAATTTTAGTGCAAATGGCTTCATTAACATGCAGCAGAGAACATACGCCTACATTGTTGATACTATTTTTCTTGTTTAATCTATGGCAGCTACGCAAACTGGCAGCACTTAACATGATTATGTCAAGATCTCACACAAGTTAGCTCACAGCCAAGGGCTGACATCTAGAGTCAATATGCCAGGGCTAATTATGTTGATGTCGAAAGTTACCTTTCTTTATGCATGTTAAATGTTTCACATAGATTAAAACATGTTTGTGTACTGTGAATTTTACCCAAAAGATTGCACCAAAAGGTCAGCAAGCTTTGATGTGATTTAATTACAATATTGTTGATTATGTGTGCCTTGTAATCTGATATTACGATCAAAGTCAAGTGTGAGATTTGGGAAAAAGTATGTATTATGACTTTTAATTATAATTTCTGCTGGATGATTATGCCTGGGAGGACTAATACAGACTGCACGATAACCTTGGAAAGGAATGCTTCTACTCTATCCATTGTACTTCGTTTTCAGTAGTTCAGAGATGGAGGATATTATCATACAGCTTTCTGTGAGATTTTGTGTGGTCTATGGCATGTACATGTCAAGATTCCTCTTGTATGCACATGTAAAGAGAAACAGAGCTCCCAGAAATCCTCTTCCAGTCTCTAGATTCAGACTTTTAACATTTTTTTATAGAAAAGAAATGTTCAGGGCTTTCAGCTCTCTGCTCAGATTTCAAAGTTTTCCCTTTCTACTAATGAAAAGCATATTGATTATTTTCTAGTACTTAGAATCCTCTTCCTATATTTTTCTGTTCAAATTTTAAAATGGACACAGTTACTTGGTGCTACAGGTATATGGCTTAGCTTCTGCAACAAGTATGCATGTAAGTGCACCAAAGGATAAACTCCTCCCTCCTTTATCTGGTTTTCTTCAACTTTCCTTAAAATTGTACAAGTTTTTGTCTTACCTTTCCAGAGGAACCATCTCTTGGCAAGGTAATCCAAAACTTTTCTCTCCTGTATTACCAGTATGTTTGCTGGTTTATGAAAATTATAATCATAAGGAGAATTGGTATGAAAAGACCTCATATGTCCCAAAAGTAATCTTCAACTTTTGCTTGATCATATTTTCATTCTGAAGTGGAAATGCAGTTTCTGTAGGTTTAAATAGTATAAAATTTCTCATTTGTCCCCATTTTCTTGCTTTCTACTGCTAGTGAAGTCACATACTAATTTCTTCTAGGAAAATATCTGCCAGAGTTTGGAGACAAGCATGTTGCCCATATCTTCTGCTTGGATTTTTTTGTATACATGGTGGAAAAACATACATATAACTGCCAGTTGTCATGTATGCCTTGAATGTATGCAAGATAACTGGTATGCTGGAAACAGAAATGGCTCTTTTTCCAGTGTAAGATTGATTATCAAACCAGATTAATGAGCTATTTTTTTTCTTTTCATGACTGAGAAATCAACTTTTTATCCTCTTTTGATGGATAAATATATTGTGGCACAGCTGAATTCTTTAATCCCTCTTCCATTACTCTCCCTCCAAGTACATTTCTTCAGTAATGACAGTTCACAGAAAAACTCTCCAGAGGGATATAACATCCTGGCATAAGTATTTCTTTTTGGAAGCAAGTATTCTGAAGAGCTCTCCTTGTTGCCTAATGAACCAAACCCCAAACCTTGTATTTCATTATGGTTATGATTCCTTAACCCACTAGAGTCCCTCATCAAAATGTGGTCTCATTAAGTGAAAGAGACACTGTGCACCACTCCATTAAAATGTGCTAAGCTAATTTGTTGTCTGACGTGAGATGAAATGAAATATAATTATTTCAGATCTGTTCCTAGTGGACTGTAGCATACATCATAAGCTGGAAAAATATGTAAGACAGTTTGGTATTCCTGGTTCTGGGGCCCCAAATCTGAATGAGTATGTGAAGTAATCTAGAGAGGCATTGTCTTCTCTAGTGTGAGGAGAATAGGAACTTTGTTTTGTAGTCCAGATTGAGACTGGACAGCTGCAGCTTTGAGAGATATTTGCTGCAACTTGCACTATGCCTGATGTTTGCACATATATCCAGGAGGTGAGGGAGTAAGGAGCCTTCCTCCAAATACACACCCTGCTTTACAGACTGTGGGCATGAGGGCAGGCTCTAACCTCTTTCCTGTGAGGGTCTGTTTTTTGTGAGGGCCAGTTGGGAGATCTACAGAATGATTCTTGTACTTTTGCAAATAGAAATATCAGGTGAGCTGCAAAATGCTTTGATATACTAAACAATGTATTTGCCCCAAGGAATCTATGATAAAAGTTAGAGATTGGGAAGAGAAAGAAAATACTTGCAACAGAATGGTGGAGGTGTTTTGGGAATCTTTTATAGAGGGAAAATCCAATAAAAATCAGATTTACAATCAGAAATCAAGGCTTTGAGTATGCAATTAAGTACCTAATTTAAACACAGAATATCTGTAACTGGGGCATGTAAACTTAACTCATAAGTGGATGTTCAGCTTGCTATCTACATATAAGCTATCTGAATATATATTTGTGGTACCTTCACATGCATGTAACACTAATTGTTGTAGACCCCATTTCGTGCAAAGCAAGTACAGCTTTGTATTTCTGTAAAGTGCTAAAATTTAAAATATTCCTAAATGATTTCTTTGAATGGTATTCTGAAAAGACACATTGTAAATTACTTTGTGGGTTTCTCGAGGCACAAACAATAATCACTGAAAGGGCACAAAAGGATGAGATCTTTATACTGAACTACTTTCCTTCCTCATCTGGGAAGGTGATATCCAAGCACCCCACCCAACTGTTAGCATTTTCAATTGAAGGCTTCCACACTTGTGAATCAGTAAGTTGGTTCTGTTGTCCTGTGTTATGTCTCATAATATCAGTATCACAAGAGACAATATGAAGGGAAAAGATATGGAGAATTAGCATGGTATGTGGAAAGCCATTTCCTTTGGACTGCACCATGCCAGGAGTCAGGAAAACACACTGGACCTCTCTGTAAACAATCTGTAAAGATGTTGACCTAAGCATCATATGGGTCACTGAAAACTTGAATAATTCTTGAATATTTGAGCCCATTTAATTCCTTAAATGCCACTTTAAACATCATGTGTATGGTTGATACAACAGCACATTGAGTTCCCTTGGGTTTTCTGCTCACTCTGAGAACTAATTTAACTCTTCCTGTGACTGGGAACAGTATTGCTTTTTAGCTTAAACACAAAGATTAGCAGGAAAAGAAAAAACCAGAGAAAAGTTTGTATAAAGCTACAGGGGGTCTGAGACCCAAATCCAAAAGTGACATTGCTTACGGTTACATAAATGGTGTTCCCATCCATTTATCCCAGCTATAACCTATAGCTAATAACAAATTATGGAAGCCCAATGTGATTTATGCACAGAGGTTTCTATACAGGAATTTGCGTGAATAAAAATTACCATTATTTCCTTTTCTATCCAAAGAAAGGAAACAATCAAATTCTTGTGGAGAATATAATTTTCTTCCATTTAGTTTTAAATGGTGTTAGCACAGCAATCAGATTTTGAGATGAAAGATAACTACTTCTGGACCTGGTCTGTAAATGTACAAAACACTAAACAATAAACAGAACAACTCCCTCACCTTTGTATTGCAAAGGGCATTAGCATTTTGCAGTATAGGCAGGTAGCTTCTCAAACTGCTTTGCCTCCAAGTGACCTATTTCATTATTTTTAAATTGTGTTAAGTAACCTCTGAATGTTAAAAACCCCCTAAAATTTAAACATTAATATTATTTAGAAGACACTTTGATAACGCAGTATATTAACACTGTTAATTGATGATCACTTCCGATGGTGCTGTACCTTCCACAGATGAAATTTAAGAGATTATTGTAAATATATAACAGTAGGGAGAAAAGAGTCTAGCTTTGTCAAAAGAAAAGGATATATAATAGCATTAAGCCTTAAACTGCATTTGAAAATACACAGGAAAGCCAGTGTCTTGTAATTATAAAAGGAGCAGTAAAGATGTGACAAAGACAACCACGTGTGGTCATCTTCAGCCATTAGAAAAAAGGGAACCAAATAAATAAGGGCAACAATCCAGTTCTCAGCAGTGGAGGAAATGTCTGCCTGTGTGTAGGGAGGCAGGGGAGGGGCAACAAGGGCAGGTGAGGCAGCTGCAGGTGGGAGGTGGGCAGGACAGGTAACAAAGGTGGGGTACAAGGGAGAGGATGGGGAAGTCTTGGCTCAGGGCTTGCCTTCAGCTGCCTCACTGCACCACGGTAACTTTTGGAGTCTGGATGCTGCATTGTAGACTTCATCTGTCTCGATTTGTAGACAGGAGAAAGATTTCCTTTTTAATCAGGGCATGCTGCAGAAATCCCAGAGGAGATTATTGCTTCTGGTTCATGCTTTTTATTTTCTAACAAAGAAGGCTATTTTGTTACTTTCTCGTACTAGGTCAGAGCACGTATACAGCACGTCAACTAGCTTTAATTACCCTTCTGAAACAGAGTGATTAGAAATAAAGCAAGTAGTGTTAAATCTTTAGACTGCTACTGAGGTTTTCTTGCACTTTCATTGGATAGATTCTTTTGACTGCAGTGAAAATTTGCCTGAGTAAAAAATAAAAAGAGCCTTTGGTTATAGCTTTAATTACTGAATCGAGCTACAGGAGAAATCAATGTCACATTCATTTAAATTTGCCATATTGGTGCCTGCTGTAGGCCTCATGAAACCACTGCCCTGCCTTTGTTACCCGTTCGCATCTCAGATGCTGATTTTTTTTCACTGTTTCCTTACAGGTGGATTGCTACAGTTCCAAGTAACTGCAAGATGTGTCAGCAGCTGCTGCTGTTATTGATAAATTGTGCAGCCACTTTGACTAGCGCACACTGAGGTGCCTTTGAGGGAGCTAAATAAGAGGATTTAAAGGCAAAGCCCTAGATAGAGTGATGTATGAAGTGCTCAACCTGCCTGGGTGTGAATGGTTGTGTTAAGGTGATAGCTGTGCTGTAACGTGTTCACAGTAATGTCTTACTGAAGCCACCACTACATAGTTTGAAAGGTCTGGGTAAACACTGTATGGCTGCACCCCTCCTCAAACAGATGTTGGGGCAGTGTCTCACCTGGTTCCTTCCCTTTTGGGGAAAGGATGATTTTTTTTTTTTAATTTCTCAGGGGACAGTTTTCTCCCAGTGATGTGCCTGATTTTGCTGTTACTCCTTCCCTCTGGTTCTTCTTCTACTGGGAAGACCTGAGTTTGCTGCCCTTTCTTCTCCTACAGCTAGGGTTAAATACAGGGAAGGCTCACTCTCCTATTTATTGCCTTTCATACACAGAGCTGAATCATCTCACTGGGATCCTTACTTCAACTTTCAGATTTTGGCTTTTGCTGCCCTTTTCCTTTTCTGTCACCTGCAAGAAGATGTTTTTTCCTCTGTTTTATGGGTTTGGATCTGAGGGTAAAAAGTTCAATAAACATTGAAATAAAGACACAGTAAAAGTAAAGAAGGACCCACATGTAGGATGTGTGCTCTTTTGGTTATGTACTTAAAAGACCCTTACATTTCTGTGCAAGACGGGATGATTGTTTTTGAAGGTATATTCAGGGATATTCACAGAAATGCTTTGTGAATATCAGTGGATGAAGACTTATATTTAAAGTAGTCAATGACAGAAAAATATTGACACAGAAACAACTTTTCAGGTTACATGAGTTACAAAAATGCAGTACAGTATGAAAGTGTACTGTCACTGTCTGATTCAGAGGGTAAGCAAGGAGGAAGCAACTAGTCACGTTGAAAAGGCAAGCATTAGGATTAAAAGTTAGAAAAGAAGATGGTACTATTTTGCTTGAATACCCAGCATGCTGGTTTGCACTTGGTAAAGCAAAACATTTTGCTGGTATTGTCACATTGTTTTTAGCTGACATTTGGAAGTATGCATCTGTGATAAACATGTAGGAGAAATAACCTGTATTGAGATGACAGGAGATATGATTAGATCATGAGCAATCCAGATCCCTCAGCAGAGAAACGATATTCACACCAGACTGAGATGAAACTAGACAGGTTGTGAAGAGATTAAGGTTTGCATGACACAAAGCTGGGAGCTGGTCTCACAGCATGATACAGGCTTATAAAACAGGCTTTCCTCTGTCCATACAGGAACCTTCAAATCCGTCACCCTGCAAGGAGATGATTGCTGAGAATTTAGGCAGGATGCCTGGCATGCCTATGAGCTTGTGGCTGACAAGTGGCAAAGCTTGTTATAGCACTGATGTTATAGCACATGTGGTAGAGTGAGACCTGGTGGGCTGGAGGTTACAAGGGGCTGCCTAAAACGCTTAAATACTCAGGATATTCTATTCTGCTGGTAGAAGTCAATCTGGCTTGTAGACTAATTTAGAGAGAGCTTGCCTTGGAGGCATGACAAAATGTTCTCAATTCTGCCTGTTTGGCAGACATAACATTGATGTTCTGATGAGTTGATAACAGGAATTCACCATGACCCGTGATGCAAAGTATCAAAATATTTGTTAGTATTTCTTTGTCATCCTGAATTTAAACATCATCTACTATCACCCAGCTTTGTTTCTTTTAATTATGTGGCATTGTCTATTTATAGATGAGATTTAAAATAATCAGATAGTCTTTCTTTGCAGAAAAAAACCCCAAGATCCTACAGTTTGTAGTTTTGTGCACCATTTTTACTTGGCTGAAATTTCAAACTGATGTCAAATTTTTTGCAGAAGTGATTTGGTAGAGACTTGGGATTTTCATTTACTTGTTTCTCAACTGGTAGAATTGTTTTCAACAAAAAGTCTGAGTTTTCATCTTTTTAATCTTTCATCACAGTCAAAAGATTTAATTCTTTTTATTTAAATCCAAAATATGTGCAAAAGATATTGCATTCAGCTGAATTAAACATACTTCAGACAGAGAGCAGATTATCAGATGTTTATAATATGTTTACAATCATAGCAATCTTTTCTCTCTGCAAGTATAAGGTCAACTTGCTTTTTAAATTTAAGGTCCTTTGTTATATTTTGGTTGTCATGCCTCCTTACTCTCATCTCCAGATGTCTCAATAATTGGAAATAGAGTAGGGATTGCGCATCGTTCCTACAGGGGACACAGATGAAAGGATCAAGGCTGAAGGGATAACACATAAAAAGAGGCAGAAGGAATTATTATTGCCAAGTCCAACAAGCTTTCAGAGCAGGGCGTCAGAATGGATTGACTTCAATAAAAAAAAATTGCCCTAGTAACAACTGCATTAAATGTATGAGTAAGAACCTCAGGAACTGGACTACTGTTTGATTTCCACATTTACTTTGCATGTCAGTCAACATTAGTGACTGTCTGGGAACACTGTCTGAAAGTTTGGTTGTTAAGTATTGGCAATGATTAGCCTTGTTTTGAAGGACCATTTGAGGTGTAGATTACTGTCTTTATCCTTGGATTGTTGACTGCTATGTTCTACTATATCTCATACTTGTTGCAATCCATTTTAAAGTCTGCTTTGAATATGAATATTTTGTGGTAGTGTCACCTTCCCTAACAGCTCTTCAGCATACTTTGTCCTCATGCATAACTTATATAATGATGAATGGAAAGCATCAATACTACTGGATGTAGCTTGTGAATATAATTTGTAGGTCGAACAGCATGTTTGGAACTTATGGAGCCTGAAATTATTGAAAACTCACTCTTCTATTTTATGTTTCTTAACCCAAGTCAATTCTTATTGAGCTACACTCCAGGAGCAGGCAAATCAGCAGGTGGCATGGAAAATTTTGCTTTTTATTAGCGTGAATACGTAACCGTAGGGTCAATAGTCTAGTGCAATTGTGTCCTGACAAGTGACAATGCAAAAATACTTCTTTTATAAACTTGTTCCCACTCTGCAGGAGCTATAAATTTATTTATAATAATGACATTAAAAGGGGATATTTCTTAAAGGCCAAAGATGAAGCTTGAAATAGGACAAGTGATATATATTTTCCTGGCACTGGGATTTCCCTAGGCTTGAACCAGGTTTGCCAAAGTCATGCCTTGGGAAGGCTGACCTGGAACGGAGACAGTGCTAAGAGAATAAAGTAGGTGTTTATTAGAAGTCCCTTAAGGATACACCTTGTGGAGTACAAGAGCCAGGGATAAAGGCAAGATGGACCCAAAGTGGTCACAAAATGGACGACTGGTCACGAGGTCTCACACTTTTATAAGTTTTGGTCCATTTGCATATTGGGGTAAATTGTCCAATTACAGCTTCAGATTGGAAGTCCCATCCTTGTTTTCTCTCTGCAGTCCACCGTTGTTTGTGCTTTTCGGCCTGAAACTTGTAATGGTTGTCCTTTGTCTCAAGCTGGAAAAGATTTGTTTTGTCTACCTACTCTGTGAGGAGAGCTTACTAACACTTAATTTGAGGCTCAGAACTACACCCCTAGGCAGCACAGCATCTGAAAAACATGAAAGCTAAAACTTAAGGCATCAAAAGTGTCAGCAAATTACTAAATTGAACCTTGGCTGCCTATAGTTATAATCAGTTTCTCTCTCCAGCACTGCAGCAACCTTTCCTTACATCAGGGACCACATAGGATCTTGGTTTCCCAACCTATTCTGGCTCAAGAGGTGGACCCAGGGTGCAGAGTGGTAACCACATTACCACTCTGTTACCTTCTCTGGCCAAGAGAAGGGATGTTAACTGAAGCCCAGGCCTTAAATGGATGCTACAACCTGTGCTTTTAGCCTGGGGGTGGTGAAGAGTATTAGTTAGAGCAAGAGCAGACCTTTCACTTCAGGCTTCCAGATCAAAGAGCTGCAAAAGGAATTTAGCTGCACTTTTGTTGTTATATCACAATTTTTCATGGAGCTCACCATGATGGAGCACTTAAGATGCTGTCACAAAACAGAGTAGTGTCAGTAAACCCCAGATCAGTGCATTAGCTGTGGAAACAAGAGAGCTTTGCTGCCAAAGATCATTGCTGTTGAACTTTAAAGAAGCAACAGGCAATCCAGAGCCCAGCCACCTAGCAATTTAACTCTGAATTGTAGTACATCTGTCAGCAGTTGATTCCTACACCTGGCAGGAATCCAGAAAAAATAAAAAACACTGCCCATCATCAAAACACACTGTTGAGTAGACCTTGTTGGAAATCCAGCCATATGCACTATTCTTTCCCTCACTTGCAGGCTTAATTACATGGGACAAAAGGTATAGTTGGATAATTAGGCAGACCGTAAAATAAAGTCTTGTGTGTACCTGTTCTTCCTGTTCTTGTTTTCATGCCAGATGGGTCAGTTCACAGATGTGAAATGTCTTTTCAGAAGTCACTTATAATCTGTTTTCTTTCTTTTTGTGGACATCATCACATTCATGCTTTAATTGATACTATTTGAACTATAGATGGATGTTAATTAGGCAATGATTCAGAACCCAAAGGAATTACATGCCCAAATACCAACCTATATCATAGAGGATGTGTCCTTCTAGGTGAACTTATCACACCATGTTCATGATTCACCAGTGCAATGAAGAATATTTGCTGGCTAACTGATAGATGGGGAAAGAAGAGAATGACAAACTGGCGTTTTGGTAAATATGTCCAAGGAAATGTTTTTCTGGACAAAGGTTTAGGGAAAAAAGGATAAATTATACCTGCTATGATTCAGATTATATAGGCATTCAGACATCGAAGTAGCCAGCTTTGACAGATAAGAACAGAAATTGTAATTTGTTTTATATAGGAACTTTATTTCAAACGTAGATCTGATTTACCATTTAAGAATCAAACACCTTGACACACATCCTGCCTCACATCCTTTCTTACTAGTGCCATATTTTTTCTGCTGATATTGCAATAGTTGCACTGAATTTCTTAGCTCTTCAACACAGTTTGAAAAAGAGCTTGCAAAAAATACTGAAAGAGACCCATCTGGTTTTCCTCTTTATCTGTCTGTCTCTCCCACTAACACCTTTTAATATTTTTTTCTGGAGCAGGTGATGGGGCCTGAATGTTCTAACCAGCCCTGGCTCAACTTAAAGGACTGTAGAGAAGCAGGGACCCCTATTGGAAGCCTCAGGTCCTAGCCGTGTTTTATATATTGCATTCATACAGGTCAGAAAAGCTCTCACGTTTTCAAATCGCGCTTTAAAGATTCCTGTACTATTTCAGACATAGTCAGATACCACTTTGGTTTAGTTCACATAGAAAGTAGAATCCCAGGAAGGCTGCAACTTTGGATGTAATTGGAGGAGACAAAATTTCAACAGCTTTCAATAGCTTCTTGGTAGTTTGTGTCTTTACCAGTTCTATCCGCTTGTCGAGTACACTGAAAAAAACAGTATGGATTTTGGCATGAGGAAAACATCATTTATTTTTCTGAAAGCTCAGACAAAATCTGAGATGGGTGTCCTTGAATAAAACAGGTATGAGAACTAAGAGGAAGCTTACTGAGCAAATGGTGTGGAATATGATTTTTTAATTTTCTTGGCATTTCAAAATACTTCAGAATGAGTGGGGATGGACCTATGATCCCAGGATCACATTATGGAGATGCTTTAGCAAACAAAGGACTCCAAAACACTCAGCTTTCAGTATATTATCTCCTTCCTTTCCCTAATAAATCTTTCACTGTTATGAAAGTCACATACCTACATTTAAGATGTTATTCTAATGTTACTTGTGATCTCACAGCATAAGAACTCTACTTTCATCTTGCATTGTGCCAAATATAGCTTAGAGATTTTAAAATGGAAGTAAGAGTGATTGTGTTTTCACTGATAGTTATGGAGCAAGTTTGAGAGGCAGAAAAAAGGTAGAAAAATCATAGTATAAAATAAGTATGCCTTTAATAGTTATTACTTTTTATAATACAGGATGTGTTGAGTGGATAGCATATGTGAAGATGTGGCTTTCATTTTCTAAAACCTAAAACTTGGGTAATTTTCTACAGTTTTAGGTAGTGTCCAAGACAAATTCTGTCTGGAGCCAAGTGAACTGGCATATTTACAAAGTAGAGCTGTTCTGAGAACGTGCTGCAAGGTGAGCTTTGCATACATATCACAGAAAATCATGATTCAGAACCTCTGATTGCTATTTAAATATGGTGGGAGAGTAAAATGAACAATAACAACAAAAAGTAGAAATGAAAGAGAATGTGACTACTTGAAAGCATTGTTTTGGCTAATGACTTGCGGTCTCTGAGGAAAGGGGCACACCAGAGCCTCCTACTCTAAGGGAAGCCAGGCTGGAAGGAAAGGCTGGACAGAACCCAAGTACCATGTGAGCCTTGTTTTCTATGTGAGCAAGCAGCTCTGGAGAAAGGAGAGGGGTGATGAGGTATCCCGCAGTGAGCACTGCAGCACAGTGGGCAGCTGGCCTCTTCAGTGCCTACCCTGGGGTGGCCCACCCTCTGTGAGAAACTTGGCTGAAAGGGCTGAAATGAGGTCAGTCTCATTTTCCCACATTCTCTGGTTCTACCTGGGAATTTACTTAGTTATTTTAGCTGCAACTCCAACAGAGAGGGAGGATACTCTCTCATTGCTTGGACATGGGAGGTAAGAAAGGGGCTGGATGTCTCTTCCCTCCACAATACTCTGGGCACTTTTCTTAACCCCACAAGGCCTGCTTTATTTCACCAACCCATGTGCCACAGACCTATCTGTTAGTGGGGAGTGACAGCTCTCTCTTGATCTGCAATAGCATTCACTACTGCTCTGATAAGCAGATTGGATCTCAAATGAACTTGAAACACAAGATGACAGTTTGGGAAATGTAAAATTGAAATATGAATGGGTTATATGCTACTGCATTTGTGGGGGAGGAAAATGTGATAACTGAGCAGTTTAAATAGCAGGGTTCCCCTCTGTTTCTTTTCTTCCTAGTGCTTGTGGTAAATTACGGGCTTAGTACTCAGACTCCAGTGCATATTTTACCACCTTGTTTCATAAGTCTGAATACAGCATTTAGTGGGAGGACAGCCTGTAATTATGTTGTAAGTTATCAAACAAACTGCAGATGTATAAATGTGAGGGTAGGCTTAACTACTTTGTTTTGAAAAGGAACTTTAATATTAAACAAATGTGTACTTATTGGAAATGGCAGTGTTGAAAGCCTGCATTGTGAATCTGACTTAATAAACCTAATCTTTCCCTAAAGCTCTGTGTATTATGGAGAAGTAATAAGATATCTTGACTAACTAAAATATTTTCCTTCATCTTTGAAAAAGAACCCTACTTCTAAAAGTAATTAATTGTTTGATTTAAAGTGTCCCATGTACATGACCAGATTTTTAATATTACCTGTACAGATATGATAGACTGCAATAATGAGGCAAGTACATGAACAGCGTGTAGTTAGAACACATAATTTAAATGTCTGTGGGCATTTAGAGAGAGGAAAAGTAATATATACTTGCATCTATTTTTAGAAACTCTTCCTGTAAGAATCAAGCTTTGACAAACAGAGCTAGATATGAACCTCCACCAAAAATTGCACTGGAACCTAGGGCAAATATTTAATATTTCTCAAGAGCCGTGCTTTGTATTTCTTCACTTTTTACTGCCTTCTTTTTCCTTTTCCTTTTCCTT
>VYXD01002152.1:46502-203551 GCA_013397195.1 Hylia prasina | reverse complement strand
TTTTTTTTTTTTTTTTTTTTTTTTTTTTTTTTTTCCTTCACCCAGGACAGAGCTGGACTATCACAAGAAATACACGATTTTTAGAATAAGTTTAATTCATCTTAAAGATGTGCCCTGAACATTTTTCCACAGCCCTTTTTTGCTCAGCCCACTTTTATAGGTACAGTAGGTTTGGAGTACTCATTCACACACAGGTGAATGTGGGTATAATGGGCATTTCTGTTACCCAATATGAATTACTCTCAAACAGTTTCAAAGTTTTCCTGCTTTTTACTCCTAAATAAGAACAAGCTGCTGGTATTGATACTGTATGAGATATGTGCTATGAGGATAAAAGGTTTTGTCAGTTGTCCCACAAAGGTGTTAGTTTAAGTGAGCAGTTTAAAAAATTGATCTCTTCTGATTATCTGAATAATTATAACAGAAAGTTGCGTCATTTAAAATTTATTTAGTGTGGAGAAATTTACAGTTATTGTCAGCTGGGAGAAACAGGAATCAGCATGAACTATTCTGTGTTGGTGATCTGGCTTTGAAACCCATGTTATTACTGTTCTAGTGGATTTGTTAATAATTTTCTGTCTAAGGAGCAAGAAAGAAGAAGGTTCCTGTGAAGATAAGTGGTGCATGAGCAGTGTGCTGTTCACAGCACTGAGGAACAGAAGAAAGGAATGAGAGAGGAAAAAACAGAAACAGGGAAATGGGAGCCTTGTAATTCACATGACTCGGTGGGAAGACTGTCTAGAGACCAGGGGTGGTGACAGATGGACACAGGGAGTCCATTCACTACTTGTACTTGAGGTATTTGCTTTCTGTTGCAGTTTGACCTTTCATCTGAATATGTCAATTCACCTGCAGAGGAACTAGCATCCAGGGCTTGCATGGTCCATAAGGATATGAATATTTTTTGCTGGATCAGGCACTTTGTACATCATCTAATACCTAAGGCATAAAAATTGTCATTACAGCCATCTGCAATTTTTAGCAAAGGTTAATGCCTTTAAAGGAATTTTCTTTTTTTGATTAATCCATCCTACAGCAAATGTGACTAAAATTTCTTGATGGAATATTTCCAATGCTGTTAAAGGGCCATAATAAACCACAAGAAAGTGCTCTCATATTTTCTTCTTTTTCTGTTAGAGAACAGAGATTAACAATGAACCTGGTTAAGTAGAGCCTTAATGAATTGTTTATTGTATTAATGTATTAATTGTTTAGAAAAGCAAAGAGCTAAGAACTTGCTGCAACAGGAAAAACAAGTTATAGGGAAAAGAGTTGCATTGCTTAACACTTTGAAAAGTATCTCTATAAACTGGCCCTTTCTCAAGAGACCAAACAACTGCTCTCAGAAGATCAAGTAACTACTTTTCTCATGCTGAATTCAGCAAAAAAATGTGTTCTAATAGACATACATGACTGCTTTAATGGTTAGATCAAGTTTTACCTTCAGTGCCTGCAGCTATGGGAGTACACAGTAGGTTTTCCAACAACACCAAAAGATTTTTCTATGAAGGTCTCAAACCTCCTCAAAAACCTTCAAAAATCTCTTTTCCAGTGGGCGAGTGTGATAGCTCAGAGAACATACTTGAAGGCATGGTATAATGGAGAAGAAAGAGTACCTGGGCCTGTGCTCTGTGTGTGTTTAAGACAGGTTGTTAACACAAGAGGATGCAGGAATCTCAGCATGTGAGATCCAATCCTGATGTAGTTTGGAGTTATATGCACACTATAACTCTTTTGGGTCTTTGGTTGAATTTGAGTGGCTGAATGGTTCAGAGACAATAATATGGTGGTTATTGTTACCATATTTCTGTAGATAAATTCAGCTGCTATTGCTTTCAATATAACAAAAGAACAAACCAGAAAAAACATTTTCATTTTAAAAACTAGGTCATGTTAATTTTGAGCTTAATTATGCTTATTCAGTTAACTCCTATGTAATCTAATAAAATTTCGACAGTTATATTCAGAAACTGTATTGAGTCCTGGTGCTATATGTTTTGCTGATGAAAAGTCATAAAAGTCATCAATCTGATCAAGAGGCACAGCAAGTGTATATGTCTTTAATCTAGTCCAGTTGCAAGATAATGAGATTTGCATTAAAACTCAAAGGAAAGCCTAAGTTAAATGTCATTGTATTGGATTTGAGTCAGTCTTAGGTTGTACACATTGAGTGTTATGATAATGTGAGTGATAGTTAATACAGCTTTTGTGGATTTTGGATCAGAACCCTTTACTTCAGTAAGTTTTTGTAATTGACTCAAAGGTAGATATCATGCTTGTCTAAAGTCCTGTGTAAGAGTAGGTAGATCAGTTTGCTCCTTGTGAAAATGTGTCACTGCTAAGAAGAGCTGCTGTGTATCATTATTTGTATTTTGACTGAAAGCAGAGATCTCAGCTCTGAATCACAGAATATGCTGAGTTGGAAGAGACCACAAGCATCATTGGATCCATCTGGCCCTGCAGAAGACCATCTCCAAGAGTCACACCATGTACCTGAGAGCATTGTCCAAATGCTTCTTGCACTCAGTCAGGCTTGGTGCAGGGACCACTTTCCTGGGGAGCCTGCTTCAGTGCACAATCACCCTCTGGTGAAGAGCCTTTTTCTGATACCCAGCCTAAACCTCCCCTGGCACAACTTCAGGTCATTCCCTCAGGTGGTGTCACTGGTCACCACTGGGGAGAGATCCTTCCTCTGCCCCGCCTCTTCCCCTCACGACGAAGTTGTAACTGCAGTGAGGTCTCCCTTCAGTCTCCTCCAGGCTGAACAGACCAAGTGACCTCAGGCACTCCGCATACAGTTTCCCCTCCAGACCCTTCAGCATCCTTGTTGCCCTCCTTTGGACACTCTCTAACAGTTTAATGTCTTTTTTATATTGTGGCACCCAAAGCTGCACACAATATTCAAGGTGAGGCCTCCCCAGTGCAGAGCAGAACAGGACAATCCCTCCTAGCTGGTGATGCTGTGCCTGATGCCCCCCAGGACACAGGGGCCCTCCTGGCTGCCAGGGCACTGCTGGCTCATGTTCAACTTGCTGTCAACCAGGACCCCCACGTCCCTTTCCACAGCGCTGCTTTCCAGCATCTCATTCCCCAGAGTGCCTGTACATTCAGAGTTGCCCCATCCCAGGTTCAGAATCTGACACTGTCCCTTGTCGAACTTCATAATGGTTGGTGATTGTGCTGTTCTATAATTAATCAAGGTCTCTCAGCTAAGTGCTGTTCTTGAACGTGATATGACACAAATATTTTTTCAGGTTACCCCAAAACCCCATGTTTAGTATGAAAACTCTTCAGTACTTCTAAGAGACGGTATAAAGTCACATATACTACAAATTTTAATGACGGATAACATTTTAATACCTTTTTCTTAGCATAAGAAAAATGAAAATGAAGGTCCCTTGAAATGGCCTCCTATTTTTGTGGTATCTGCGCAATAATTTGGAAGAAGTTGAAAGTACCACTGTATCCTTTGTTTAATAACATTAATTTATTGTGCTTTTATGCTTTTATTTATGAAGATTTGGTCAAATAAGGAATAGGACTAGAGAAAGTAGGATTTTTTTTTTTGCCTAGAGTACAAATTAAGGACCAAAATATATTACAAATATGAATTCATCAGTGACAATCTAATTGAATCAGGATGTCTCTGAATGCTTGAGACTGGCAACAGCTGGTCCATTAACATATATATCTGGCTGTGTGTAGATACTGAGACACAAAAGAGGAAATTTACAATCCATGAATCCCTCAATGGAAACAACAAAATTGCATTGATACTTCTAACCTCTTTCCCAGTAATCATGGAGGTATTTCCCATATGGACAACTTTCAGTATGAAACTTCTGGTAGTGAAAGTCATCCACACATGCCCTCAATCTCTATAGGTAATAGGCCAATAACATGCAGATGCAATCACAGCCACCAACAGAGACAAGCTCTACTACTAGTAGCATAATGAAGAGGCAAACTTGATGAACATATCGAACGTGTTCCTCAGAAAAACACATATTCCTTCCTATGAGAAAAGGGAAAACAAAGAAGGCTAAGAGAATGAGGAGTTTTGGTGATGTATTTGTGCTACAGTATTAAGAGGCAGTGTTTATTATTAATCGGTGCCACAATAACTGTAAGTAGCATGGAAGTGAGCTGTAAGTGTGAAAGTCCAATGGAGTCTGTAGATGGTAGCATTCACTACCATTGTTGTTCTTGAAGTGGCAGGGAGAGACAATATTGCAGAAATTATAATTGGAGAATCTGCCTCTGTGAGCCAGGACAGTTTAATTCCACTCAAGAGGTCTGCAGGGCACAGCAGCCAGTGTATTGAAAACTGCTACTGATGCACCAAATAAGCATTTTTTAATGTCAAAAGTATGTCAGTCATTCTGATGACTCGGCAGCCACCCAACAGCCAGTAACTAGAAATGATCAGCACTTGAGAGAAGTTTGTGAAATTAAGTTTTATTAGCTCTTCGGAGAAATTCATCATGACACAGTATTTTTCCTATTTACTTTTCTTGAGAAACTAAGTATTTTTTATAAGATCCAAGAAGAAACTGAACCCAGAATATTCCATAGCTGGATGGCAGTGGCTTTGAAAGTCATAATGTTCCTCAGATACAGTACTGCTCCTGTTGTAACTAGCTGCTAGAAACAGCTTTCTAGTGAGAGAAACATAATATCATTCCACAGAGACAGATTGTGTAGTAAACAGACCTCATTTTGTATTAATGTAAAATTAATTGAATTGATTGGTCTTGGTTCTACCTCTCTAAAACTGTGGAAAGGTTTGCTATCCTTTTAGTTCCTTCAGGTGCCAGAGATTTTTGTGTGAATTATTTACACTATTTGTATGTACAAAACCTAAAAGGAGCTTCTAGCAGCTTTTTGAAAATCTGGTAGAATAAACCTAAAATTCCCTAGAGATTTTGCAATACAAATTTTTATATTACAAAATTCTCCTGTATCAAAGGAGTTCTAGTAAAGGTCTGGTCAAGCAGAGGCAGCAAGTGTTGGAAAATTGTCCAACCTATTGCTTTTTGTGTACAGTCTACGATAGAGTCATAGAATAGTTTGAACTGGAAAGAACCTTAAAAGTCATCTAGTTACAGCCCCACTAACATAGACTTTGATGCCACCTACTAGATCAGGTTGCTCAGAGACATGTCCAATCTGGTCTTATGCTCTTTTTCCTCCAAGACTGCAAGAAGTGTGAAAGTTTGTAAACAGTTCACAATTACTAATTACTTGAACTTAGTGAACATATTTTTCTATTTATAAAATGTTCAATATAATGCTGTCCCATGCTTATCTTTTCTTCATATCCTAGGATGATCAATTAAAAATGTAATCTTTACATTCTGGAAAATCCTCTCTAGAAGTTGGATATTGGCTGTGAGACTGTCACATATGACCTGTTAATCAATTATAATTGATTTGGAAATTGGCATGCTGCACACATTTTTGGCTGTACAACTTCTCTTCATGATGACTTACAGAGGAAAAGCACAAAAATAAAAGATGCAAAATCATGTAAAAAAAATCAAAAAATAAAGAAATGATTTTGTGAATGTGTGTCTGCATCCATCCAAATGTTTCTGTAAGAAATGGGGCAAAATTTTAAGTTTTCAAAAATCTAAGGAGGGTGTTGCAAAACCAGGGAGAATCATGTACCATGTACTATTACTCAGGTTGTGTGTGTCTTGAGGTTTGACAATTTTCTGTGGGCATAGAAAGGTCACAGAACTTAATGCTTGATCAAAAACTTGATCTAATACTAATCCCCTATTTGTTTTTAGTTTTGTCCCTCAACTTCTACATGACTTGCATGATTTTTACTGACATTTGCTTTTCTGACTCCTTTGGCTTTTTAAAAATTCGACCTTGAACATATTTTGCACATTAACATGTGCTGTAGATCCGGTTCTGTAGAGTGCTCTCAACCAAAACAAAGCTCATGTGATCCCCAGCACCATTCCTGAAACCATCAGCACCTTGTCGTATTAGGTGCTTGTGGTCTGTCAGGCAAGTTGTGTTTTTAAAGAAAAGAAAAGCGCCTCATAAAAACACACACATTTGATCTTTACAACTATTTTTAGTTTGTGTCAATCTTCCATGGCCCTGGGCAACAGAGGCAAAATGCCAACCTTGGCAATCTTTTCAGACGCTCTAATATGCCAAGTTCTGGCAGCAGCACATTTTTATCAGAATTGTTTTCCAGCCTCAGTAAACTGCTTCAAATACTGGTGTGCCTGTTATGGATATGACATCCGTGGAGACCACAATGATTGCAATCAAAAAGTAGCGGAGAAAATAGAGGGAGTTAGTGTCAGTTCTGATTCTCACTATCCCTTTCATCATGACAATAAATTAATACAGCTCAGCTTCTGCTCTGGTAAGCCTTTTCCATAAGAACAAGGTATTAGAATCCTAGTGCTTAATATTCACAGTGAAATATTCTGATGTTACAAATGTTGTGGAAGTGTAGTATGAAATGCAAAAAAGTATGTCTGTAAAATGTCATGATAAGAATATACACACACAGAAGAGTCAAGAAATTTGAAGTGATGATTCTCACAGGAATTTTAACTTAGTCCTTTTCTACCTTGCAGAGAATTTTCTAACACTTTCTTTGGCAGCCATTTCTACGTCTATGTGCAGTGTGGATGTTGTGTTTATCCTGGAAATCATAACTTTGATTTGTTTGACATTTTGATGAGTGTGAATTTCTTAACCTAATGTCACAAAAATATTATTTTAAAGGATTTTTCTTTCTTTTTAAGAGTGAGTGTTTTCCATCACTTGAAAATGTAGACATGTAAAAAGAAGAAATAGTAAATTGTGATGGGTAGTATTGTAAAGAAAATGGCATGGTGTTGAAGTTTTTCGACAACTAGTTGACCGTGTAATCAGTAGACTAACAATATCTGTGTTTGCATACTGGCAACATATGATCAGAAGTGCTGAAGAGACAAGGAAATTGCTTTGATTATGTTATATGCATTTCAACAATTCCCAGGATGCCAGGATGCATTTTCTATGTGTTTAATATCTAATGCAATACCCAGAGACTCCTTTTTGACTTTACAGAGCTGGATCAGCACCTGAAGCCTTGACCTTATAATACCTTAAGCATACTTGTAATCCATTTGCATTGGAGCATTGAGTCAGGATTGTTATAAATATCCTGCTCTGCAAAGGCCAATATCTATTGGTTCTATAATATGTTGTTTTTAATGTGTTAATGCATTTGTTTCTTATCTGCTACTTCCAAATTCAGTCAAGTATGAAATCTTCTCCTTTGACTATATTCATACAGTGTTTGAAACTTGCTAAATAACTCTTTTCTGGACTAAGCAGTATGCAAAAAATGACAAGGACATTTTCTTTAAAGTATAAAAGGCAGTTTTTTAATGAAAAATAGCCACATTTTACTTTATTCATCATGAAAGGCGGTAAACTGCAGACTGAGCACAAAAATGAAAAATATCGGTTCAGACGATATTTTTGCTTCTGAAAAACAAAAAAGAAGCTCTCAAAATAGGATTTGGCACAAAATTGCCTCTATGCTTATATTTGCTCTTCAGTTTGCTATAAAAATATGACCTTTCCAATATTTTCTCCTTGGGACGAGACTCTTATCTTGAGTTTCCTTTCCAGAGGAGATTAGTGCCTTATTACTAATGCCTCTCCCTAAAAGAAGCCAACAGCAGGACCAAACATGATTTCTTTCTTGACTAAACAGTATGGTACCATGCCATCACCTGGACTCAGAGAAAAACAAGTCTATTCTTTGCTCTCCAAGGCAATAGTCTCAATAAAGGACACAGAAATTTACTACAGAGCCTACACCAATACACTGCAAGGCATAATTGTTTAATTTCTCAAGTGAGGGTTGGCCACCACATTTTGTTGAACTGTTTCTCTAGGAATCATTAGAGAAGAAATAGTGTTCTTTACTCATAGTTCCAAGTATCAGTTGTTGTTGGACACTCTTGTTTCTGAGGGGACTTCAACATGCAAGATTAAAAGGCTGTTCAGTGATATTCTGCTTTGATGAGCTGGCTCTCCTACCCTGAAGGAGGACAACCTGATGCTGTGCAGTCACGCAAAGTACATCTGTAGCAATAAAACACAGGGTAAATCCATGCTTTTTTCTGCCTCTCTACCCTCTACCCCTAACTCCTATCACCCTGTATGAAACCAAAACGAGATAGTGAACTACTAATGCACTGTGATATAACTCCTAAGCTGCTGAAGGGCACATGCAGGTGAGAAAGGTTGTTTTCATATCTTGTGTTGAGGGAGGATAGAAAATCATCTTAGTCTTTGCTGGTAAACTTCTGTACAGTCTCAGATGTTGCTGACTAGTAGGTGACCTAATTTATGGTAACACAACCCTTGTGACAACATTGTTGAAACTGTTATATCCATTGTATATTTGCTATCTACCCTGGAAAGCTAATACTTGAGTAAATTAGTGAAAGCAGCTGAAATGTTCTGTGGAAAGGTGTTTTCTCTTGGCTTTGCAGTTAGAACTGGAATCTTTTGGCATTTCTCAAATCTGATTTTAAGATGCAGATATGACTCTTGTAGTCATAATCCTTTGTCAGATATATCAACTTAAAAAATTTTGTTTGACCTTAAAGATAGAATTAGGACTTGATTAATATTCTATGTATGCTTTTCTTTTCACATTTACAAAACTGAGAATGTAAAAAAAAAATCTTGAAATAGAGTTTTCATAAGAAAGTCTTCCACCAAATAAAAACAGATCATAAAAGGAATAGATGTTTTGACTGTCAGAATCTTCTCATTTATAAAATACCTTTGAAGTCAACTCATGGTAAGCAGACATAAGTGTCAGTTATCCCAAAGTAAAATACAAGAAAGCAAGCTTTATGGAGAAATTCTCTGTAACACTTCAGACAGGGGACACAGGACAACCTTCCTCTTTGTCCCATTTAACCAAGTCCCACACAACCACTTGCTTACACCCCTTCCCCCAGTGGGATGGGCAGAGACTCAGAATGGTAAACTGAGACAACTCATGGGTTGAGATGAAGACAGTTTAATAGGTAAGGCAAAAGCTACACATACAAGCAAAGAAATACAAGGAATTAATTTACCACTTCATCACTTTTTGGACAGGCAGATTTTCAGCTATGTCCAGGAAATCAGGGCTCCATCATGCATCTTCACTCACCAACAATTTACAGCTCAAGGACTGCCTGTGGCTGAGGATGCAGAATAATACTGGTATGGTACATGGACAGAGGTAGGATAAGCCAGGGGGTTTAGTCTTCCTGATGATAATAGGAATGATGACCAACTGAACAAAAATATGACTTCAAAAATATTATTTTTTTATGCAATGAGATTTAATATAATGAAAATTCTGAAATTCACATTGTCACTGCTGTTATATATGCTAAAGATAAATAGACTATGAACAGTTACAGAGACCTTCCTTAAGCAATCAGTTTTTGAAAAGAAGAAAAGAACAATAATTTTATATTTAACCAACAGTACACTCCAAAATTAATTGCTTTTATTTCTTTCCATTGGTTGTCTTTTTAGCATATCAAGCTGGCTGTCCTTTTGTATTCTATGTTGATGATAGTACTACAGTTAGACTGTCCTCCTGCCAACACAGCACACAGTTAGGAGAAATCTGGAACATGAAAATGTCAGCTGCTGGCTTGGCTATTAAAAGTAATTACTCTCTGGTAAAGCCCAACTGTTGCAGAATGCTTTGTAGACTAAAATCAACACCTTCACTGTGTAATACTCCATTTAAATATTAATTAATGTCCATCTTTATAAAAATTCTCATCTGAGATGATACTGGCAAGTGTAATAATGCAAACCTATCAAGTTTCTGGGAAATAAAATTTCTAAAACCTTGGCACTTGAAAAGGGGTTTGCTGATGAATACCTTTGAAGAATTAGCCTTTATGTCCATGAAAAAAGAGCTAAACAAATGAGAAATAAGTAAATATTTGGAAAAAGAGAAGGCACAAAATATTCTCTGGTTTATTTCATTATTCTATCTTTTAATTACTGGGATAATTAAGGGAGAAAAACATTTTGATGTTCTTTTGCAAGTAGAAGGCAAGTTTGGTTTGGAAGATGCTAATTTTTTGCATAAATGAGAAAATCCCAACACCGATGCACTGAAAGCTTCCTTGACAATGGCTTGATGGTGTTCAAGTGTGTACAGACATTCACTGATTTTATATATTGTGTTTAATTTCTTCCCTGGCTTAGTACCAACAATGTTTTCCATAGTCAAGACTTGGGAATCTGCCATCTTCAGTGAAACATACAAAGATCTGATTTCTTGGCACACCTGTGATATTTGTTTTCCCTGAAGCCCTGCAATATTACATGGAAAGTCAGTCTGTAGCTGTGTGAAAATGTTGAAAGCCTTTAGGTGAGCCGAGGTATAGATCTGCCCATTGCTGAGCTGACACATTTTCCTCTGCCAGAAAGTGCAATCGTCTCTATCTTACAGAATGCTTTTGATGGCTCAGTGTTGTTACTGCAGGCTGTCTAAGTTTTCTCTGAGGTGGCACTGACTGCTGAAACATCATCCAACCTTTACATGTAATCCGTTAGCATCTTTTGCCAGAACCATCTGCAAGTGGAAAATTGCTAATATTCAAGAGCCTACAAGAGAAGTTGTATTTTTCAGGGCCCTAACGGGGAAAGAAGAGCTGTTCTTCTGATGGAAGAACCCATATTTGAACCTCTTTCTGGAGTTTTGAGACCCTTTTGGGCTCTCCAGCGCCTGTCTGATCTGGGCAGCAGCTCAGTTCCTGGAGGTTGGGGAATGGCAATCAATTCTAATTATTGGCTGATGCTGTAAATATGTTCTTGGTCCTGGAGGAACTGAGCTTATGCCAGAAATTATGAGCATTTAGTAGTCCCCTGGCTAGTGTAGACACTTGCAGCTACTAATTAGCAGTAGCTTTTTGCTTCCCTGCTCTGTGGAGAATGGAACTGCTGCTAAATATCAGTCCTCCTAAGGCAGCTATGCTATGTTCAGATTATGCTAGCTCATGGCCAGCATGAAGAAAAGATTGGTCCTTCCCTTTCCCCCAGTCTTGCTGGCTTGTTATGCTGGCAATTTTTGATTGTGTGATGGCTTGCACCAAAACTAACCCTCCAGAAGTCAGATATCAGTAAACTGACATGACTCATTTCATGGCTCCATTTAGTGTTAGAGCTGTTGAAAAGGAGGAAATTGCAATCTGAGGCCATGGGAAAGAGGATCCTTCTTTTTGACAGCAGGGGAACCTTGGACTGGCTTAAACCATCATGAAATGAGCCAATGAGCCCTTCAGACATTTTGTTCCCCTATGAATAATTTCTAAGCTCTCAATGGAAAAAAGACTCACAGTTCTAGAACACAGTTGGGGAAGGCAAAGAAACAAATGTGATGTGATGAAAATAAACAATGCAAGAGTACTTAAGCATGCATTGGCAGTTTAAGGTCTCTTTAACCTATAGACTTAGTGTGAATCTGAGACTACTTTCACTTCTGCAAACTAACTCCCAGCAACCTTTTAAACTAAGCTGGTGAATCAGCTACATGTGTTCCTCACTCTTGCCAGCCACTTTCCAGTGGTGCCATATCGCTTGTGCTTGAATACATTCCTCTCCAACCAAGTGGTGATTTGTATTAAGGAATTACTACAGGGTTTGCTGCTGGTACAAAGCAACCTGATTTGCACTCTCTTTGTGTCAAGAGTGCATGCTTACAGCAGTTTGGCAAAGCAAAATGGAATATTCCAACAGCAGGAGATTTTTTTCTAGTGGAATATAAACATGGAATTTTGGCTTGATGTTTTTTCATTCATTACTGGAAAGAGTTAAAGTGTCTTGTCTTGCATTTGTCTGCAATGTCTGACTTTGTATAGAACATCTGTCATTTGGTTAGTCTTTATTACCATTCATGTTGAAGCAATGATGAATTGCTGTTTCAATGTCTTCATCAGATTGCACAGATATGTTCTTTGAGCATCTACTCATTTATCCTCAAAGGACTATCTGGATGGTTTAATTGATTGAATACAGCACAATGGCATGTGTCAATCTACTAGCCAGCCGTTCCTTGGTATCTCACTCCTTTTAATGTGACTTTAGAGAATGCTACATAATGAATGAGTAATAACTACCATATCTCCTGACTATATACATGTATTGATTGAATCCCTGTGTGTCTCTTGGGGAGTCTGGGTCTTTCACAGAGTTAAGAAAGCAACATGCTTCTCTTTTAAAAAAATATTTTAAACATTTTTTAGCATTTACTAAAAAATTCCAGATGATTTTTGCAACTCTTGCTGCAGACATGCCTGGTTTATAATGAATTTCACTGGATTTGTGCTTATATACATTTCAGGGTTTTTTTGTGTCACATAGTCCCACTGTATGGCATATTTGTTTGATGCAACTTCTTTTTAGGTTTTGCCTAGCCTTTACTACATGGGAATCACAGTAATTCTTTTTGATAGAAGCTCAGTTTCAGTTTCAAAAGTAATAGTTAAGTCATAATTTAATCTTTTTTCTGTTTTAAAAATTGGTTTTGGTATGAAATAAGAAACTTATGTTTCAGTATCACATCAGAATAAGGGGCTGGATGTCAATCAGGCTCAGCTAACAGGAGCTATTTTGTGTTCTTCAGAAAGTCTGTATATGTAAGAGGGGATTAATCTTATGGCTAGTAACCAGCAGAGAGTTGAAAATAACATTAAGCTGAATTTTGTATACATGTTTATGCAGTACTCCTGAAAACATGAAATATGTGTGTCTTCAGCATAGCAGTATAAATAGCCTTTTTTTCCCCATGTATTCCCCAGACACACTTCCCTCTAGTTGGCTTCTGTTATCTTCTTTGTAGCGTCTATCACATTTCCTCTTCACCTAACATGCTCTCTGTACTTAGGGTTGTGAATAATACAGCTTAGTGTCCTTCCACATGATACAAAGGCTTTTGTCTTCAGGTTATTCTCAGATGGTTGGGAATATAGTGAACTGTAAATCAGCTTCATAGTCTAATGAAATTATTAGAGTTTTTGTTTACTGCAGTACTTTACCTTTTGACTCCAGAGATGGCTAAATAGTCTGGATTTATAATTTTCTCTAATTTGGTCCAATTTTGTATCCTTAAAAATCACAGAAGATTTCTCATTGCACATTTACAGGGCCATTTCTCCAATCTTTCTGCTCCCATGCTCTAGTGAAGATCTCAGTGAAGGTTCTCAATACAGCTGTGCTTCTATCACTGAAGACGGCCTGTAGCATTATTTTGCTTGGTAGCATTTTGAATATTCCCTGGTTTTTCATTTGAATATTTAGAATTTGTGTGCAGATTTATAGAATTTAGATTTACACTATGGTACAAAGCAACTACAAAAACCTAACCAAGACAATCTTGAGAAGCATTACACTAAAATGTTCTTATTTTAACAGAGTGACCTCTAATTCTTCATCCTCAATTTTGAATCAAGAAATAACTGTGGCTGGAATTTTTAATCTGCAAATAATTGCAGCTACATTTTATAGCACTTAGCCTGATTACAGTTCCCACAGAGCTATGGTGAAATGTGACTTGCATGTAGCTCTGTTTCTATTACAGGGTCAGAGTTTATCCTGCATTTTTTTTCTGATCCAGTGGATTCTGAAGCCTTACACTGTTCAGGCATATTTTGATGAAATGGTATGTCTTAAAAATATACCAATTTATTTAAGCCAAATTTTTTCACTGTAATGTAAGCATTTCAGTAAGACTAATTAAAAAGATTTCTATCCTCTGAGGGTTGAACTTCTGATTAAAAACAGTGAGATAGGTGGAGAGAGAGCTGAAACCCAAGAGAGCTGCTCTCTCTTAGTGCATTAATGTGGGGAGAGTATGAAAAGGAACCGAAAATGAGTCCTCACCATATTGGTGGCTGATCACTTTACTCAATATATCAACTCTTCTGGATGTTCTGTACTCACTCATTCTCATTTAGAAGTTCTCTGACAGAGGAATCATCTGCTGTAATTTGGAAAATCATGTATTCCAAAAACCGTGGGGCTGAAATAAACAAGTTACTCTCTCCCATCTTCTTCATTTTTAATCTATTTCAATAATGAAAAGGTTAGGTAATAGTAGGGAAAATACTGGTGAAATGTACAGATGTATTTTCAAGCTGAGAAGAAACTGGGACGAAAATCAAAAGAAAATTCTAGCCATGGTTCCATGTTTTAATGCAACTTTCCTCTGTCACTCAGTTTATGTAATTTAAGAACTTAAGGTTATAAAGATGACATGAGAGTCATCTAGCATCTTGAATTAAGCAAACTTAATTAGATTTACTGAAGCTGATTTTTGTTGCTCTAAATCTCTGCTCCCATGCTGCTAAAATCAGCAATCTCCAGAAACAGGGACAGCAGTTATAGTTTATTGTAGCACTGATAGTAAGCCTTGGTTTATGTCTGAAAGAGCAATACTAAGTGTTTCATGATTAGACTGATTGCCAAAGTACCATGCTAGTAGATTTTTGATAAAGCTGTGAATTCTAAGCTACTACTGTTTTATTTTAATACCAACAACTCTGATTAGATGAGTATGGAACTGGAGGCAGCTTGTCAGGAAATACCAGCTGCATTTTCTGTCCTGCAATCTGTCTGGACATTAAAAGATTCTGTTTGTTTTTCTAAGTATTTTTTGTTGTTGTAGGTAGTACTTTTTTTGCTATACATGTACATGACTCACATGAATTTTCAGAAGAGAGAATAGCTTTGGGTATTAAAAAAATTGTAAGAACTTCCTCCAGAGTTGATTATGTTCATTCTTCAGTCAAAGTCTCTATTGAGACACTTCCTTATCTTCCTTGGTTGAAGACAATAGATGGAGATAGTTTCCTCCATTCAGCTTGTTTCCATGGGTTGGGAAACAAAACCATAGTGTCACAACTTTTCTAAAATAATAACCTCTGAACAAAAATGCAATGGAAGTGGTACATTCCAGGCATAAAAACATGAAGGGTATGATTAGTGTGAATATTCCTTAAGAACTTTCCATCTTCATGTAACAATCTTTATTTCTTAATTTACATTCCTTGTCAACACAATGAATCCTCACAGGATTTTTGGTGTTGCTCTATCTACTATAGTTCTTTTGCACTGACTGTATTTCCTGTTGAAATTATTCAGTGCATTGCTTTATCTAGACCTTTTTTCTCCAGCTAATGGTGACATACTGTCTTTGAAGTAGTCTCAATTAAAATCTAGCCTTTGCCAGCAAGTAGCATGTGAATTTTACGAGTCAGTCATCTGTGATACAGCAAGGGAGAATGCAACTGTGAAGATTTTGCTTAGAATGGTCTCTTGCAGGTGCAATGTGAGTGTATACATTGTTAATGATGATGCAGTCTTGTGATTGATGAACTCTCTAAACTCAGGGTATTTGTGATACCAGACTACTTATATCCTTTTTTATCTTTGAAGGACTTGAGTCTTCAGAAAACAAGAGAAAATTTTATGGTCTAAAGCCTGGACAGTAATTTCTGGCATTCATCTGCTAGGACACTGCCAATGCTTTGTTGTACAGGACAGCAAACTGTGTCAGGAGAGCTCTATGAATATATTAATTGTTCTCTAGGGTATTATGTTAGTGTCTTATATTCTTTTCCACCTAAGACTTTTTACAGGTGCTGATTGCAAAGCAAAAAAATCTATTGGGATCAGGGTTTGACACTACCAGATCTTAACATATGCTTAACACAGTTGTATTAGCTTTTTAATCATGCATATCTCGCAAAGGGGAATCTCAGCTGCAGTCCCTGCCTCTCCACACCATGGTATTTGGGTGTCAGTACTTGAACTATCTTTGTTCTATCTGACCTCCTTTATTGGTGATTACTGGCTCTGTTGACAGTGCTTTGTGGAATTCTGTGAGATATCTGTAAACAAAAGAGCTATGCAAGTGTATACAAGTGTACTATGGTGGCACTGCTGATGTGTTGATTTTGGCATAACAGCATGCCAGTTGGGGGAAGCCAGAGGCTAATATTCAACAGATGGCAAAGTCCTAAACCCTATAATAATGGCTGCAGTTATTTTCATTACTGTCATTTGATGACACATACAACAGTGGGGAAAGACTTGAACTGGGTAATCACAGGAAATATACTCCGAAGGACCAGATGCACTTCAAACTCCTAAAATGGTGATGGATGTTCAGGCTGAATGCCATTGTTGTCCGTATTCCAGGTATATTTATTGCTGAGGGCTGGAAGCCACAATGTTTGCTGTCATATACAAGGCTAGCATTTTCCCTTCTGTAGTAACCAGAAACAAAACACAAACATTGGCATTTTTTGTATGAAGGGAGATTAATCTATATTGCTGATATGTCTGTATATTATTATCACATATAGAGTGATATATTATTTTTCAATTTTTTCAACATGAAGATCAAAGCATGAAAAACCAGAAAAGATCTGCTGTGGAAGCCTAAAGAATTAAAAAAAAAACAAACCCACAAGCTTTTCTGATTAGCCCTGATAAAAATCATACTAATTTATGTGAATAAAAGCATTAGATGATTATACCTTGAAGTTTTACAAGGTTAAAAGTATTTTTATTTCTCCAGCTTAAGAAACCTGTGAACTATTTGTTATTATCCTGTGCATAGGGAACTTCCATATAATAATTTGAAGGTTTTAAAAATTATTTAGAATTTTATGATTTTTCTTCCTCAAATTTGAAGGATAAAATTATGATAATCTACGTTCTGGAAGAAAAATGACTGGCTTTTAGAAAATTAATTAGATCATATTTGAATATTCATAGAACTCCTTTGCATTTGGGAAAAAAATAGTTCTTTTTGTTTCTGGGAGATCTAGGAGTGACCTACTCTGACCCGTTTTTAAAAAAGTCCAACAAAGCAGATCTTTTTCTGAACTGTTTATTACAACATCTATAGTCATGATACATTCACAGGCTCAGTTTGTATTAACAGGTCATGCAGTGATTCCTTCATGTTATTTTTCTAAAAAAAAGAAAAAAAATAAAATCACGTTTCTTTATTTAGCAGTTCTGTACAAGCCTTCCCACACCACAACAAAGGCAGAATATTTCACCCCTACCATCAGTGATCTAATACTTAATATTAAGACAGCTCCTACTGTGACATGTTTCTTCCCTCTGCTGGGCTAACAACATAATAGGGATCAGGAAAACAGTTCTGAACATGGCATTGCTAAAATCTCTGAAAAAAATTCTAGGTTAAGGCTTCTTTCTGACCCTACCTCCTATAATTGGTGCAAAGCAGATTGAGAGAACCTGGAGCAAAAAAATCTTATTAAATCAGTCTGCTGCTTTGTCAGCTGATGTTGAGCTACTTATTTGAAGTCCCTATTGCAAATCCTGATGTATTCATGGCTTCTATAAAATGGAGCATTGAAAAAGCCATAAACAAGGGGGAAAATCCATAAATCAACCTGACTGGGAAATTGAAATTATAACAAGACTTTTACAAATGTCCTAATAAAATGAGAGAGGTTGGTGNTTTTGAGGTGGGTTTTTTTTTTTTTTTTTTTTTTTTTTTTTTTTTTTTTTCTTTTTTTTTTTTTTTTTTCCCTTTGTTTTTTTTTTTTTTTTTTTTTTTTTTCTTTAAAACTCTCATCCTTGAAAAGCATATGGAGAACATGGATCTGGAAAGGATTTCCTTATTTTTGCAAGCAGACTGCATTTGCATACCTGATCTGCAATATCAAGGCCACTAATATCTTCAGGAAATCACTCCCAGTGTTTGCAGTGCATCTTAGATCAGATCCCTTTAATTTTAAACTGCCTGAAGAATGTCAGCTGGACATCATCTGACACCAGCCTTTCAAACATTTACAGCCAATCAGGAAAGATGATATCATAGCCAAAGGTACAGGATTGGGACTCAGGGGTTTAGGCTTTGTTTCTGTGATGTTCCTTGTACACTGAGAAAATTAAGTTTGTTCTAGATTATAATTTTAAGTACCTGCATCAATCCAGGATGAGATACTGTGCATTGGAAGACTGGCTTCTCACAGTCCCTGCCCAATACCCTGTCTGCTTCAGGAGCGGACAGAGAAATTCTTTGCTAATGAGAAAATTTGCATACCTGTTGTAGAACAGAACCACAAAGACTCAGACCTAGAACAGGTCTGAAGGGGTTTTAGTGAGTGAGCTTTATCTGCTTACTTGAAGCAGTTCACTCAAGGTTATGAGGAAGGTTCTTCCCTTAAAATACTGTGGAAATCTACATTCCAAGTTTTAATCTTAGTAATCTGGATGCAATTCTGTCACCTTTACTCAATCTGGGTAATCCCAATAATGATGGTCTGTGATCCTGCACTCAGTGGCAATAAAAAATTGTAAGTCTGTGCTAAAAACAAGTTAAAGTTGTGTCTGCCTCTGTCCTCTAGCTGTGCAATAGCATAAATGACACCCCTGTAATTTTAAAATGTTGTGAGGACAAACAAATGATTGCAAACTGCTTGACTACTAAGAGACTGCGGTCTGTGTTAAATAAAAACCCATCCTGCTAACTAACCTGACACAGTGCAATCACAAAAACACGAGGCAGCCATTCAAACAAACACTACTCCCAACATATTGGAATAGGTCTGAACCTCAAAAGTGTTGTGGGCAAAGGTTATGTACAAATTTCATCTAAAATATATTTTTTTTCCTGGACTTAATGAGTACCTTTGAGCATTGCTATCGAGAATGTATTCCATCTGGTGACAGCTTTTTTGCAAATGAGAGAAAAGGACATTTTAAGCAAACTTCTTTCTCAAGTGGTAGAGGTTATTTTTGTGGGTTTTTTTTTGGTTTGTTTGTTTATTTCATGCTCTTCTAGTCTTGCATGACTTTAGAAGCACAGTTTTATACTGAATAGGCTTAAAATAAATTAAAAATGGTCATTAGGTTAGTGAAAATCTTTCTATTGGGATCAGTTATTGTTGTAAAACTGAATGGTTTTGTGCTACTTGGACAGATACATAAGAATTTTAAATCAATACAAACTTTAATATTACTATTATTATGGAAAACTTACTGACCTTTGGTTCTAATTTTTAACAGATGGACATGATTGCAGATTTACTTACTCTAATAAGAGGCACAAAATTAAAAGCACAAGTAATTGTGCTGATACTGGCAACCAATGGCTGAAAGTGAAAATCTGTCTCTGTTCTTTTAATTTGTATTTTTGGATAGAATAAAATTAAGCTTATATTTACAATGAGTATGTAGGAGCCACACTTAACTCTTAGAGAGGAATCGGTTTAGATCTCAGAGGTGATTAAAAGGTCCAAGTCCTGGTTTGATCCTTGCAGGCTCTCCATAATCAACAGGCATTCAGGAGATTGGAGCACCATTGTGGAACTGGTTAATTTGATGCTATTTGATTTTGAGCTTATTTCAGAAACTTATCAGCAGAAAGCAAACTAACACTGAGGCAGTGCATAAGAACATCATCTCCCTAAGGCACGATTAAAGTGCAGAAGTCTGGGCTGTCAGATATTTCATGAAGCCAAAGAAAGTCTTGCATGAGCAGTATCGTGGCCCTGCTATTTTGTGGTGATGTTGCTTGAACTTGTTTATCAAGAAATATCATGCACCATCCTTCCAGTGCCCATCGTTCTAGATGGTGAAAGATCTCCCCTGCCTGCTCTCTCCAGTCTCCATGTCCACTGTCTTTCTTTTTCCAGTTTCTTTTTTCTTCCTTTAATCTTTTTCATGTCAGTATCAGTGGTGAGAAAAAGTTGTGACTGAGCCAGATTCTTCTTCCAGTGGTTGGATGATGTTTAAACGCATTATTGGGGTTTTACCTCCATAGGGAGTTGGGAAGCAAATGAGGTCCCCAGGTCTGTGTGATTCTGCTTTTAATTTTAGAAGTGCCCAGGGATTTTGAAGGAGGTGGGGGCCATCTTGTACTAGGAGCTGTGTACATAAATAGTAAGAGGCTGTACCTGCCACACAAAGCTTGAAGCTTAAACAGTATAGGGACAAAAGGGAAAAGTCAGTCACATAATAAAATGAGGAAGGTTATACATCTCAGAGCAGCCAAATTTGAATTAGCCTTCTAATTCTTGAAATTCAGTCCACTGCTAGACTTTGCCTTGAACACCAGGAATACTCTTAGATGGGGTGAATGGATATAGCTTTAGGGACCATCAGTTGCTTGATAGTCCAGGGATTGAAACAATCAGTGAAAACACATATCTTATCACCTGACCCATGACTCACACTCACCACAGTATATCTCATGTAATGGGGTTTTTTTAATCTCCTGTCACTAGATTAGTATCCAGTTTTGCTCCCTGAGACTAATGATACCTATGGAATAGGGTCCATGAAGAACTACTTCATTTATCTTATCAATATCTTTCTCTTTTTAGCATCCTCTCTAGATTGATCTGGTTTACCATCTGGGACCATAATAGAGTTCTCTTTTAAAGGTAGATAAAATTCTAAAATACCAGGTAGAATGCCATTAGCTTTTTTTATAGAAAGGTTTTTCCTTAAACCTTTATCCTGAAAAAAGTTAGAAAAATGAGCCAAAATTTTCATTCCAGTTACAGCAGGGAAACCAACAGCTTAATGTCAGCTCAAATTGTTCCATATAGATAGCATGGGATTTCAAACCTCCACAAAATTAATTAGTAATGAAATAATATTATTTACAGCATCTCTTTTTCAGTTATATCATGCCACATTACATCTGTTGAGCTGAAACTTAAGATGGGTTTCCGTGGTTTTGTATTGATGCAGTCCATATTTGACATACGTAGACACAATATAAAACATTTTTCTTGTTCTACTATAAAGGAGATTTTCTACTTTGTAGCCGTCTCCCTGTGGTGAGTTCTGCTGCAATTCATGGGAATATTGCCAGTAATAACTAGAGCAAACCCTTCCTAAATAACAGAATTAAACAATCTCTAGGTAGGCAAACCTTCCATACAGGATGTCAAACTTTTGAATTTTCTATCTCTTTCTTGAGAGTGGACAGTGATGTCTCATTTAAAATTTAAGCTCTGAAACTGATCCATTTGAAAGAAATGTCTACTCCTGAAAGTGTGCCTACCACAGGCGTAGTTAGGCTATATGGTCTACTACTATCAGATAGTCTGGGTAGAAATGGATTACTTAGAATTATTATAGTGTAATCACAAATCTAATAAATAGAAAAATGCTACTTTTAATATATATCAAATTAGGTGGTTATGCAGTCATCTCACACACAGTTCAGCTCTTCTATTAACTACTTATCAGTAGGCTATATGGTCTACTACTATCAGGTTTCTATTTCTTTGGAAATAGAAACTATCTCTTTGCATCTTTACATTGTACAGAATATGATCCTGCTCAATACTGGTTTAGTTCACACTATTTAGAGAGTTTAGAGTCATCCCATTGGGAAGCAAACAATTTGCATAAAGTGATAGGAAAGAAATAAGAACAAATTATTTATCTGAATAGATAGATTTTAAATCCATTGTTCAAAAAGCTCTTTTATCATCAGCAGAGTGATGGATTATTTCTTTAAGGGAAAGTGGCAGTAATTAGTTTAAATACCTGAGAGAACTCAATAAATATTTGCTAAATTAAGATTACTTATTATTTGTATTCTAGGAGCATCTAGATGATTCCTGTGAGATCAGACCCCCATTACTCAAGGAACTGTGTAAGAACAGCTGCTGTCATAAACAACATACAGTTCAAAATAGATGACAGGGAAGACAAGAAGAAAGACAGAATCTCAAAGAAACAAAATTAATTGCCTGAGGGCACAAAGTTAGCAGCAGAGTTAGGTCTATGATCAGGTAGGTCTCTTCAAAGCCACCCTGGAGCTTTACCTAGAGCAAGTATCTTCCCTTTGTGACCCTTTTGACTTCCAACCCACCTCCCACTACAAGAACCAACCTCTGACACCCACCATCAAGCCCTTACACTGTTCCTCTGTGTAAGATGTGGCAGTCTTCATTTCCTTTGAGATGGTCCCTCTAGCCACACTCAGGAAGCACTGTTACATAGGACAGTCAGTTTGCTTTAGATTTCTTGATATTTTTCACTTATTCTGATCACTCTTTATACTTTCCCTCTTCTACTGAATTTGTCATTGTGTCCTGCTGTCACCCTGGTTTTCTGCAGACTGTTATCATTGCCCACCTACCCAGCTGCTCTTGATTCTGTATATATGGGAAATAGTGAGTCAGGTGAGTTTGATATTTGTTGAGGTTTTCCAGAAAATACACTGTAAACAATCCATTAGAAGAATAAGCTATATTGTCTGGGGGATTTTTGTTTGTTTGGTTGTGGTTGCTGATCTTTAGTTTCTGATCAGAACAGGACATGGAATAGCCAGCAAGTTAATACACCTAAGAAGGAGACAAATCCATGTATTGGATAATGTACTCAGCAATATGTTTCATATGTATGTTCCAAACTCAAAAGGAATTTTGCAAATGACTGCTACAGGCATCTGAAGTGCTTCAGGGCAAAAGCAAGTGGCTGCAGAAAGCCTTCATGGGGAACTCAAGTGAGTCTACCTAGGTGAGAGCAGTGCTCTGCATGGAGTCCCTTCTTCTTGAGCCTGTGTCACTCAGCTGTAAAACTTGGTGAGGGGAGAAGAATTCTGAGGAGAGTGGCTCTGCCATAACACGGATCTTCTGCATTTCCTCCACCATTTCCTCTTAGTTTGTACACTGATGTGAAATTTCAATCTATCTTTACTCGGTTATTGCAATGACAGTAGGCCTTTCCTTTCACAGAGGCCGCAATTTTAGAACCTGAGACTCTTTAGTTCAGGTACCACCTTTGTTTAGGTCATCCAAGATCCAAGGTAGGCTATGCTAGTGGGGAATTCTTTCTGGGAGCTGCCATTGACCTAGATCTTCTCTAATCTAGACAGCAATTCAAACATCCTCTCCTTGTTTCAGAAAAGAACATTTTACCTTTAATGTGGTCTGTGGGGGTTACTTAGAGCTACACACTCATGAGTAATGCAGAAGATACCTTCAAGCTATCCTTTTCTGTGCTTCTTCAGGGTGAGTTAAAGAGCTAAGTGATGACAGCATCAACTCCAAGGTTAGAGTCTTTTGTTTATATTACATTTGTGCACTGTCTCTGTGTAAACCCAAACATTCCTAGGGGATGGAATGAAACCCTAGAGCTGGCCTCTTGGGGAGAGTGGCCAGCATAAACTTCTAGGGTTTACTTCAAGTTCAACACACTGCTGTGATTTACCTTTAGCTGCAATATGTTCCACTCTGGAGTGTGATCTTGATATCATCCAGAGTAAGCCTTTTTTGAGTTCATAACATAGACACATCATTGGTATATATGTGTGTGTGTGTGTGTGTGTGTGTGTGTGTATACACATATAATTTTTTTTTAATTTATGTGGTTTCTACCAGGTAAACTGTGTAGCTGAAAGCTGGAAGTTGAAGTGCATGCTGCTGTCTGGTACCACAAACTGGTCGAAATCTATTTACAGTTGATTTACAGTTGAGGCAGAATCCAGGATATTATAAAATGACTGGATCAACCAGATTGTGGGGATAAATGGAGATTGTTGTATTGGTAGTCATCCTGAGATAGATTCCTCTTTCTAAAATTTGGTTTTTACAGTTATTTTTATTGGCTTAGGTTATCTGACAACTTGGATAACTTAGTGTATCTAAAATTGCACTAGATGGCTATGTCTAAACACATAATGTAGCTTTGATGCTTTTGTAGTGTTTCAGATACATTTGACAACCTTCAGTAAATTCTGAATTCCTGGTTAAAGAGTTCCTGAGTGAACATGGCAAATTTATCTCAGAAAAAGTAAAACAACCAGTCATACAAGACATCCCACACTGTATCTTTTGCTTAGAAATCATTTCTTTCCATGAAGCCTTGAACAAATGACTTAGAACTAAAAGCACATAGGCTTTCATGTGCTTAGTGATATGGTTAAGTGCAGCAGGATTATCAAATGTGTAGGTACTTATTTTCTTCCATTCTGAATTCATGTCCTTGTTGTACCTTAGTGAACAGATACTTCTGAAAAGTGCTGGGGGCTAGAACCTACCTCCGTAGTTGTTCCAATAGCCTCAAAAACTTGTCCCATCATTCCCAGTTATAAATGCACAGAAGGTTTTGGTTTCTCTACGCTGTGCAGAGGGACACTCAGAATAGTAGAGTTTAGTTGTAATCAGTACTAGATAAATCTCTGAATAACTTCACACATGTGTGACATGTATCAAATTTGACCTCTATATCAGGACTTCCATGTCAGGTTCAGAAATAGAAAAGAGTCATGCCCTGATAAAACACTGCATAGTAGAGTGTCTTTAGAACCTTCCCAAAGCAGGTGACCCTTTCCCAATTTCTCAATCTCCCTAAAATGCAGAGTCTGTTACCTGTGGTAACCAAACCTGTGATATTATTTCTTTTTGAGTGTATTTGTTTGACATTAGGTGCAATATTTCCTACCAAATTATACTCTTCATTATACTTATTTCATTTGGTATGCATATTCATAGGTGTATATATATTGTTATGCAATTATATTAATGAGATATCTTCTCTGTCTTTGGGGAAGTCAGTTTCAGGTGATCTGATCTTAAGATGCTGAGATACAAGTAAAAAATAGGCATAAATAAAGAATACAAACAACTAAGAGACAGTCAGAAGCTTATTGTGAAGCATATTGGAGGATCTTAAAAATCAAACTGTGACAGACAAGTGGTTACTCTTCACAATTCAGTTAGAATTGTTACTGGGTACAACCAGAAGTACTACTAAAGCACAAATCTTTGTCAATATACAGAAATTACAAAGTTACAGCATCAAATAAAAGAAGGCACTGTCATAAAAGTACATGTAAAAATTCTACACATATTATAGTATCACTGTGGTCTTTTTTTTTAAAATTCAAGTACTCAGTGCCAGATGCTGTGAAAATAATGTAATCTTTCCTAAAATTCAGATTAAACTAATAGTGAAGTGATGATGTTATTTATTTAGGAGATCCAGCAGTACATCTGTGTAATTTGTATTGTGTTTGTTTATGAATTTGGATCACACTTTGAATTTTCAAGATCTGGGCGGAGGGAAAATTTTAGTCTCTAAATTAAAACGGAACAAATGTTTGGATGAACAGAGAAATTTGTTTCAAGCTTTGAACTCCTTCTGTCTTAGCATCATTACTATACACTGGTGTTTCAATAAATATCCCCAAAATCCAAAAGAAATAGCTAATTTAAATAGAAAATCCTGTTGCCTCTGGGTTGATTTTTGCAAGAAATACATTTATTCTTTGTACATAAATGGCACTCTTCATTTGCAGGTACAGTCTATTTTTGTCTATGTAATATAATTTCTGTTTTTAGATGTGAATTTAAAACAAAATTTCTAAAAGTTTATAGTTTTAAAAGAAGATATTTAATTGAATGATTTCTGATTTGAATGCTGAAGAATTAGAAAAACCTTACTGGCAACAAAATTGGATTCTGATTTTATTTCTTCATTTTGGCTCAATAAAAATGATTTTATGGCATTCTGTAAGTTGATCTATATATTCAATATTTGTTTTAAGAAAGAACTAGAAGGTGAGTTTTATTTTGTTATTTCAAAAGATTTATCAATTCTTTCTTCAGCTGTAGTAGTCAGTTGTAATTTTCATAGAAGAGCAGCCAGACATTAAAGTAGACAGAAATAGCAAATAAATAAAAGAACTTTTGGGGAGATCTTTTGGTTTTGACACTCTATTCAGGAGACATTTATAAAGACCATTATATAGCTCTAGCTAAATGACATTATCTTCAGCTAATTTTTCTTGATTAAAAAACTATTAATGATCCGTGAAAAGAGAGCAGGGGCAAACTTTGCCTCTTGAATAAAATCTCATAATAATGAAATGCTACATGATAGCTCTGAATTCTGCATGTGATTCTTTTCCAAGGTCAATGACCTATTCATCCTTCTTTTGGCTCAGAGATGCCCATATGCAGCTTTATTCCTATTAGAAATTGTGTATTACAAAGGGACAAGGATAAGATGTATTCTGTAGCAAGATATGCTAATCTCCAGTAAGATATAAGGTGATTTTCTGCTGATGATTTTGAAAAACAATGTGAATCTTCAAATCAAACTTAGTAATGAACTCACTGTAACTGGATCTTGCAGTTGCCTTGAGCGATAATTACTAGATAAAAAGAAGGGCATGAAATGGTCATTGAAAGGAAAAGGGAGAGCAGAAATGACTGAGGTACGTAACTTTTATTAAATTAAAACAAAATAGAGACAAAATACTGTTGTATCTTGCATTTGAATATTAAAATTGGGCATCAGGAAAATTTTAATGTAACAGTATCAAGCCAAGTCTAACAATAATTCAGAAACATAACTTCAACAAGTTATGGTCAAGGCCAGGCCATAAATACCCACTGTAACAAAGGAAGCTCTTGCTCAATGAATAAACACAACTCACTATGGAGTTTATACTCATCCTGAGTGTTCTTGAAATTGCACTCAATTTGGTATCAACTTCAGGGAAGGTCATCAGATTCTTATTTCTTTTTCATCACCTTGAGATTACACATTCTTAGTAACATTTGCTCTATTTTCCTGCCTCCTCCTTGGTCAGCATTTTTTGTGGTTATCCAACAGTGGTATAAGAACAGCATATTGAAATTTTTAACTGGAATATTTTTTTTTTCCCAGAATTCTGACTTTACAATCTGCCAGTGAATTTTCTTGAGACCTATTTTTTTTTTCTACCCTATGTGAAAGTCTTCCTACATGTTCATGCCAAATTTATTCCACACACAGTTTTGCCTTTCATAATCCTATATTGTTGACAAATTGTGTAGGAATTTCCTATGCCATAGTCTAAATTTCAGTCATGTAAAGACTACTGGGCTAGTCTAATTATTTTATTAGGCATCTCTTTCACTGAAGTACAAAGACCATGTTGGAGAATGCTATCACACAGACCTTAAAATCTATTTAAATATGTATGCTGATCATACTACAATTTTTCTTTGCCACTGAAGCATTGAAAACATCTGATACATAGAGATGAGATTTATGAAATGTTATATATGCCTGGAAACACTTGCATTCTTCTATTGTTTGTTGCCTCTAAGGGCAAAATCTATATAAAAGTGTTAAAGCTAAGATTCTATGAATCATAATAAGTAGAGAAAGCAGACTGTCTCTTTACATTTTGTCTTCCTTTTTGAAATTAGAAATATGCCTGCTTTTTTCAGTTGCCTTAGCTTTTTCATAGATAGATAGATAAGGTCTCTACAGATTCTTGTTTTTAACATTTCAGCAGCAACACTGTTGACACCTGGTGCTTGTTATTCCCAAGGGTTCTGATTGCCTCTTGAATCTCTTTAAAATTTGGCTCAGCTGCCTGGAAGGTGGCCATTTGTTGTTAGCCTTTTCATTTTCTTTAGCAAGCTTGTCTGAGCACTTTTACCATATTTCTCTACTTCTGTTCCTTGTAATAAGATTATTTTCATTTTTACATTTTATCAGGCTTTCTTATTATTGATATTCTTTTCTTCATTCATTGACACCCCTGTAAAATTTTTGAACTGTCTCAGACTCCTTAAACTCAGTCATCAGAAGCAAATTCTCTACAAATTATAATCCTCTGTAAAGGTCCACTCTTGCCTGAGGAACATGGCAAATGTACAACTTGCCAATACTCACCATCACACCATGGTATCTCCTCCAAAGGAACCACTGAATTTCCCAGAATATAACGTATTTCCCTAACATACCCAAAGCCCTTAGGGAAACTCGAGATGGGAACTGGTATAATTAAACAACAAATTCACACATGAATGAACCCCTATGGAAAAACAATAATGGCTATAAAAATCCATTTTCCAGTGGGGGAACGCTTTTCACAACATATTCCTTCCCTCTCTGAATTTTCAGGCCTAATACAGTAAAGGTATGAAATAACTTTAAAAGAAAAGCTTGGAAAGCAAAATTTCTTATGCCACTGGATGCTACAAGGCGAGGCCTTGTAGCTACAGACTTCAGGGAACACAAATGGTCAGTCTTCTTACACCAACCTCCTTGTATTTCTTTGCTAATAAGCAGCTAATAATTACCTCTGCCTCTCAACTTTTCACCTGCAGTCTTATTAAAATTTTCCTACTCCTCACTGTCAATTAATTTTTCTTTCTCAGATTTTGGAATTGATTTTTCAATATAGCCTGCTGTTTTCAGTCTGTCTTTAACTTTGAATTTTGTTACTCATTTTGATCTGAGAGAGGGCCTACCACTTTTGTATTTTGTTTTGCCTTCTGGCAGTCATTTGCCTCAATGTGTTCCTCATAGCAGAGCTAAGTTTCAAGGTAGTCAGATTTATCAGGGCTGTGTTTAGTCCAGTGTAAATAAATATGTTACAGTCTCTCAAACAACTGTTACCATGTTTGATCACACTCATGTTCTCACCATGTTCAACAGGAATTTCTCTTTATTTCTTGTTTTCATACAAAATTTCCTATGAAGGCCTGTCTGCAACTTCTCTATATCTCCCCTTTAGGTAGTAGAAATCTGACAATAAGATCCTTCCTTACACATTTTTCTAGACTGAATCCAGTTTCTTTAGTGGGATACGTCATCTGATTTTGCACCTTGGACATTTTCATGGTACTCCAGGGGATTGCCCCCAGCTGGTTAGACTCTGTACCAAGGATCCAAGAGTGAACATAGTATTCCTCATGCAGTTAAATGTGTCTTGAAGTCATGAAGGATACTCATGTTTTTAGTAAATTTATTCTGATTCATTCTTTCATTGAAGTTTTGTATTGTCTTTGTAGACTTGCAGTTTCCTCTTCAGCCTTTTCACATTCTGTAGTTTCTGATTATATTGATTACACTAGCATGCTGGCTATGTTGCATATTAGGTCAAAGATGTTCATTTACATTTGGATGTATTTCTGGGAGCTCTGCTTTTGCGCTGTCCTTTGTTTTCCTAATGTCTTTCTTTTTGCTATCAACACATCTGCAATTTAATATAGCAGACTCCAGAATCTTTTCCTGAATCAATACTTCCCATTTGTGTGCATAATTTGAATTGTCTAAAGAAAATGTCTTCTATATGTGCTCATAGCTTCTGTATTTTCTCCACTATGTAAATTTTTTTCCTATGACTCTCTTATGAGATATATGAGTTACTCTTATCTCCCGCGAGATTTTTGATGCCAAGAGGCAAAGATTTCTGTCTTGACTTAGTAAGTGCATGATCAGTCTAGTTAATAGTAACTCCATCCGTGCTCTTTGCCAGTGCTGGTGAGTAGTTGCAGCAGAAAATACAGTACTCTGTAAAGGGACTTGAAAAATCTGTTCAAACTAATCTAGTTTCAATATCATGAAACATTTATATTGTTTCCATTTTTTTAAACGTCTTTGTTTCCTGCAGTAAAACTGTAGAAACTGTAAGCTGTTGAAGATATTCAGTGCATTCGTCATCTAATAATCTTTATTTTTCTTCAGTGAAAGTAGTTATATAGCTGAAGTCAATACTGAGCTATCTCCTTTTAATCTTAATTGAATGTTTGTCCACTAATGGCTTCAGAGGTATTTTTGTTGATAATGTATTTTAACTGTTCCCATTTCATGTCTTGTGGTCTTTCTTTCATTGTGAATGTAGATCATTCTCTATGGATCTTATATTTAAGAAGTCTGTGACGTGTGCACAATTATGCTTTGCTTTTTCTATAAGAGTTTTGGGAACTTTTGGCCTATGTAAGATCAGATGCTCCACATTTCTAATTCCTATTTTTTTTTCCAAAGTTGATGGCTTTTATTCATGTTGTTATTCATGGGGTTTTTTCAAGTTTTGGGGATGACTCCTTAAAATTGTTCTTTGCTGTATATCAGAGAAGCCATTATTAAATTCCTGTTTCTCATGTACATTCTTTTAAGCTGTAGATGAAATAATTCCTAATCTTCTATAAAAGTATTGAGCTCTTGGAGTATTTAGCTATGAGCAGATCTTCTGATCTGCTAAGTGCTGAAGGTTCTTCTGTCAACTGAGTAGAATTTATCAGCATTTCTCTTGAAATTGTAGACAGTATGTTCTCGCAGTCCTTAGGCCATTGTCAAATATACAAAATAACATTTTACTATATTTTTCCATGAAATTTTCCTTTTACTAAAAATTTCAAAAGATGCCAAGGTGATGGGAACTTTCAGCTGACTCAGTCTCCTCTTAATCCAGTGGTTTCAGGTGGCGTAGATCATAGGGTAGTGTAAGATTCTGACATTGACTTGTTCATAAAATTTTGGGAGGCTTTAAAAACTACCTTCTGATGCCTTTGCCCAACTTATTAAACTGTCTTATTGGATTTGTATTGTCTAATTATTTATAGGTTTGCTAGCTCTTACTTTGAAATCTGAGCGATCAAAAGCCTTTACTGGTGATCATTTATGTTACGTTGCCATAAAAGATGTTAGTAAGATATGTGGGACCACAAAACCTGCAAATTGCATGTCTCAGCTTCAGCATAAGTATATTTTCTTGGGAAATTTCTCAAAGTGGTTACATTTTTTCTCATTTTTTTCATCCTTTATTTCTATTGCAGCAAAACTCAATAAAACCATCAAAGGTAATGAGCATTTATTTTAAGTTAGGGTGCATCAGGCAGTTTGACATTTTATACCTATTTTACTATTCCTCAACTAAATGAGCACTGTGTGCTGGAACAGGTCATGTCCCTTTCTGTCACAGTCCACCTTGTTTTGTGATTGTGCACCCTTGGATGCATAATGGAGATATGGGTACTTGTGCATAAAGAAACATAGCTTAAATGAACTGTAAAGCTCTGTGCTTTATTGGACAGCACTTTTTGAATTTTTTCCCTTGAGTGAATTATTCAGAAGATCTTTGTAAATGGTGCATAACTTCAAATTGGATCCATAGACTGTAGATCAGGTAATTGATTCTCCTCCTTAATTTCATTTGTTACATGATCACATTATTGCTTTTCCATTTTGATTAAGTTTTTTTTATTCATAGCATTACACAAATAATCTAAACCAAGTTCTAATATCTTAATCTCTTGTTAATTAACATTTCCTCACCTCACTCAAATTGCCCATCACGCTGTCTTTCAAGGTCATTTCTTGCTAAATCAGAGCACAATTTCAGGTAAAGATTCTTCTTGAATTTGGAGATAGCTTGAAGTTGATAATGGTATGAGATATGTTGGAAGTGATACTAGAAAAGTGATCAAAACCCACTGAAGAAAACCAGAAAAAAGTAGAGAAATTCTGGAAAATTATGTACGTAGTTTTGTGTGGGGTTTTTTTTGGTGTTTTGTTTTGTTTTGTTTTGTTTTGGTTTTTGGTTGGTTGGTTGGTTGGTTGGTCTTTTAGATTTCCCCAAAAGTATTTGAATTTCTTCTTAAAGTGGTTTAGCATTTTAAGATGAAACTGTTTGCTTTGGATAGCTTTCTCATGGGCTAAGACAAGAAGTCTGCTAGCCATGTTCATGTGGAAGAAAAAGTCCTTATATTGTGAGCTCTTAAAGCTGAGCTTCTGCTGTGTTTATAACAAGCAAACCTCTTTGTTGCATGGAGACAAAGTCCATTCTTTTGTAACATGTCCATCAGAGCTGTGTAGCTGCTAGTAAAGCACTAGCAGGTGTTAACTATAGAAAACAGTTTCATGTTCAGCTACATTTTTTATTATTATTTTTCTAACAGGTTTCTGATGTGAAAGTTGTAGAGAGTCAAATTGCTCTTGAGATAAGAAATTGCAATTAAATGCAGACTGGTTGATCAGCTATGACACAATGTTGTCAACATGAAATCAAAAGGGGGACAGTACATTTGCATTTGCTGCCTTTGTAGAGTGAGATTATGCAAACAGCATGGCACTGTCTCACTCCCCTAGGAGTACAGCTCCACAGCTGCAATTCTGAAATGCATCCTGAAGAGGTGAAGATTACACCTGCTCCATGTTGTCTCCAAACTGTTTCTGTGCTAGAATAGCCTCTGGCTCTGCCCAGTACTTTCACTACAGTTCCATGCTTACCTCCTGTGGATGTGATATGGGATTAATGAACTCTATGACTGATTACTTTTTCATAATTAAATCATTTTTGCATAACTCAGGTTGAATAAAAGGATATGATGCAGAGGCGTGTCATTCATGAACATAACAGATACAATTTCATAACTTGCGTTGTTAGTGTTTTTTGTTAAAAAAATGGAAACAGAGGAAAAATTTAGTATCAAGCTTTCCTAAAATCCTGTCATTGGAGCAATACAAACCCCAGGATGTTGTGTGTTCTTGTCTCTATAGAACATACAGATGTCAAAATTGACTGCTTACATCTCAAAATCAGCAACTGCTGTATGATTTACTGATGTCTGTGGGAAATTTGGTAGGTGTATAAACTTATATATTTTTCTTGCCTGTATATTTCTTGTTAGAAAGGTGCTAAAATTCTCCAGCTGATAGACAGATATCTGCTGAGCACGTTAATGAATTGTATTTTTCTAAACCAATTTCTTCACCTCCTTGTAGTATTTGCAATGATAATGTGTCAGACCAGAGAAATAACTATCCTTGTGAACAGGGATCATTCCTATGAGTGTTATATTAATCTGGTAAAAAGGAGAAAAAGAGACAAGATGCAAAGGGAAAATATTCAGTGACTAAGGACATAGGATACACAGGAAGACATAAAAGCCAAAGTGGAAACATCAGCCCTCACTGTAACTCCAAGATCCATGCAGAGGAGGTCCAGTTCTTGGGAAGAGCTCCTTCTATTGCAGAGGCAGAGCTGCTTTTGGTGCATGTATTAGGGAAGATTACAATTAACTTTAGGATCTGAGAATGGATATAATGTTGAACTGAGAGACTGTGAAATATGTGATGAGAAAAACATCCATTTTTCATTATTTTCTCCATTATCTGTGGAAAAAGAATTCTTTTCCACCCTGAAGGAAAATCCTTTCCATGAGAAGTGCTGGAGCAGGAGTCTGTGCCTTCAAAAGCAGCAGGACTTGGGCTATACCCAGCAAACAATGGCAGTCGGAAGGAAGAAAGGAAATTGCTAATCCCCAGGAAAGTCCTCATCCTTCCCTTGAAGTGAATCCTTTTTGCACTGTTCTAAGGGGCATGAACAAGATGGAGAGAAAACAGGGTTGAACTTCTCTATCCTCTATGGAAAAAAATTGTGCTGAAACACTAGCTTTTCCCTCTTACCCATAGTTCCCCCTTTCAAATATTATTTTTTTTTGAATAGAGAATGAATTAGTCCTTCAGTTGGGTGTTCCCATCTGAAAAGGGAGAGAGGACTTTGAGATTATATTAGAGGTGCTTTTTATAATTACTTGCTAGAAATTAACACAAAAGAGAAGTGTGAACATGTTTGCAGGAACTAGCAAAGTATAATGAGGGGAAAAACCTTTTCTTCTGAGTCATATTTATATTATCAACACCAAAGAGCTCTCAGTCATAAACCAGGACCACATGGGGAGGTTATGATTCAAATGTAAGAGACAACACGTGCATTGAGACAGCTGAAGGAGCACAAAGAAACAATGGGGCAATGTTGGTCAGTATGAGAGAAAGCATCTCAGTGCATTATTAGCTTAAACATTTTCTCATTTTTTTTGTAGGCATCACAGCAAGAGAGTTTTAATGAGGGATTTGAAGGAAGATAATGAGGTTGTGTGGCAGATGCTTGGAAAAAATCACAGAGGAGCTTGTTTAAAAATATCTGACAAATGGGTAATGGAAGCCAACATTATGGTCTAACTGGAGACAGAGGTCATTGGAGATGATAGGTAGTATGAACATGAGGAAGAATTTGAAGATGAACTAGCTTATATCTGATTATTTAGAAAGCCATAAACAGACATTGGTCAAAAAGGCTGGAACTTTGGTTCCATTAGATTCTGTGTGAGAGGATCAGAGTTAAACAGAGGAACAGATATTATGATAGTAGAGATTTGAAGTGGATTATGACAGTGTGGACAAGACCTTTGTGGGTGAACATCAATGGACATTCATTAAAGGTGCTATGCAGAAATAACCAAAAAAATTAGGCTCAAGTGTATTGCATTGGACATTGACTTGTTTACAAAGCAGATGATGTGATCTAACTTTCTAGAGGAACATGTGATAAGTTTTATATTTAAAAGGGAAGCCCTTTCTGGTGTTGAAAGAAAGTTGTGTCAGTGTAAGTTCTTCGTCTCTTCTAGTATGGAAAGCTAAAAATCTTTTGTCTGAATGAGGGCAATAATGAATGTTAAAAAACAAATACATACAAAAATACAGCATAAGCAGTCATAGCAACAGAAACTTCTGTTTGGTTTTCTTGGAGACATATTTGTACCATATCCTCATATTTTTTTTAAAAGTTTCAGGTCTGGTTACTTGGATTTTTAAAATAATCCTCGGTTCAGTTTCAGTAGTGATTATATTAAAATGCTTGCAGAGAAAAAGGTTAGGTTCCGTGAAAATCAGGGGTTTAATACAGATGATCAAAGCAATTAGTACATGCCACAGTTGAGACCAGGTAGTTAATGGGAGATTTGAAAAAAAAAATGGTGCACACAATAGATTTCTATTTTAGTTTTTATAGAAGAGGAAGGCAAATACATATTCTTTGTGGGAAGCCTAATCCTACAGAAAAGTCAACATGAGAAAAGACATGCTGAGCTGTTTTGTGAAGGAATTTTAAAGTACTTTGCATGGGAAGTCCATAAAGGTAGCTGGAGTAAGGAGCTAACATAATTAATGGACAGAACTTCTAAACATTAAATTAATGATTTGCCTTAACATTCACAAGTGAGTGGGTGACAGATGCTGGAAATGGCTGTAAATTTCCTACGAGAGGAAGAAGAAATACTGAGGGAAATCAAGACCATACCTGAACAGATGATCAGGATATTAGAATGTCTAAAGATTAGCAAAACTCCAGGGGCTGATGGAGTCTGTCCCAGAGATGAGAAACCCAAGAACCTATGCAAGTAGAGGTAACATCATATTATAGTAGAAAATATTGGTAGACTTAAAAGTGATGAGTAGAAACTGAGAGACAGGAAATTAATGATATTTAGGTATCACTTCTGCTCTTGAGGACAGTTACAGCTAAACATTCATTTTCAGAAAGGTATTTGCTTACAGGCAGAGCTCAGAAAGGGAAGACATTTAATTGTTTTGAGTAGTGGTCTCATTAAAAGTTAAGTAGGGAGAGGGAGAAAAGCAAGTACGTGCTGATGATTTTAAGAAGCTTTGTCTATAGCACAGTCTAAAAGACAGGTTGGATTTTCAAAAGCTGTTTTAGCCAGCCAGCATCTCTTTGCATGTATATGTTCCTGGGACTTCTTTTTCAGAGCTGTTTCCTTGAAGTGTTCTGAAGGTTCAGTGGTACCAAGAAAGCTCTGCACACATCAGATCCACAGTAGTGTTGGTGCCAGATTGGGTTAAATATTGGTCAGGGACAGCTGCAGCAACCACTAAAATCTTCATCTTATTTGGATAAGGGAAGGTGGTTATCTTCAGGAGATGAAAGAGTTCTGGAGTTATCAGGTAATAAAAAACACTAATTAAAGAAAATTACTTCAGCCATTTTGTGAGGATCAGCATAATGCAAATTTTCATTTATTAGAGCGACACAAACAGGGAGCATAAGTGGGTAACACAATGAAAAGTAGAATTTTTGTAGAATTTAGCATTTTGATACAAGTAAGCAAAGTAATTCTCACTTACTTGGGATAGCTGAGAAAGCAAGTTCAGCGAACTTGTGTACATACTGGGTGAAAAAATGTAGGAGAATTGTCGGAGGAACAAGAAAAAGAAAATACCCCAAAGCCACATGCAAATTAACATTAATCAGGAGGATTATCTAGATGAAAGAATTATAAGCATATAACTATTTTTTTACATAATTACTTATGTAATAACGGTAAAAATCCCAAGGAACATTAAAGTTCAATAAATACTGCATTGAATATAAATTATTTTAGCCTGCTATAAAAAATCACAAAATCTGTGATACCAAAATTTCTATTGTCTATGTAATTTTAAATCTTCTAGTTACATCATGATATACAGAGAATATCCATATAAAAATATAGAGACTAATAATTCTGGAAAGGAAAACAAGAAATCTGTGTTTATTTTAGCCAGAGAACTTATTTCTAAAATGAAAATAAAAATGTGTATGCCACTGGTTATGACAACAATCAGTCATAAAACTTAGTGATGAAAAAAATGCCATTAGTTCCATATTTAATTTGTCATTGACCTGCTCTATTTAAATATAAAGCTGGTCATTATAATCTAGCAACTGTGGTATGTCTGTTTTTATGAGTTTTTCTTGCCTAGTGAAAATGTCAAGATTGTATTTTTTCCCTCTGTTTTTCCAGTACAATACCTTTTACAAGATCCACACTTCTTAACAGTGGTGATTGATGACCTAAGACCAAAGTCTATCAAAGTTAATTGAAAGACTTCATTGTCCTTCTGATCAATCCCTCTGTCCTCTGGTATTTTGGACTCGTGGCTTTTCCTTCAATAAGAAATGGTTTCTGTTTCCTCTTTACTTTACAGAGCAAGAGATCTACTTTTAATCAGACCTCACCAGCAAAGAATTTGCTTCTCAGGAGAGAAAAACTCAGTTTTCAGAGTCAAAGAAGATTTTGAGAAGTCTACGGGTGGGCGAGGAAGGAACTTGCTAGAGGCCTCAGAGAATTTGTGAGAGAGCAAGCTCAGAGATGTTAATATTATGTTTCATGGTTCTGGAGTTTGAAGGTATAAACTGGGAGGCTAGGGACTTTACCAAGGAGGATGGATCATATATCACAAAACCCAAAATCTACAGACTCACTGGGAACCATTGGGGAGATTACTTTGTATTGTTGGTTAGTAATGAGTAACAGGCTGCAAACACTGAGATGGGTTAGAGGTGAGAGTGCAGAAACTCTCCCCTTTCACTAAGAAACACATTCTGCCTAGAGAAAATGATGGCAAAAGTCTGGTACAGTATTATCCTTAGTGTTTCAGTTGTAAATAGTTGCAGTAGCCTCCTAGACTAAGCAGATTCTTTTTGCCATCCCATTGTCATTGCATGCATCAACTGATCACAGATGCCAGATCTGCAGCCTTTAAATCTTCCAAGTCAGACCTGCTTAGTTTGCTGACAAAAAGAAATTTCCCAATTCAGTACTGTGGAGTCAATAAAAATGTAGCTGTGGCAGAGCAAGATGCATTCTCTTCTCCCTGATGTACCATAATCATCAAATTGTAAGCTAAGATACAATTCCAGAAATAACGTTGCACATAATAGATGATGTATGAAGCGGAAAGAACATAGTTAATTTGCTGAGGTGAATTTGAGCTTTCATGTCCATCAGACAGGAAAATCTGGTTTTGACTGCAGACTGAGAACATTTTAAATGGAAACCTCTGATGGAAATATATATGGAATGCAAAGAAGTGTTTATACGGTCAATTTTCTATCCAGATGAACCTTCTTATTTCTTCCTGTCAGTTTTACTGGGGCTTTGTATCCATTTCCTTGCAGTTTTTCCTTGTATATTTTTCTGACTGTAAATTTTTTCATGGTTTCTTGTTTTTACAGAGATATTCTGTCTTGCTGTGTGAGAAACAGCAGCTCTCTAACGACTTAATATAGCAGCCAGAATCCAGAAGACATAAGTATATAACTTTCATTGCAATATTAAATTTCTAATACTTACTCTAGTCAGCATTACTGTACAGGTCTTTCCTCATAGAAACAGTGATTTGGGACAACATCTAAACAGTAAATTTAGTCTTTAAGATATTTTCAGGGACTGCACCTTAAGCTGCATCCCTCCAGGCCAGGTAGTATCATTTTTGGGTGCCAGAAGCTTATTGCAGTAGAATTTAAAATGTAAACTTGAGTATTCTATAATTTAAAAAATCCATGTTCTTGTTTTTTTCCTGTGATATCTTTTTTGTTGTTGTTTATTCCCAAGTGGTCTTGAACTGCCTTGAATTTACATCATGGTAAGGATATGTGTGTGGGCTCTTAACTGTGAAACAGCTGACATACGGTACCTGAATCTTTTGTGATTACTTGTTCAGATATCAGTGGCATCACAGTAGATACACAGCTAGATGGGAGTGCAACTTAGGTATGGCCACATTTTTCCCACTTAGATGTCTGTACCAAGATGTGCTTGTGGTATCCTTGGCTGGTACTTCATTCTTAGCAGCTGGCAGGACAAAGCTGTGTATAATTGGCTTGGATACTTTGATAACAGTGTATATTCTTTCAGAAAAGGCTACTCTTTGAGGCTAAAGAGGATTTTTTTAAATGCTGTCCAGCAGCTGCAGATTTCAGAATGGAGTAGGCTGAGAATTTCCTTACAAAGCTCTTTTTATGAAGACTGAAGTTATTGACAGGAAATGGCTTGCTGAATTCGAATTTCAAGTCTTCTTAAACTTATTTGTTTGGTTCAGAAGGAGCTCCTTTACTGCCAAGAAATAAAAGAGAAAAACTGGGTGCAGTGCAAGTGAGGCGGTAGTATGCCCATCTCCATTTACACAGTTGGTTATTTTTTGTTCTTCCAGTACAAATCTACTTAAATGTTGGCCATAAACCTTGGCTGCATTTTAATATTGGCTGTGTATTTGTGATCTTTCTCTATTGATGCTTAAAAAGGGCATTGACTCTTCCTTTTATTTGATTTCTGTCTGGAGCTATAAAATTAATCTCCCAGTGTCATGCTGCAATGAGCTGTGTCAGTGGAAGAGAGATAAGTTTCATTTTTTTTGCCTTAAAACTTCTTCCAAAGTTACAAGGAGTTGAGCACATTTACTTTCTCTTTTCAATTTTAACAAAGCCCTTGTCTTTTTCCCTGCATTTCTATTTTATCCATGTCATTTTGGTTCTTTTGTTTTATACTTCACATTTTTTCCAGACTCTTTTTTTTCCCTTCAAGCCTAGTTTATAGTCTCTGACAGGATTCTTTCTATGCTATCTGCCAAAACATCTGTTCCTTTTCTGAATAAAAAGCTTGCTTCTCCAGAAAGTGTCACATGGGTCCACACCAAGTACAAACCTTCATTCCTCTCTCAGACTTTGCTAGTGATGGACTAGCACTACGAAGCTTTGTATTCTTGTCTATCTTGTCTCATTTTTCATTTCACCAAATTCAGTAGTGTGGTGGGATAAAAAAGTAATTTGTATTTATATGTACACATTTCCTTTAAAAATATATTAGTACTTATATGTACTTTCTATTTTTAATCTTGCAATTACTTCCTGAATTTCTAATTGAAGCAGATACTTATTAACTTCAAATTGATTCTACTTAAAAAAAAATCTATTGCCTGTTCTTTTCTGCCAGAACCACATTTGAATTACTACTCTCACTGAAAATCCAACACAACTGTCCTTGCTTCATCTTGGATTCATTTTGGCAATTCTACAGTTTTGCAGTCAAAACAACATTCAGAAAAAATTTGGGTTGCCATGAGAAAATTATGTAACTTTCAGTAGTTTGATAATTCTGATGCAGTTGGCAGACTTGCTTCTATTGTAAAGTTCTTAGACACCTTTAGGAACAGGTCAGTATTTCAAAAGAATATTATTTTTATATTGTGTTCCCGCAGATAATGATTCACTTAATTTTTGTAACATTTTATAAATGGTCAATACTAGCATTGAATAAGTTAAATATTTTTCTCAAGTATGGATAACCTATTTATTGTTCTCTATGTCATGAAGAAAAGGAAAAAAGTGATCTTCATATGTATTTGTCTGTGTTATGATTTGCTGTTGATTTGTTGCCAAGATCATTGACTTTGGACTATAATATTACTAAGAAGAAGAATACGAAGTTTGTGGTGAATAATTTTAAGTTCCTGCAAACTTTTGAGCTTTAGTGTGGTAAATAACATGAGACAACAATGGTAGAAACTTCTCTCTGGACTGCATCTAATTCACTAATTCAGTCCCCTGAAGTTTTAATTAATTTTCACAGAAATTAATGAGTATTTTTTGCTAATTTTTTTTTTTGTCTTTGCCAGAAATTTCTTCATTCTTTAAAGGAAAAATATGTATTTCCACTGTAATATTTGTAGGAGTTAGGGTTTCCAGTGTCGATCTGGTATGGGGATGGGGAAAACACATTCTGTTTCATTGTTCCCTCTCTCTGCCAGACATAAAGAGAGTTTCTCCAGGTGGCAGAGATTTGATAAATGCTGGGAAGCTGTGTAAAGAGAATTGCTAAGGAAATTGAATTCAACCCTTCTCCATGGCTTGATCCCCCCTAGAACAGGTGGCCTGGCACGCTGGCCACAAGTTCCTGTTGACTGCCGCCATCCAATACCTCAGTACCCTCGTGCTGGGGATTTGTTTGTGGAAGCTGGCAAGCTGCATTCCTGGAGGAGCTGCAGCAACAGAAAGAGGGCTGGGAATGGTTCAAAAGTCCTGAGTCCATGGCTCTTGTGTTTAGCTAGTTCATTCAAATGCTTAAGAAAGTTGGTGCATGATTTGTTAAATGAAAGTTGCTAAATTCTTAGTCAAAGAACCATGCACAACACACTTTCTCAGTAGCTTTCTGTAAGGATTTGCCTGTGTCTCTTGCCAAGATCTTAGGGCAGAGGGAATTTTTATTTTTGTCTAAACTGCCCAAAATATTTATTTAAAAATAATTTTTGTTACCTGTGTAGATCTGTCTTAGTATGATCAAGACAGCAGAAAATATGAAGTGTTCTCAATCCTGACAGATATCAATTACTCATTTAATAAGTTGCTATTGACTGGGCTGTTCAAGTAACCATGTGGAACAGATTAGAATTTCTGTTTATGACAGCATAGTCCAGGAGTAATTCCCGTAAAGTGCAGTCAATGATTCTATTTTTATACTAGAAAACCACCATTCTCTTTTTGTCCCTTGAGGTGCAACCCAAGTGGCTTGTAGCCCATCAAACTGAGAGGTACCTTTAATGTGTTCCTCTGTGAAGCCTGAACTTGATTTACAAGGGAAATGACTCCCTCCAATGAACAACTACAGTGATTTTTATTTACTTTGGAAGATCTACATTTTTCTATGGATAAAAATGAAGAGAATTGGGCTCTGGCATTACAAAAAATTCAGTGCAGTCCTCTGTGCAAGTTTTCTGAACCAGTAAGCACAGAGCTGCACAGTGCCCCAGTTAAGGTCTAATAGGTGGATATAATTAGCTGCTGTACCACTTCATGTCCACACAGTTTGTCTGCTTTGAGGGAGCTTGCTAGTATTTCTGTCTGAGATATTAATCAGTACTCTCTCAGGGCAATAAACACTACATTCCAGTTTGCAATGGCAATGTGCTCAAAGTATTAGAGAAAAGTAAACGTAATGCAGTACAGAAATCTTTGTTTAAAACAGAAATGTGCTTCTAATCTTAGTTACAAATATGGCCCTAAATCCTGTAAAAAAAAAAAAAGTATATTGACAAACACATGTAAGAAGCACGAAACTCTGTTACAAACCGTAACAGTATTAGGCACTGGTGTTTACAGGAAAATTATTATCAGTTTAATGTGATTTTAATCTGGCATAAAATTTGCAGGTAGAAGCTTGTGTTCTTCTGATTTTAAGCCTTGCATTAAGACCTGAGTGCATGATAGACCATACAGCCTCTATGCTTCTTCTCTCTCAGTTAACAAATGTTAGTCTGAAATATAATTGAATGTAGGTTTAAAAATAATCAAGGAAAAAGTTCAGATTTGGAGAGACAGAATTTAGAATAAACTAATTGTACTCAGAAGAATGATTCAAAGAAAATGTTCTCCATGTTGTAACTGAAATTTGAGGAGGGGAAAAGCTTTTGTTCCACTTTTTTTTTCTGTATGATCCTTTTTTAGAATGAAATTCAACACAAAGTGAATCTCAGCTGGTTTGGAATTATATTACCATCTGGGGGAAGATTTTGAAACAAGCCAAAACTAACAGATTTTCTCCAACCCCTTAAGAATTCTAATTGCCAGGAGTTGGGCATTTCTGAGAAGAAAATTGACAGTGCAGTAGTGTGTCTGCAAGATTTGTCTTGGCTGCAAGGTCTTCTTGGCTGGAGAAACTTTTTTTGATTCATGTAGAATCACCTAGAGCTCAGCAGATATTTTTAATGTTTCTAGTTAGACAGTTTCTTCTACTTCATCTGGAAACTACGGCCAAAGCTGCAATTAACATTGTCAAATCTCAGTATATTCTTGATGATGTTGTTGGTTAAAACCAGTGCTGAACTGAGAGGGTCAAGCTGCATGCCTCGGGGGCTCTATAGTGTACTTCAGAGTCCCTCGGTAAGGATTAGCAATTAAATTACTAGTTCGAGTCCAGGAAAGGTCAAGAGTGATTAACAATCTTCGTTCCATTGGTTAGTGGGAAACAGATGTAAAATGAAGTGATGATCAAAATCCAATTCCTAGTAGGTATTTTACATCATAGACACCAAACTCCTAATGATCCCTTGTTAGCAATCTGATTAGAATGGACAGTAATTGAACAGGCACTGAGAATTGCCATGCAGCTTCTGTTGCCATTCCCCATAACCAAAATTACTGCAATTTTCAGTCTCAAGGACAAGCTGAAAGTTTCAGTCTTTCTGTCTGAGATTTTTTTATTCTGTTTGCAAATCTTTCTTCCTGAGTAATATCAAATCATATTTTGGGCCTAAAATAAAGCTGAAAATTATTTGAAGGTCTCTGAAGGCAGAATCAGCTGCATTTTAACTCTGGAACGTTTTATTTGATAATTTTAAATATATGTGGTTTATCCTCTGCTGGATTAATCTGACATTGATCTGCTGAAAAATTAGTTAAGTAGTCATCAGTGAACCTGGAACAAGATCTGATTCTGCATTACTCAAAGTACACAGTCTTATTTAAGGTGCACAAGTGGGTTTAGAGAAAGTATAGCAAAATTATGTATATGGTTCATACAAGGCCTGTCTTCTTCTTTCCATCAGCCAGTTTAGGATTAGGTGAGAGGTTGTTATGTTAGAGACTTAGAATGAGTAAGGGTTTGGGGCTGGGGTTTAGGATTCAGGCATTTGCCTAGGGTTACTACCATGATATAGCAAAACTTTAAATTCCAAAGCTTTGTATTCTCATACTCCTGTAACTCATGAGTGATAGAATTTCTTTCTTGTAAATATGATATATTTTAGACCAAATCTGTGTACACACTCTTCTCCATGGAAAAGCTGTTCTGAAATTACCAGGAAAACTATTTTATTAATTCATCTAGGAATGCTGCTGGATTACACTAGATGAAAATTCTTTCGTGTTTTGGCAATAAAATCCATAAGACAAATTGACAAAAAATTTCAGTGGATGAATAAAATGCTTAAAGTATCTTGTAACAAGTACCAGTTGGACTTTTCTTGCTGTTCTATGGTCTCTCGTCTTAGTTATCTATAGAGCAAACTAAGAGAGAAACACTCTAAAAAGCCAATAACTTGAATAAGGTAAGATTCTTCTGGTTTCCTCTAAGTTTATAAAAATTACATAATTAGATTTTTATATAGTAAATTTGAAACAATGGAAAAATATTGTTATTTACTAGGTAGCTTATGTACTACCCAGAACTGGCGTTGACTGACTGCTGAAAGATAAAGGGGGACCAGAGGGATTCACATTTTGAGACATTTATAATGTCTTCCAAACTGTGAATCCAATTTTATTTCTCTTTGCAGTTGTTGTTTTACAATGACATTGCAACACAATATTCATACTAGACATGAGTATGTTTATTTTCGCTATCATTTTTCGGCAGAGGAACAAATCAAAATTTCTCATTAACAAGGGCAGTTTTTCCTGTTCCTGTTGAAAACTGGGACCACCTAATGGTCTACAAATGGTTTTCAGGCTTCTTGTTGACACAACTCACTTCTAAGCTGACTTTGTTTCCTTGAGCTCTCATCCTTTTGAAAACAGCTAGTGGCATTACATATAAGCAGTTATTGGAATTGACCTTTTTGTCGTTACATACTGGATGTGACATGGGAAAGAGAAGTCCAGGGATTTGTACTAAGTCTTAGCTCTGCAATTGAGTTAGGGCATCACTAATATTCCTTCTTTTAGCTTAGGCTTTGTCAAATCTGTTTCAGTGAGAAATCTTCCTAGGTCAGTGACTATATATGTTTAGCTTCTAGTACACCTTAACCCTGACCACAGGGAGGTCTGTGAGTGTTGCAGTAATAGTAGTAATATATAACACTAACTGTAGGTTATGAAAGGATGTCTATTCTGAAAATGCATTTAAGAGAAACACAAGCAGGACTGTCATTTACTACCTGAAAAATGGAACTGGTAAGCATTTATATTTAAATTAAATGCTTTTATGAGTTCACTGAATGTTATTTAGCAAGTATGTATTATAGCAAAGATGTGCTACCTTCTGCCTTAGAATGAGGATATTATTGCTTTTTCATATTTATCTTTTGTATCAACATTTGGCATATAACAAATGAAATTTGCTTACTAATGTTAAATTGTTTTGTACTGCTACTCAGCCACAAAGATATAAAAGGATGAGAAAATGGAAAAAAGTTATTTGCTTTTTCTGGGCAGGCAGATGAATGTAACAGTGATCTTGACCTGCCCTTGATGAAATGTTTATTCTACGAAAGGCAAAGTACTTAATTCCTGTCTGAATCACTCCAGTGAAATCTTATGCATGCAAGAGGCTGCATGAGTGGAAATGCAGAGAGAATTGTCTCAAATATTTCAGTGTGGTCAAGGTGGTGATGTTTAGAACTGTCTGAGGTCACAGCAGGGTGGACTCCATATATCAGTCAAGAAAATGAAGGTTTTCTTAAACTTGGCCTGAAAAGTTTGTGTTTATCTATCCATTTTTTTTGCCACCTCATTTCCTAACTTGAGCAGATTTTAGACAAATAATGCCTGATTTTCCCTGAAACCTGAATTTTTTATACTCTAGGAATATGAAAAGGGCATCTTGAGTAATGAAGCCCAAACTTATAAGGATTCCAGCTTAATTTTCCAGGCTCCAGTGTTCTCTTTAAATTTAGAAATTTAGAAAAAATTTAGAAAAAATTTAGAAAAAGCCTTCTGGCAACCAAGATTTGCAGGTTTCACCTTAGTCTAAGCCTGTTTTTATAGACAGATTCATTTTTTTTTACATACCTGAGATGTCCTTGGGACACAAGATCAGAGTTATAAATGCTATGTTTTTATTCTTTATGTAGGATAAATTATATAATTACATAACTAATTTATTACTCTGCAGTCATTTTGTTACTATGCAATTTAAAGTATTTTCGCCATCAGCATTTGGAGAAAGCTCATACGTGTGTAGCACTATATTATAATCTGCCTGTAGGACTACATTTCATCTAGTCACTCTGTCTAGAAATGCAGTGATAGATCAAGACACTGGAACTAGTTTTGAGGTGAGCTGGTGAGCTGAGAACGCACTGAATTTGCTTTAGAATAACCAGTGCTACAGTATTTCTCTTTATGAGTTGAGTTAATATTTCTTGCTAATTGAAATATCTGGCTCTTTTATGAAGGCTGAAGGTGGGAAAGTCTCTGAAGGGTTTATGAAACTGGTATTCAAGTCTTGTTTAAAAAATAGAAGTCTTTTTGTTATTTGAAGGTGTTTAGCAAAAATCAGCAGGCATAAAATAATGCCGAAGATGTCAGTTTTCTAGACCTTGTATTGTCTTGTATTTAACTTGCTTCAATACATCTTAATAAGAATTTAAAGCAATGTATCAGAATCACTCAGGAGAAGACTCATGGCCCCCATAGACAAGTTCACAGTGCTGCTCATCCTAGAAGCTGACATGCTGGAGCAATTGTCACAGATTCTCTTCCTAAGTTTTTTGTTACAGTTTGAAAAACTTAGCAATGAATAACCTCCTTCAACTTATGTGTCAATGCCCAAAGGACTCTTAACTCATCTCAATTTAAATTAATGACCTTAGTGATAGTATTAGCAATTGGACCATGGCTCTCATGAGCCACTATTTGCATATGGAATTTGATTAATCCTGCTGGCTATGAATTTTCACTTTTAATTAGGTGTGATACTATTGCAGGAGAAAATACAAGACTACTATCAGGCAGCGACAATGTTGATTTTCTATTGAGTATTCTATTCTGCTTTGTTTGGTTGTGGTAAATTCCCTGACAATGTCTGTTTGGATCAGCTTAGAAAGGCACCATAGACCTTAAAACAGGTCTGTGCAATCTCAGTGATAGTCAGCAAAAAGAAGCACCATTTAGATTGAATATTAATAGTTTATAGTATGTAGAGAAATGGGTTTATGGTATCCCCTTCTGGTACACAGTAGCTCTATTGCCCTTAATGGCATAATAAGCCTCTTGAAATGCAGTGTTCAGTCACATAAAGCCCAGCTCCGTAGGCAAGTAGCCTCACTTTTACTGAGGCTACTTGGTTTCCCTGCCTCCTGACTGAGCAAATGTACACTGATGATAGAGTTCTGCTTAGATTTGGATCAGGACTAAATTTTGCCTGGATCTTGTAAATATGTAACATGTGGTGTCTCCTGATTTCCAGCAGGCCAATCCATATTTCTTTGACATCTTTGCACTTTGGGAGCATTGCAACATGTTTGTGTATGTCATAGCCAGGAAAACAATGTTCAGCACTTGGCTTGCCTAACAGAACTGGTGCCCACATGCTGCTTACTGCTGAGCATACCCTTGTAAGAATTAGCAGACCTTGACAAAACTATCAAGAAAATCTCAATAAAAATTAATTGAATACACTTGCAATAGAATAGCTGCTTAATGCTTCCCTTCCTTATCAGAACAACTTTAAAGAAGTACACCTTTTTCCTCAGAAATTAATTTTAATAGATGCTGATATCCACTGACCAAAAAAATGAATGATCAATGCCTATTAAACAAACATGGTTAGAAAGGCAATATATTGCTGTATCTGCTTAAAATTGAAAGAGAAGAAAACCTTCTTCTTTGAGACCACAAAAGACTTCTGAGAAGTTAGTATGTGTATCCAGCAAGGGCATAAGATGAGAATGAAGGCATAAAAGTTAGCAGGGGTAGGCCAAACTCCGAACATTGGAACAGCTTCCTCTCTGTTTTTAAAAATGCAGTTGCTGAAGTATTCAGCTGTTTGTAATATTGATCTTCATGACGAAGAACAGGAAATTTTAATGAAAGGAATTTATATTTTTGCAATAGGATTTCTTGTACTTGTGGGAGCCCTTTTTTTTCCCCCAACAGAATCTCATATAGATATAAAATTCCTTTGTGTGGCAATGTGCACTCTGCCAACATCAGTGGGAGTTAAATCTCCTCGAAAGACATCTTTGTTCAAATTCAGATTTCTTGGATGCACCCATGAAAATCTATGTGGAAAGTGACTCACCTGTATCAACATTCTAGTGCTTTTCTCTGGAAAAATATAGCATCAAACACAGGAGCAATAAACCATTTGGCTGGATTTAATTTTATTTAAATTTTGCATTGACGGCAGATGATTTGAAATGTCATGTAGAAAATGAGTAATATTAAAGTAATTTTAGAGTATGTTAGTAGAGCACAATGGCCTTGTCCATTATATAGTACCAGGATATTTCAAGTTACAGTCTTTTTCACTTTCTTCAGAAGATATTGTTACTCATATGATAATGGATATTTTCTTCAGCGTGTTACACAAAAAGCAAACTGTAGTGCAAATTTTGATTAAGATGTTGCTCTGTGGCCTTTCATATAAAATCTAATTTTATTTAATATTGCTTTCTACATGTATGCAGAAAATGGCAAGCTAATATTAATAAAAGAAGGCTTACAGGAATGTGGAACAAGAACAATAGATCCTTGCCAAAATTTATTTACCTAGCTAGACTTTCATTTCAAAGTTAGCAGCACTCTGTGATACTGGCATAATACAGAGGTCTTAAAACTCTGTTAGACATTTTTAACCTGCTTTAATTTATTCCATGGTAGTTTAATCCCCTGCTGAACGGGGATGGGGTGAATTTTGAAAAGTCATAATCCACTGAAGTAAAAAATCTGTAATGACAACATAGACAGCAGGCTTCAAGAGTTTAGTTTAAATTATTTCCAAAAATGTAAAACTTAGGGCAAGAGTTAATAGGATATTTCATACTGTTATATTTCAATCCTTTTCCAAATCTTTATACATTCGCTTGCATCTCTGCCATCAGAAATACTTCGGCTTGATTTCTGATCTTTTAAGGCAAAACCCAGAAAGCTGTAAAATTCTAATGTGAAGATTTTCACAGGGTATTGTAAATCATTTGGTCCTTCAGTTCACAGACTTTTATATGTGATAGCATAATGTTTTCTAAGCTGAAAGAAAAATGGCATTTTACAAACCAAACACCTTCCCTTCTGTCTTTGCTGGACATGGAAATGAAATTAAGATACATAATACCACAGTATCTTCATCCTTCTGCTCCTCTAGGATTTTTACAATTGACCTTATTTGTGGGTGAAAATTTGGCCCATGAATTGAATGGGAAAAATTCATGCATTTCCTATGTACTTGAAATCTACTGTTTTACGTTCTTGCTTGACTATATCTTCAGAGCTGCCTAGTTCTGGAAGTGGCTGTAACGCAAACACCTTATTTTCTTTAACCAGGAAGCTCCTTTAGTGCCAGCCATAGACCTTTACAGCTTTGCCTGGCCTCAGCATCCAGACACCTAACTTCTGCCTGAACCCCACAGGAAAAATGCTGCCTCCTTGCTAGGTTTTGGGGTGTCATGCTGGACCACCTTTTGGGTGGCATCAGATAAAGCTCTCAGGTGACTTGTTCCAAACGAAGGGATGAAAAAGTTCTGAGAGTCTGAAGTAGATATGAGGTGATAGGGTGTTTCACATGGTGGAAGATTCATACAGAAAGAGACAACTGCTTGTAAGCGATACTTATTGAAAATGAATAAATTCATAGCCACATCCCCAACTTAAGAAGTCCTTGATCTACAAAGACTTGAAAATGAAAAAGATTTTCTGGTACAAATAGTATATTCTTCCACTCATTTTGCATTTCTTGATAAAATCAACATTTAGCCATCGTTGACTGCATGGCGCAGGACCAGATGGACTTCCATTTTGAGTTGCTAATTCTTTCAAACTCTTAAATTAAATAGACAATGGCAATAATTTCCTTCTTTTGTCCCCCCCTCTAAAAGCTACATGTTTGGAGAGAAAACAATGAGTTTTCTTCTTCGAAAAACAACAGTGACAGCAGGTGTCTATCTTCACTCCTGCTTTCCAGGAAAAGTGTGGAACAAACTGTAGGGCTGGCTTACATCACTTCCCGTTGTGGTTCTGTGGTTTTAGTTCTTGATTCAAAGGCCCTACTGTTATCCAGGCAGATAGAGGAGCCTGGATTTTTAATTCCAAGTCTGATTTCCACTCTGATAGTTTGTGAAAGAAAAAAGGAAAACTTTCTATAGATCTGACTGTCACTGGGGAGAAGGCAGCACTGTCAGAATGAAATAGAGAAAAAAAAAAAAGGAGGAAGAGAAAAATATCCATTAGGGCACTGCTACTAGAAGAAATGTCTCTGTAATTACAATCTTAAGTCTGATTGATTTAAAGTACCAATCTGTCTTAGATGACTAAACACTTTTTAAAAGCCTGCTTACTAAACAATTTTTTAGCCACTAGTGAAGAGAACAGGATCAAGAAAACTAATTTTTCAGATTCTAAATACTTGTGAAATTTTTTCATGTGATTAAATCAAATTCAAAAGATAACTATTAGTACAAATCTGCACTGTTTCTTACAGGAAACCTCCAGATGGGGAATTTCCTATATCTAAAGGAGAAGCAGTACTAGCAAGTGTGCATGCCTTGCTATATGAGTACCATATCACTTCATCAGCTTCAGCATGCTTACAGATGTATAGGGAGAAGTGCACTTCGGCAGGAGTAGAGGATTTCAGAAGGCATTTATATAGAGCATTCATTGCCCTGCTTCCAGCCTACAGCCTTTGTGTTCTCTCCCTAGAATTGTCTCCAGGGCAAGCTATGCACCACAGGTCAGATTATTCTTGGTTACTGTTGGGTGACTAGGTGAAGAGCATTTATTCAATTTGGAAAGTTCATCAATAATTCATGGAGTTAAAGGACACAGTCCATTCCGTTTCTCTCTTGTTTATGGAATAGGCCTAGGATTCCAAGTGAAAGAATAGATCAGTGAATCCCAACGAAGATCACGGGCTGGACTGGCAAAGGATATTGCTATCACTCAGGACCTAACAGCTGGCAGGCCACCAGCTTTTTTTATCAGTCTGCTACCATTAAGAGGGCTTGTGGAAGTGTCATAGCTTAGCCCACAGTCCAGGAATTCAAGGGAAAGGAAATGAAACTCTAATTCTTAAGGATTTTTACTGGGACCAAACACTTAAAGTGTTTTACCATCTTTTCATTTCCTGAAAATTATTTGAGACTAGCTAGTTTTCAGATTTATTTATAACAGGCAATGTACATTGTGTAGAAAGAATTGTAAAATTGTAATTTTTGCTAGCTTGTTTGTTTTGCAGAACAGCCATTCCAATATCTTAGTATTTTATGATAACAACTGTTAAGAATTATAATGCACCAAAACAAAAACGCATTGCTACTTTTTTATTGGTACCCTCATCTTTCTGTGGGTACAAATTTTCTAATTAGTCTTTGATTCTTAGTCAGATCTCAAAGAGATATCAACTGATGCAGGCACTGCAATTTCAGTGATGTTAAATTTCCCTGAATTTATATCAGCTGTTGTCAGCTGAATTTATATCAGCTTCTCGTCTTGCATAACTGCTGTTGTGTGAATGATGAAAAAAGCTCAGGTAGCTACCTTTTTGTTTTAACAAGGGCCATTTGAAGCAAGAATGATAGCTCATAGATTGAAACCAAAAAAATGCAGAATTTAAAGCTGAGCTGACCACAGTTAATATAAGTATTCTGAATTTTGTGACTCCTAAGGATCTTCTATATAAAAATTGCTGTAACAGTGTATGTTAAGTTCAATTCTTAACCAAATAGTAGTAAAAAAAATTGCAAAATTGCATTCCTTCTGTTTTCTGTGTGACAACAAATGATCATTTTTTATGCTTAAATGAATGATCCTAAATGATTACTTTAGAAAATATTTAGAAAACTTCAGATACTTCTTTTTATATGGTCAGTAATCAGTTCAGCACTCTTTAATGACCAAACCCAAATAAAATATTATGAATTAGTAGAGAAAAAAGACTGAACAAATAATGGAAGGCCATATTTGCCATCACACAGGACTATGGCTCTGCTGCATCTTGAATACCCTGCACCATTCTGGTCTCCTCATTTTAAAGACAGAACTGGGAGTGGAGAATGACAAAAAGGAAATTCAAAGGTATAGGTATAGAATCACTTATGTACGAGGATTATTTGCATGATACAGGAGGCTGTTAGGCTGGAAAAGATATCATTATCTGTTTACTATTATGAATGGATATAGTTGAATGGATATCATGTACTAGTGAGGTAGAAGGAGGCTTCCTCATGCAGCTAGGAATCATCAAATTTTCCACTCAATCGTATTTGTAGAAAAAATACTTAAAGCATAGCAGCAAAGAAAAGTAAGAAGGAGCATGGGAAATTTGGATAGAGACAGAATTTTTTATCTGAAGGGTTCTCCAAAGAAGGTGTCAGAAACGAGGTTCAAAACAAACCATAGGAGGAAACAGAGCTGTGGAACTCATTGCTGAAGTACCTTATGAATGTTAAAAGTTTGCAAAGTTTCAAAGTGAACAAATGCACAGCAGATCAGTCTGTTTTGAGTTACTGAAACAGAAAAATCATTTGGTCCTTCAGTTCACAGACTTTTATAAGTGATAGCATAATATCTTAAAAATGAAAGAGAAATGATGAAACAGAAAACATATACAGAAACAATATCTAGCGGATGAAACTGGAATTATTGGACAGCTGGGAAGAAATTAGGGGTTTATAATATGCTTGCCATGTTCTTGCCCTTCTCCAGGCATCTCTTATAATTGCTATTGGAGACAAGAGGGTTTTTCTAAATGAGTCTTTAGTTTGACCCTGCATAGCTACTTTTGAGTTCTCATTTGACAGTAGATCATGAGTTACTGTTCTATTTGTCAGACTCATCTGACTTTGAAGATTTTTTGAATGACCAACACACATCCTTATTCTTTTCATGTTATGTAGCAAAAAAGTTTGTAAGTTAAAACCAGAGAGACCTGTTTCTGTGAAATAATCATGTATAATGTTTTCTGTGTTTGTCCTCCCTTTCCCAAGTGCCCATTTTAACAGATACAAGTACTTCAGTGTGTTTTACTCTCTCCCATTATAATCATATCTGTATTATTTTGTGCTCTCTGTTTCTTTGTTTTTTATCAAATACCTGTAGAATATTGACTTTGGTTTTTCTGGAAATTATTCACTGAATAAAATATTTCCATGTCACTGGTAACTTTGTACAATGTGTAGACAGCTGCAGGAAGAAAAAGGGATCTAAATGGAACAGTAAACTCAGTCTTGTTTTCTCTCCACCCATTGCATAAACAAGATGAATATATGGACACTGGATTCAGTGACAATTTTCTGTGTGCTGCCCTGCCTTATAAGCTCCCCAGCTTATTGTAATGTCCATCAATACTCTCCAACCTATGTTGTATCTGAGATATCTTACCAAGGAAAGAAAATTTTGAATTCTTTTATGCACAGTATTTGGAAACAAAGTGCTGCCAAATTCTTACAGTGCTATGCCATTAAAAACAGTCTTAATTTCTGATTAGTTATTTACCTAAAGAGAGAGATTTTCCACCTTGAGTATTAGATTGTTTGCATTTTCATTTGCTCTCAAGTAATCATACGTTCAGAGGCATAAATGCATAATTTCTAAACTAATACCATAATTATAGGTAAGGAACTGTAGTAGAGCTAGGATAAAAGGGAAAGAGTGAGAAATCAAGATGCATTCTTTACCTTTTTAATTACTATTTTTTAAAATCTCAAATTGGTCAGTCTTAAATTAATGTTATTATCTGTATGGTTGATTTTACACTGAGAAGAGGACCTAAATCACCATTTGAGGCTTTCATGGTTTCCTGAAATTCCTTTTTAATTTCATTTTCTCTGCTCTAAATGTTAAGGTTTGACTTGGCAAAGGATTCAGTTTAGTGAATTGAAATTTCAGTGTCTTGAAAGAGAACTCCAACATTTCTGAGACAAATAAGCTGCCTATCCTTTAGGAAGTCCTAAAAGAACTTCATATATTAATTAAAATATGCTTAATGAAATTAACATTAAAAAAAATTCATCGTCCTCAAAATGTATCATAGAAAACAACGGGTGCCCAATCACACCACTGTCTTTCCTTCAAAGAAGTAGGAGAAATGGTAGAGCAATTTGTCAGTATTTGTTTGAAAAGAGTTGTCCAGCAGTAGTAAAAGCTCCTGGTGCCTTTTCAATATCAGTAGACTTCGCTAGGTAGTAGAAATCCATATTTTCCAGTAAAAGTACAAGACCAGAACCAAATACCAGTATGCCATGCTCAATAAGTGTTTTTCCAATTACACTTGTAGTGCTAGCGAAACACTTCTAACTTTTTTTGCTCCTTTCTATTTTTTTATACAAACATTTGTACCATCATCATTCAAAACCACTTCTGGCTATGCAGTCATGAAGGAAATCCCCCTATTCAGCCCTTTAGCAACACTGATTTATTGCAGTGGTGTTTTGAGTTAACACTGATAAACAGCTAAGAACCTCACAATTCTTTGTTTACTTTCACCCCTTTTCCCAGTGGGATGGGGAAGAGGAATAGAAGAATAAAAGCAAGAAAACTTGGGAGTCAAGACAAAGAAAAGTTTAATAATTGAAGAATAGTAATAGTAGAAGAAAGAAGAAAACAAACCAGAACAAGTGATGCAAAGGCAACACTCAACAGACAACGCCAGTGGGTAGAATGGTGACCAACCAGTTCTTTAACAAAAAATGGCTACTCCCTCTAAACGCCCCACTCTTTTTAATTGCTAAGCATGATGCTACATATTGTGGAATATCTCTAGTGAATTCAGGTTCTCTGCTCAGTTGTGTCCATTCCCAATCCATTGTGCAGCTCCCCAGTCTATTCACTTGAGGGGCTGAGAGAGAAACAGAGAAGGCCTTGGTGCTGTACATTGTTCAGCCAGAGATAGAGCTTGAGTGTGTTACAAGTGTTTGGGTCAAAAGCCTAAACCACAGCACCATGTGAGCTGCTATGAAGAAAATGGACTCCCTCTTAGACAGAGCCATTGAAATTGGGCCAAACGTTTCAATGTTTCATCCAGGAGTGACACTTGGCTATGGAAAAGAAGGCAAAAATTGTTATAGTGAACTAAGCGATAAAGTAGAATATGCAAATTCCTGAATTATATGAAGATATCCTCAAGGAAGAGGACAAAGAAACCACCATGGAATTTAGGCTGCTCCATATTTTATTATCCACTTTAAATTGGCTCTTTTTCCATGCACCCCTAAAATGGATCTATGTTTCAGTTTTGCAATACTAAGTGCAAGACCTCATGCTTTTGCATGCTCTTTCTTGTAGTATTGCAGCCTTGTGTTTGGGAAGAGGAGAGATTGAAGAAAACTGAAGTTCAGTTCATGTGAAAGAACTGCTGTATTTGCAGAAATTCTATTACACAGCAATGCTCTGCGTTATTGGGTGTGTATCCTCTGAGGATACTTTCTATAGCATGTGGTATACTAGCAGTATATGAAAAAGCAGTTGGATGGAAAATGTTAGTGAAGCACAATGAATTCTAGAGCCTTTTTATTAATGCTCCCAGGCTGTTTTTTTAGTGTTTACACAGACTTGACTGGGAAGGGCAGGTTCAGGCCTTTACTCATGAATGCAACCAGTTAGCCTCACTGAAAATCACAAACAGAGGTCTCAGGGCTAACTGCACAGCCAGAAATCTTTCAGGTATTACAAAATCGATGACAGTAACAATCAGTTGTATCTGTTAGATTGGATATGAGGCAGTATAGAATGCATGAAGCCTAAATCATCCATTTCCATGAAATCCGCTGGCTTTCAAAAAACCACGTATTGGATCATCAATCATTTCAGAAAATAACTCCTCCCTTTCCTGAGTCTTCAGTTTCACATATTTGAAAAAAAGAGAGACCTCTTTTAAAGGTTTTTTATTCTCTTACATATTGTTACATTGGAACTGGTAGTCTAATCCTATGAAATGTAGATCATTAGATGAAGAAAGGAAAACAAAGGAAAAACACTGTAAGAAAAGAAAATGAGAGTGGTAAGCAGTCTGTATCCTACCTACAGATTGCTGGTTTACTAACTCAGCTAGCTTACTGCTTAAATTCATTGTGGGTTGACAGTTTCATTCTAGACAGGCACATTTTTCCTTTTAACCACATTTCTTTTCTTATTTTGCCCTCCTTCCCCATATGCCATAGAAAAAAATATATTCTGAGTCTCTTTCTCCCTGTGACGTCTTCATTGCTGCTTCATTAACCAGTGCACCATCAGTGCATTTTATTACAGCTTCTCTCCTGGCCTACTGTGTTATTGCTAAGATGCAGCTATGAACTGGCTATCAAAATGCTAGTCTGTGTTTCAATCCTTCTGTCCATTCAAAAGAGGGGGAAGTTGTATCTGGTAAAATCCTGAATTAAACCCATATTTTATCTATTATCCTTACTGGCCCCACGTGAAATGGATTGGGGAGGTATAGTGTAGGATGCGACAGATTTATTTACCTATTTATTTGCTGTAAAAGGCTGGGGGCATATCTTCTGTCTGATTGGTGTATTAAGACAATTTAGAATGATTTTATGTATGTGCCTTCAAATGACCTTGAAAAACTACTGAAGTTAATGAAAATGTGTTTCAATTTCATGATTGTTAAGAAATGAAAAGGCCATGCTGTGATAGATATCCTCCGTGACATATACCTCCAGTTGTACCAGTAGGGAGGGGACATGATTTAAATACTATCTGGTTTCCAATGGGTTTCCTGGGTATGGAATGCACTTAATTCATTTTTAAGTGAAGAGAAAGATATAACTGGAAGTACGACAGAAGCACATAAATCAGTGCCAGACCACAGAAGAATTAAACAGGCATATTTGAAATCTCATATGTAGCCATGAGAAGAGAAATAGGAAACTTGATGGACTCTTCAGAGCAGTGCAAATGTTAAAAATTTGGGCAGTGTGTATGGTGCAAATTTTAGGAGGAATGGGGCTACATGTATTGTCAGTCCCTTTCCATCCACCCTGCATGAATTCCAGCCCTCCCAGGTACACTCTGTCAGAGCTCTCTGCCAGTGCTGCATGTTAGACAGCTGTGAGCCTGCATCTGTTCTCTGTTTTCCACTCAATTAAAGCAAAGAGAAAAAATATAAATAAGATAAATTGCTCTGACAGTAAATTTTGTGAAAAACTATGTCTGAAATATACGATTTTGCATGAACTTGGTGCAAGATATTCTTTTCTTTTAAAATGTGATTTTGCAGGGTTTTTTTATTACTGCTTTTAAATTGGTGCCTCTATTTTTTTCGTAAAGATACAAAAGGCTTTCTGTCTTACACAGATCACTATTTAATTTGGGGAGGAAATGGTGAAAAAAGAAGTGAAGCGAGGAAGGAGAAATGCTTGTCATACTAGATACAGACAAACCAAATTGGTAGTTGGTCTGTAAGGGATTATTAGCAAAGGCTGTGACTCCTCCTTCATTAACTGACATGGAGTACACTGTATGTACAGCTGTTGACTCAAAACTCATTAAAATTTTCATTATTCTGTTATTTATACTGTAGTTGTGACTGAAGGTCCCAGTCAAGAACATAGACCAATGAGTATTCATAAAAGCAGTAGGGAAATTGTATTATTATTATTAGATTCATAATGACATGACTCCAAGCGTGGTCAGGCTGGCACCACCAAGACAGCACCCTGACAGTGGATGCCAGGGGCAGCAAAAATAAAAGAATGTCTCTGAGGGCAGAAGACACAGCAACTTTGCAGAGTGAAAATTCAAGCAAGAACACTTCACTCTGAGATGCCACATATAGCCTGAAGGATAACAAGGCTGTGTACCTCAGTTTTTGTAGTAATTAATTGCACACTCATCACTCACAGACATCATAACAGAAGAATAATGTGAATGTGATTAAATCTGAAGGCCAATTTAAAAAAAAACTGCAAAGGAGAATTGAGTAATAATTACTTAGAAAGTGGAGGAAAACAGACATTTCTCTTTTGGTTTACTGGGTAGAGAGGTAAAATTTAATTTCTCAAATAAATATTTCTCTATGATTAGGAAATCTGGTCATTTTAGTATTGGGTGGAAATGATGGGGTTTGTATCACAAATCTCAATATATTGTTTTTCTTCCTTTCTTTTTAAGGTTACCTGTGCAAATTTAACAAATGGAGGAAAAACAGAACTTCTAAAATCAGGAAGCTCCAAATCCACACTAAAGCACATATGGACAGAAAGTAGCAAAGACTTGTCCATCAGCCGACTGCTGTCACAGACTTTTCGTGGAAAGGAAAATGATACAGATTTGGACCTGCGATACGATGCCCCAGAAACTTATTCTGAACAAGATCTCTGGGACTGGCTGAGGAACTCCACAGATCTGCAAGAGCCTCGGCCCAGAGCAAAGAGACGGCCCATTGTCAAGACTGGGAAATTTAAAAAAATGTTTGGCTGGGGAGATTTTCATTCCAACATCAAGACTGTGAAGCTAAATCTGTTAATAACAGGGAAAATCGTTGACCATGGCAATGGGACGTTTAGTGTTTACTTCAGGCATAACTCCACTGGTCAAGGGAATGTATCTGTGAGCCTAGTGCCCCCCACAAAAATAGTGGAATTTGACTTGGCACAACAGACAGTGATTGATGCCAAAGATTCCAAGTCCTTTAACTGTCGAATTGAGTATGAAAAGGTTGACAAGGCTACCAAGAATACACTCTGCAACTATGACCCTTCAAAAACCTGTTATCAGGAGCAAACCCAGAGCCACGTGTCATGGCTCTGCTCCAAGCCCTTTAAAGTAATCTGCATTTACATTTCCTTTTATAGTACAGATTATAAACTAGTACAGAAGGTGTGTCCTGATTACAACTACCACAGTGACACACCCTACTTCCCTTCAGGGTGAGGACCAACTTGTGTCTGAGACTGAAGCCTGGGGAATAAAAGAGGTTGAATAACAGGGCTGTAACCTCAAGGAGGAAGGCCACATTTATTGCCTGGAATGTGTCTACCTGCTGCTGATGATGTCAAATGGCTGCAAATATGTTAGTGGAAAACAATCTAATGTAATTTTTGCCCAGTCAGCTCCATGTATCAATCTAGGTGTAAATCACTATGGATTTGAAATAAAACCATACACATACACAGAGACATGTGCACACTTTTCAGCACACATTATTGAGATTCCTGTTAAGAAATCTTTCATTGTCTGATATCTAAGGATTCAGCATAACCTATCATCAAGCAAAATGGATTAACTAAACAGTACAAGGTTTCTAACGCAGACTGTTATGGAAATCTCCTTGAAAGTCCTTTGAGTACATGCCAATCAATAATCCCCACTCATGCATTCTACTGCTTGGAGTAGCTGTACTGGTAAATAATACTGTAGGAATAAATGTTAAAATGGGAAAAAAAGTGTGTTTAGAGTTCAGTATTCCATATTATATGAACACAACAAAGTGTCATGACTTTTCCCAGCACACAGTAGGCACATTCAAGGTGGTGTTGGTGGCTCTTTTTCCATGGAGCAAGCCTGTTTCTAGTAAAGATGGGCAAACATTTGGAATTTACATGTGAGCAGACATTCTGGTTTAATGTTTCTCTGAGTCTTTAAACTCTGATTCTTTAAACTTGTTTGAGTTTAGGCCAACTAAACTACTTAAAAACTGGAATTGATCTCTAAGAAGGAAAATGCCTGGCGGAGAACATGTAAGTTATAAGTGGCTGTCTTATCTTTATTACAAAATATTGTAAGAAATTCAATATCCTAGTCTTCATTTGTATGAATGGTTTGTATTGTACATAATTTAACCAGTGTTATTTGAGCTGCTTATTAATATTAACTTGTAATTGTCTCTCTGCTTGTTATTGGTTAAAACAATCAAGGAAATGAGGAATTCATTTTATCAATGTAGCTGTAAACTCCATTAAAAACAGAACTATGTACAAAGCATTTATTCAGCTAAAGTATTGTTGAAAGCTATACATATACAACATTACAGTCTGTCTGTATTTAGATATTTTATTTCCAGAGGAAAAAAATGAACTGTACATAAAAATAAAAAAAATCTTAAAGTTGAATTTCAATATGTACTGTGTAGATAGTAGTTTAAATAGTTCTGACAAGCGGGTAGTACTCTAAGTCTAATATGATTTTCAATATTGTCTCCTTGCATATGTACATATATAGACATCTATTTATGAATTTGTGTGTGTGTATATTTGTGTGTGTATTACTACATGTGTGTGTGAGTGTGTGCAAATACATATATATATGTTGAATACATAAAACTTTCTTGAGCCCTTTTCCTAGCAAGAAGATCTTATTACTGAAGGTCTTGCTACTTCAAGCAGAAGCCCCCACTCCAATAAGAAATTACAGGGGCAGGGCTTTAATTAAAATGAGTCATTATAATTTAGAAGTGGGAAAACATAGAGCCACTCTCTGTGTACAAAGGCCTGTCTTTGCCTTAATTCTAGCCTCCTGTGAGGTACTGATCTCTATGGAATGGAGAGATCCCTTTTTATGGTACTAGGGAATTTTCTTCCTGTAAGAAATAGCTCATGTTTTTTATATATTTATATTTTATGGAAAGTGGCATACTTAATCCCCAACATCCAGAAAACCAGCAACTGTAAGAAGTCCATGCTTAAAAGAAGGCTGCCCAAAGAAGAACTCAGTATTTCATATCATGTCTTTCAGAATTATCATTCCTGGAAATGTTTCTTTACCCTTCCACCCTTGCCCCCATGTTCTGTGCTCTTGGGTCACAACTGCAAATGCAAATATGGGTCAGCTTCCAGCTATGTGCAGCATTATGAACAGCTTCTCCAAAATCCCAATAAACGCTCCATTAGTGTTTCAAGAACTGAAAAGTTCAAAGCAACTACCAGTTGAGGACCTGTCATGCTGAAATGTGCAGAACCCAAATGAGAATGGAACAAAGCAAATGGATAACATCACTCAAAGTAAATGTTTTCCCACTGATGTACCAGTAGGAGAGGAGATTTTCATATTATTATTGCTTTGGCTTCTTTGAATAGATATGCTTGTGGGAATTTCTTCATTATGTATGACATTTCCCAGGACAAAACTGTGACCCCAGACCATGTGTAGTTTTGGAGAAATGAATTTTCCAAGCCATGTAGTTCATATTCTGATCTCATTCACGAATATGCTGACACACAATTTTTTTTTTCCTTTGACAGGGATTATGATTAAACTGGTAGTGTTTATCCCTTTTGCTCTATGAAAAGTAATTGTTATGAATATAAACCATAAAGTAATTTGTGTTGTTGCCAATAGTTAGATCTTGGGTCTATTAAATCAATGGGAATTTTTCTATTGATTTCAATATAAATTTCCATTTAATAGTATGTAGAACTCCAGTGTTAAATATGATTAACAATCTTAGCAATCTGTATTACAATTGAGCATTATATGGTTCATTTATATTCCTGGAAAATGGATGTGAAATACTATTGCTGGTACAGTTTCTTTATTTTCTATATATTTTAAAACTTCCCATAAATATATGAAATATATACATTCTGTTCATATATAAATATTTGTCCACTTTTCAGGTAACATCCATACAAAAAGGAACTATTAATCATGCAATGGTTTTGATGCTATTAATTGTGGTTGTTGGTATTTTGTCTGCCTCTGTCACAGTCATTTATACTACTAATTAGTCTTAAGCCTTTGAAGAATTTGCTCTTCTTCACAAACATTGTTGAGTTTGAACTTGAAAGAGCCCTCTTGGTGACTGAGTTGTGAAACAGTGATCTAATATCAGAATAGATAATATATTACTTAGGTGCTAGTTCATTGCATTCCATTCAATCTATTTGGGAAATATTTTGTGTTTGCTAACTTTGTTAAAGAATGTTTTTGGTTCTGTCATTTGAAAAAGGATTTTAATGAACATGAATGTGTTAAGTCAGTTAAACAATGTATGTATGAGTCTCTGGGTCTTGCACATGAACAATGCCTTAATGGAGTGCTAGGCCAGGCAAATGTTGCCACACTATAACTCACTAATTCTAGACGTAATAAAGATGTATAACTCTAAAGGTATATTTTAACTCTAAAGGTATATTTTTAGGATTAAAGAAGATTAAGTTACTTATTTTTAAGGAGTGAAGAGACTGTTTCTGTTCTCCTTTTTTTTTTTTTTAACTTTCAAATCATGCTTTGGCTCTTATTTTCACTTCATAGAGAAATCACAGACAGAGATATTTTAATGAATTATTTCTGGTGGAAAAATACATGGATCATGCACTTGAGCAAGTATCAGCATATTAAAATTGCCTTGCATGGATCAGTGTTATTATTTATGTGTCAGTTCCTGTGCTTTTTAAAAAATGAATCCAAAATGTAGGAAATGGGAATTGCAAAAAATCTGCAAAAATCACTGACCAAAGTTCTAAACAGTGGTGGAAACCTGTATGGCTTTCCCTTGTTAATTTTATCAAAATATTTCAGCATGGGGCAGAAAATTTGCTATCTTCTCTCCTGATGAAATCACATGTAAAATTTTATCCCTTTCTCCCTTTTTCCTCTTACACTGATAGTAAGTGAAGTAAAAAATTCATCTTCACACAGACATTGTTTTTCAAAGTTTGTCCTTAGTTAAAAAGTAATGATGTCAGAAACCGTTGAAAATTACTGTAGTAACTTTCAGTAAACTTAGAAATATCCAAACTCCATTTATAGGAGAGCAGAATGGAAGACTTGTAGTGCTCTGATACCTGTTAGCACGGAAATTTAAATACTATTCAAGTAATTTTGTCAGAGGGCAGTTTTACCTTAAATAAATCATGACATCCTTATGAATCCTGAATGCTGTGTTGTAAACTGCAATTCTAGTAGAATATCATAAACCACTCTGAAAATTATGTGTTAGAGAATCGTGGAAGAAAAAGGATTAAAAAATATCTGCTCAGCTTACAGCAAAACCAGCCTAAAGCATAGATAACTGACCTGAAGAATTATTCTTCAACAGAAGGCAATGAACCTCAGTCTTGGCATCTTGTGGGTCCTTCTACGTCCTTCTGTGGCAGAGTTAGTAAAATTTGTATCTAACTGCATCTAGTAAAGGAAGAAAGGCTTTTCTCTTGTGATCTGTACTTAGCTGCATGTCATAGGACTGCCAGAGACCTCAAATGTCGGCATCAAGGATCTGTTGTGCTAGGAGCAGCATAATATATAATGTATCCAGAACCTATTTGGTAATGGTTTTGATGCCAAGAACTCCTAATTTTCAAGGCAGTATACTGTAGAGTTCTTGTGAACTGTATTCTTATAAATTTGAAGCATACTGTTTATGATTCTTTTTGTTAAACATACACAGTTCCCAAAAAAGAGGTATTTTTAAAATCTCATACATACATTAATGAAATACAAACACTCTTGGCCCTTCTGATTAGCTACAGCTACCTCTTTAATTTATAAATATAAATACTATTTCCAAAAATATTTTGACAGTGGAAGAACAGAGTATTTTATAACAAAAAAAAACTTTTAATTTTTTCTTTCTTTTTTTCAATGGTCAAAATCTTACTAAAATTATGATAAAATTGGCAGATTAAATAATTTTCTAGATCAATTGGACAAAATAAATATCTATGGATATGGTTAACACTTTTTGCTGCTTGGGAGAGGAACACTCATTAAAAGTAAATTGTCATTTGTAAAGATACAATAAATTGTGGGACTGTGGGAATATTGTATTTCCTTGAGTAATATCTCTGACAATATGATCTAATACTTGTTGCATGATTTCTCCAAAAACTAGATGCATCTTACAGCTAAAAGTTAAATTTTCTCATTGTTTCCTGTATTCTGTGCTAATTAGTTAACATATTCAAACTAGCAAGCAGATTACTTTGTTTTGTATAGATTTCGCATTGGAAAATATCTATATGATTTTTTAATTCTCTTTTAGGGACACAGGTGGTGAATCTCTGCTTGAGCTTGGACTGATATCCTGTGTATGATATACATAATTTTGAATCCTTTATCTTAGTTTGCCTTTGAGATAAAGAAAGAAATGTAGTTTTTGTAGGTGCTTTACATAAGAGCAAGCCAATGACTCACTTGAACTTTAATTCTAAGAGAGAGATAGTTCCATTGTCAAAGAAGGAATTTGAGAAAATGGAGCATGCTTGGGAATTATTCCTAGTTCAAACTGTACCTCAGTCATGTCTCAAGCAGGGATATTGCTATGAGGGAAGCCTTAAGTGGTGTGTGAAATGAACTTCTGCCTGTTGTTAATAAGAAATCAGAGGCACCAAAAGAAAATTTATAAGTTTGAAGCAGTTCATACACATCAGTGAAGATATGGCAATTAGCCATTTCAAAAAGTAAATCACTGTTTTATGAAAGGGCTACTGAGTTTCTAGGAAAAGCCCAATGCATATGCAGATGTGTTCATCACAGAAAATAAGTAAAGCCAGATTTGGCAAAGGCATAAATAACATGAGACTTTTAGTTCCTTATCTAAGTGACAGAAAATCTAGAATGAGATGCAAAAGCCCACTTAGAAACAGGTAACCTAAGGAAAAATGAGATCAGTTATGAGGTGTAAATAAAAAGTCATATTAATTCTTCCAGTATCCAATAGCTGTAATTGTTAAATTTATTATGACATATTTATGAAGCCTTTTAAAATTTCTTTTGTGAAAGTAAATTATTTTGATTAGTCATAGAGTGGAAATAAAGATGGAATTTTTTGCAAGGAAGTTTCTACAATTGCAACATACTTCTTCCAGAGGCAAATACTCTGAACTCCTTTCAACTGGCTACATGGGGAATCCAGAACTGTGATCGCTGAGAGTGAACAAACCAGAAATAATAGAACTTGAATGGCAGGAACCATGGTGATTTTGAGTCCATTGTATGTTAATTTTGTTGTGTTTGACAGTTCAGTTTGTGTTTGTATTTTTGTAAATCTAGAGGCATAAGAAATGCAGTTATTTAACCATGATTCACTTTAACACTGAGTGTGGAGTTCACTCATAAAGTCAATGAAACAAACTGATATATAAGTGTATGACATTAGGTGCTCTAATCTGTATTTTGCTAATGACCTGTAGGTCATGTCCAGCTAATAAGGTGGACAGACACTAACAACATAGCTTGTGTAGCAAATGAATTCCCAAAATGAATCTTCCGTGACTTGAGAAAGAATTACTGAAACCTTTAGCTGATGAACCTCAGTAAGTTAGCTGTATCTCTTCAGAAAACAGGAGTAATACTTGCAAACTTTGAATGGTATTTTTCTCAAGAGCTCACCAATATTTTCCAGTACCATTTCCATTTTATAGAATTACCATATATCCTCTGCATATTAGAGGCTTGCCATTTCTTTAATCAAAGCTATTACTCTGAGAAATGTTTTAGCAAGTAATCTCCCATTTTTCGTGAGATACTTTTTTCCTAAAACTTCTTGTACTATTATTCTACAAATGTTGAGCATTTCTACTTTTTACCCTGCAGGCTATGCTGTTACTGAATTTACTCACCCAAAAGAAGGCTTTTCCTCCCACTGAGGTAAAAGCATCCCTTTCGTTTATTCATGGGAATCACAAATTTGCCCAATTTACTTACTTTTTCTAATTGCACAAATATTGCCTGTAAAATTGCTTTTAATTAACCACTCCAAAATAACTGTGTTGGTCTTTTCAGAACAACTCCCATTTCATCAGTCTCTAATACAGTTGAAGACTACAAAATGAATGCAATATTTTACATGGAATTCCAAAGATAAAGGGTCTCATCACCTTTCTCTAATGAAGTTCCTTCATATTAATAGTTACAGTGGTTTCTCTCAGGTCCTAAACTGCAAAAACTTTACTGCTAATGAGCTCTCCACTATTATTTCTATTAGAAGCAATTCTTAATTATATGGCTTTTCAGTGTTCTTTCTCATTTCAGTTTTGAAGTAGCAGTCTTCAGATGTATTCATGACCACTTTCCTTTGCCACTACTTTATGCAAGTCTACCTCTTTAGACCCATTTTTAATACATTTCTAACCTCATAGATGTAAGAATTGCTTATGAACTTCATTAGCACATTAGTTAGACTTCTAGCTAACTGTTGTGATGTCATAAAGGTAGGAAATATTTTATTGCTCTTTTCTGATTGGTTTCTGGTCTTCCTTCTTCCCTCTTTGTTGTGTTTTTTCTTACTCTGATTTGAAGTCCACTTGTCTGCTTCAGATCAGATGTGAGTAGTGCTCACTGATGTGTTTACACATAGGAAGGGATGAAATATATAATTACGTTTTCTATTAAAAATTGATACAATGAGGTGATTGTGTAAACTCGTTTAGAAATACTAGGTAACAGGCGGTAGTCGTACTTGTAACTAATCCTCAGGCATGCCATAAAAAAAAAAAAAAGAAGTTACTTTATTCATGGGGCTGGGAACTAATGTAAAAATGTTGTTGCCTGTGTCTAAATATCACTAAAGGCAAAATGATTAGCTTGGTGGTAGAACAAATCAGTAATAAAATTTCATATAATTCCTAGGAAACACACACCATATTTCTTATATCTGTCTAGGTAGAAGGCTAATATACAATTGTATTAACATAGTATTATTAACAGTATTTTAATAAGGCTTTACACTGGATTCCTTTTGCTACTTGTATATGACCTAGACCATCTGATGGCTTGTTGCCAAGAGAAGGCAACTAACTTTCTGTAACTGTAATCTCCCCTTTGACCTTTTGAATTTGTAAATTCCCAGAACATTTAGTTTACTGAGTTATTATACTTTAAATTTACTCTTCATTCTTTTTCTAGCAGGTAATGTTTTTTGGTTTCTCAGTCTGAAATCATTTCCATGTACTGTCTTTGTGGAAGAGAAATGCAGTCAACTCAAAAGTTTATTTTTTAGGCTAGCTGGGTCCTAATATACAATGGGTTAAATCTGTTATAACATGCAAGCTGTAAATTCAGCACAGAGCACATTCAATAATGGAAATTATATCTGGATAATCAGGAGGCAAATAGAATGACAATTAAGTAAGCAAATGCAAATGAACAATAAAAGAATACATATAAATATTAGCATAATTTGCATATTATTGCAATTAATATTTATTTTTCTTTTCAATGGTGAGAAGTATAGCACTAAAATTTCTTTTTACATATAGCAAAGATGAGGAAAATAAGTTAGATGAGAAACTTAAAAATGGGTGATAAATGATCGATGTAAAATTAGAGTCCCATTAACTTATTGTCAGGCTTCACTCCATAGGTGCTGCTGCTCCATTGCTAATTGCAAAGACTATGTTTGAGCCAAGTACACCACTTGAAGGTGTACTTGGCTCAAATATATTCTTTGCAATATATTGTAAACCACACACTACTAGAAGGTTTACATTTTAGCATGGCTGCTATAGGTTTAAAAACAAATGAGAGGGAGTTGCAAAGCTGTTTATTTCTGACCTCCTGCCCAGAGAAAGGTTCAAGAATGTTTAGACCACATGGAAAGATGTTTGTCTATGAATAGTTTTTAGGACATCCAGTGTGCTTAATTACAGTGTTCTTTCTAGGTAAATTGTCTCCAAACTCAGTAGTTCTCAAACTGTATGTTCTTGTACCCTTTCCTCAAAGAAAGTTGACCTTGAAGTCTTTTATTTTCTTACTGCTGTTCTTGCACTCACTCCTAGAACATGTCATGATGTTAAAAAGGAGAGTAATGGACCAATTTACCCTTATTTCCACTGTTGCCCTGCTCTTGTATCCCTCAGGATGGTATACATCAACACAAACTGCTGGTATGGAATACCAGAATTGCAAATGAAACAATTATTTCCTTCCAAGTCTTCTTGGACTGGAAAAAAAAAGGCAGAAAGTTCTCTTATAACACTATTTTATGTCTTTAAAGACAGCTACCATACTCAGCCATCAGTCATAGTTTTCTTGTATTTAGCAGTCTTGGTTCCTATAGCATGTTTGACTGCATTCTTCTGACTACTCTAAAACCTGCCTACCCTTTCAAGTGGAACTCCAAAGAAAACAGACTATTCTGGTTTATGTCTTGGCAACAGTGAGAAAAGCAGAATGTGAATAATTCTCTTTTGTTCCTTTCTGTGTACTTGTAACAGCGTTCTATGTAATACCAACACCATAGTTATTTATCATCATTTATCATTTACTATGCTGGTTATGCTGACTACAACCTGCTTATACAGTAAGGCTGTTGAACCTGTAATTCCACATTTTCTATTTGTGCATTCTATGTTTTTTTCTGCCTATGTTAGAATTTAAATTACCAAATTTCAGTAAGATAGGGTGGAAATTTACAGCACACTAGCTTCTCTATGCCAGATTCCCTTGTGTACTTGTAGCCTGCACTAATGCTGTCCCTGTGAAAAATGTGAAGGGGGAGACGTCACAGAGAGCTATACTTCCTGCTTAGTAAATTGTCAGCATGAAAAGTTAGTATGCAGCATCAAGTGTACTGCAAATTCATGCTTCAGTTTGCTGTACTAATCTGTTTGTGTAGACACGCCCCAAGTGTAGTACTCTGCACTTGTCTCTATTGAATTTCTTCTTATTGATTTCAGACCAATCCCTCCATTTATCAAAATAACTTTGGTATTCAATAAAGCTCTTCTCTCCTCCCCTTTTTCCTTTCAAAGTTACATCAACTCTTCATAGTCTTTGTAGTCTTTAATGATATTGTAAATCATTCCGAGATGGCACAGGTGGAGTCTTAATATTGTGAGACTAACCAAGATGGCATTTTTACAGTTACAGTTTTTAGACTACAATCATACAAGTTTAAAGCAATGATTAACTGGGGACTAAACAGGAGACTGAAAAAAATATTCATCAGAAGAGATACCTTTAATGTGTTGAGGGAATGAGCTACTTTTGTAATTTATATGCTTTTAGAAGGGAGAAAGGTCATAAACTTTAAGTAGATTCTTGCGTGTAAAGTCAAGGCAGAAATGTATTTCTCTTGGAACCAGTGACTATTAATAAGGGCCTAATTTCTTCTCATATTAATGAGTGAAATAATTCCTTGGAGAATGCTGTTCATAGTTTCTTTGGGAATGCTGACATTTTTTAATATATTAGAAATACCTGTTACTTGTGGCCTGTTAGTATGTATTACAAATAAAAACCTCACCTAGATCAGAGGTTCCAGTTTGGGAAAATGACTTTTATATAACCCTAAGACAAGCTCCCACATTTTTATGGACATCACATGTTTAAGAAATGTTAATGGTATCTTCTTGTCAAAACAAGGGGTTTAGCTCTCTAAATATTATTTCAGTTTTATCATCATTAAATTTTCATATTTTAGTTTAAATCTGAATTTTATCTTTCTTTATAAAAATTTAACTACAAATATTTGTAAAACAAAACTCACCTATGTCTACTCCTCATACTGTTTTACTATTAGCCATCAACTCTCTGTTTACCTCTGGTTCTAATGTGGTTATCAGAACAGTGTGAAAACAAAGGTCAGGTCTCTGATTACTTGCAGGCAGAGACTTTGCCAGTACTTTGACTAAAATGTGTTTGAGGAAGAAGATGTATTAACACACTCTCCTATGCTAATAGATCTCTGTGATGGGTTTAAATGTGAGAATATCACTAAGGTAATAAATATGCACAGCTTTAAGGCTGAAGGGAGGTAAGTTCATAGGATAAGTGAAGTCAGCTCACATCTGGCTGTAAAAAGGTACATGAACAAATTTGTGGATCCTGGACTGGAATTGAGGAAGTGATTTCATTCAACACCAGTCTAATTTCTACAGTTTGCTGGTAAAAGAAGTTTTCTGCTTCTTCTTCTCCTGGGCTGTTGTCTCCAAATACCAGACTTGTCTTTTTCTTTGAATCAGATCTCATGACACCTGCAGCATAAATTGAATTGGCCCTCGGTCCTGTATTTCCTTCAAAGCAATGAAAATAGGTTTCTCTTTTAAAATATACAGGGTTCATCCTCTATGAGAGCCATCTGGTTACATCAGTTGCCTAGAAAGTGGAAGACATGAATTCTAGTTCAAAATCCAGTGTTCCATACTTTGCCAAATTATTCACTCTACCTGCATTCTCTAAGGCTATGATTTATCTTTTCTGTTCTATGTGCTCAGAAAAAACCTACCATTCTGAACACCTCCAAGGGTTGAAGAAGAGAAAAGTGTAAGACTTAGGCATATGTTAGGTATTCATCCTTCAGCAGTTAAACAGAAGCTTTCAAATATCATGGAGTTTTATTTTTTGAAATTGTAAGAAATGTAGGCTTTACCTTCTTTCCTGATAGACATCAACTTAGCAAGGGCAACTGTGGCCTGCATTTTTTGGGGAAGGAGGTCTAGCTATTCAAGGCGACTGTTCAGTCAGCTAGGAAGGAATAGCATGAAATTTTGGGTTCAGTATTACAAGGACAAACTTGATGGGCTTCAAGGTGCAGTTGTCCTTCTGAGATTCTAACCTCTACAGCTTAATCAAAAAACAAATGAAAGACCATTTACATTCTAGTGGAGGGAAGTGTCTCTCTCTCTATTTACTTGTTCACTGATTAATCAATATACTCAGAATTTATTTGCAGTGTTGTTCACTATTGGAACTAAAATACCAGTCATTCACAATTGCCTAACAGCCTGATAGGCATAAATTAACTCATTTCCTGAAGGCATTCTGTCAGAAGATGGTCTTTCCACTCTTCATTTAGTTATATTTCTGATGTTATTAGTTCTGTATAACATCAGCCTAAATAGCAGACAGTGTGGAACCTCTGCTTTCCAGGGACTATGCTTCTGTGAGGAGGCAACAACTGTAGAGCAGCTTTCCCATGTGAAACTGCATCAGCTCATGCATCCATATGGTCTCTCCTCACTAATGCTTCTTCCTGCTGTTCAATGTAAGAAGACAAATCTGCCTCCTTTTCCTACCTAAAAATATTTCTGCATGACCTGTGTGAAGGACCTCACACTTCCCTCTGTCCCCTTCACCACCACTCTAGACAATTATGTAAGTGCTTTTTATTGCACATATTCCACTTGAAGAAAAACTATTCTGCAGAGACATGACAATATTTTTTTCATCTACAATTACAGGTCATTGTTTTGGAGTTTCTGAAAAGAGCTATTGAATAGTATCATTATTGGCAATTTCTTCTTTGTAAGTTTGAACTAATAAATGCCCTTATTGTATTGAAAAAATCATGTTTGGATGATCTGAGACATGAAGAGTAGTTTCAAAAGTCTGAGGACTGAAAATAAATTGCCGGTTTCTAAGAGATTTGGCTGTAAACTCTGTCTGCCAGTCATCTGAAGTAACCTATCTGGACATCATCTGCAAGTGGGTACAATGTATTTGATTTAAGAGCAGATATATTCTTTTGTGTGCATTTTCAACTATAGAAAGAGATATCATGCTCCAACATTTCACTGTTCAGGCAAGTTACATTACACCATTTTCACAGAGGGCATAGTTACAAGGTCAAATTTACACTATGAGGGAATCAATAAATACTTTTGAGTATTTATAGTGGGTCAAGTTTTGGTCTGTAATTTCTGACATTTTTTGCTTATATAAAAACACTGACATTATTTGAAGTACTCAGTTTTGGAACAGTCTCAAATGCATATCAGAGTGTTCATGTGATATCCAACTTCAAGCCCACCAAAACCTGTGATAAGATTCAGTTTGGAGTGTGTGGATTTTCCGCCACAATTTTAATGAACACTACTACAACCAAAGGCATCACGCCTATATATAAAGTCGTAATTGTCTCATAGACTAACATAACTGAATCTTCTCAATGAGAGAGGACAGCTGAATAAATCTTTCCCTATTTTTGAGAGACAAAATCTAGTCAGTGGATGTTTTAGTGGTGGCTTTTTTCTTCTTCAGCTTTGAAACTAAACACCTCTTCATCCCATTCCCAGGGAACAGAGTGCGATCTTGATTCTGCAAAAGGAACTATCCTGCAAAAAGTTGTCTCCCTTCAAAGGATTGCAAATAGAGGAATGGAACTATTTTTTGTGTGTATTTATTATATGGTTATTTATTTATTGCTTGCTTTTTATTACTTACTATTTGCATAATGGGATATATGATCCCACTGTGCAGCGAGAAACAGACAATTCCTCTCCCAAAAAACAGTTAAACAGAGATGGGAGTTTGAAGGTGTGCATTATAGAGGATAAAAAGGAAGGTTAGGGATAAAGGCAAGGAAAAGGAGATACTGCATAGTGCCTCAAAACTATCTCAGTGCTACTGTATACTACTGATAGCATAAAATGTGAATCTCCTAATTGTTCTCTGAACTGGTCTCATCCAACATCTGATACCTGGTAGGCTTGTGAAATGAAAGCCTCAACAACAAGCATAGTGGTATACAGTAAAACAACACTCATGAGAAGAACAATAGAATAATCATGAAAAAAAATCTAGCATGAGGGCAACATAGGAAAAATAGATAATAAAAGCTTCCCATGCTATTTCAGTAGTTACAGGTGGGATTACTGTACTGTGCTCCATTATATAGTATAGATAGACCCTTGGTTTTAAGTCTCTTTCTTTTCCAACTCTAGCCTCAATATCTCTTCACCTGAGAGGTACTCCTGACCCAAAGTAAACATGCATATAAATGTATTAGTTTTTTTTTTTTGTTTTGTTTTTTGTTTTTTGTTTTTTTTTTTTTAAATCTGGTTTGGTGTCTTGGGGTTTTTTTTTGTGCAACTTAATTACTAATAGCTTGATCTCATCCTGACTGGAAGCTGAACATCATCTTTTTGCAGTAAGGGACATGCAGAATATTGCCTGTATTTTCTCTAATATAGTATTTGTCAGTGCTTTGAAATCCTTTTCTGAGATGATTAGCCATATCTTTGCACCTGGCTAACCATATGCTGGGCTGTATCCAAAGCAGCATGGTCAGCAGGGCAAAGGAGAGATTCTGCCCCTCTGCTCTGCTCTGGTGAGACCCCACATGCAGTGCTGCACCCAGCTCTGGGGTCCCAGCACAGGAAGGACAGAGACTTCTTGGAGACAGTTCGAGAGGAGGAACATGAAGATGATTAGAGTGGTAAAGCACCTCTTCTAAGAGGAAAGGCTGAGAGAACTGCGATTGTTCAGCCTGGACATAGAAGACTTCAGGTGACGAAATTGCAGTCTTCCAACATCTGAAGGGAGCCTACAAGAAAGATGGAAAGAGACTGTTTATGAGAACATGGAGTGACAGAAAAAGGAGCAATGGCTTCAAGTCAAAGGAATATGTTTACATTAGATATTAGGAAAAAATTCTTCACTCTGAAGGTGGTGAGGGCACTGGAACAGGTTAGCTAGAGTTGTGCATGCTCCATCCTTGGGAGTGTTCTAGGCCGGGTTGGATGGGACTCTTAGCAAAAAGTGCGCCTGCTCATTTCAGGGGGCTTGAGACTAGATGTTCTTTAGGGTCGCTTCCAACCCAAACTATTCTATGATTCTATGACTAAGACAGGAATCTCCACCACAACAGCACTACTGGGTGTGTCTTGAGATTTTCTACTATTGCAATCAAGCTGAATCAGGGGAGATTTAGGTTGAATACCAGGAAAAGGTTTTTTCACCCAGAGGGGGACTGAATGGCTCCCCAGGGAAGTGGTCACACCACCAAATCTGTCTAAGTTCAAGAAGGGTTTGGATAGTGCTCTCAGGCACGTGGTGTGATCCTTGCAGTGTCCTGCACAGGGCTGGGAGTTGATCCTGACAAGTCTCTTCCACCTCAGCATATTTTATGATTCTATGATTCTATGATTCTGATTCTATTCTAGCCCAAGCCATTTTGTGATTTTATAAATCTGATGTGGAGCTTCTTAACACCAAAGATTCCTAAGGGCCACCTGAGAGATATTTGTTCTGTTGAGCACAACAGTACCCCAGGAACTGTTCTAAATGGTCAGAGGCTGCCACTTGTATATTAACCTGCCCAGTGCTCTAACGTGGTCAGACTGCCTTATACCAATAAATCCATTTGAGAAGTTAGCCAGGACACAGTCACGTACAGGCCTGTCTAAATGGCTCTAGAGTCTCAGCTAGTTTTGGTAATGATTTATGAATTTGAAGAACAAATTTCACATTATTATCTTCTGGAGCACCTTTTATCCAATTCCAGAAGTGTGTCACTACCCATGCGACATATAAAATGCCTTCACTGTGCTAAATTCCACAAAACTGCATTTAGCCTACAGGTAGTAAAAAAGCCCTACAATGTGAAAGGGTGTATGGATTTTTATTTTTTTAAAATTCAGATGAGATATCTGCTACGAAACCTGCTCTCTTTATTGATAGGCAGAAACTGCATGAATTGATAAGCAACTTCTGAACCTCAGAACTGCTGGATATTGTGGTTCAATGACTACATGAGTTATTCTGGGGTAGTTAGAAACATCATGTAAACAACACAGTAACTGCTTACTTATGAGTTGTTAGTGGTTTTTTTTGTTTGTTTGTTTTTTTTTTTTTTTAATCACCAGACCCATATAATTTTCTTTTCTGAATTAATTCTTCTTACACTAAACTTGCTGTATATTATCTATTGCAGTCCTTCAGATTATCTGAAATTTTAGTACATTTTGTGGCAGAAGCCATTACAAAGCCTGAAAATATTTCCATCATTTATGTATTTCCAGACAACTTGAAGTGATTTTCTTCTAATGCAAGTTTTCTCTTTCATAACCCTAAAGAATATTTGCTATGCTTTTGACAGCATATTAATTTTATTTATAGTATAAGAGCTATTGTGACTAAGCACGCTGTCAGTTTTGTAAAAATGTTCAGTGCAATCCACATTTGGGTATGTATTTTTGATATATACAGTCTAAATACTCCATTTCCATTGAAAATCTTCTTTAGAAAACATATTTCAGTTCATTTCACACTGTGTTAATTGTGTAACACACTGTAACCATTACCTTTTACCAGCCACAGTTGCTTATCTAATGGGAAATGATGACTTTAACAAGGAATTATTAGATCTGTTTGATCTGAGAATGCACATGTGGACAATGAGAGCTGCTGGCTGGAACATGCACCATTTTCTCCCCCTATGAGTATATAATTGAATTACAACTCTCATTTTATGAAGGAAAAAAGTGTCAGTAAGCCTTATGCTTTGTAACTAGCCCTGCTTACTTGTAATTTGTATTTAACATTGCTAAATACATTTAGAACATTCAATGTTATCTCAAAGCTAGTTTAAAATACATCAGATGGAATGGGTGAGTAGGTAGGCAGAACTCTTTTTATTGTGTGTTAGAAAATTTTTGTACTGTTTTTTTGTTAAATACTGCTACAACTATAAAATTAGTTTTACTAAAGCTAGAAGGAACACAAGCAAGTATTAGAAGGTAATGGTCAACACTCTATGTTATGAGGAAACTGTTTTTTTAACAGTACTGCTTTAAATAAGACTTTCTGTCTTTGCTTGGCAAAGTGAGAGACATATTCATGAGACAGATGTTTCACAGGAACATAAACACTGAATGTACCATATTTAACTTCACCATTGCCTTCTATTCCCCACTGGTGGAATAGTAATTATTTTTGTTCTAGAAATTCAGAAAGAGATGTGAAATGCCAGTACAAAATGACTTGGGAACCTGAAGTCCAGTTTTCATAAGTCATAGAGGGGTGTTGGAGTTTTGGGATATCCACCCTGTACTGCCATGACCAGAAAAGGTAGCTCTTTCCTAACTGAATTTTCTCACAGTCACTGACTGTATCAGTCTCTGCAGGGTTCTTAGTCCAAGCAACTATCCCATTTTGAAAAACTAAATACATATATTGGAGTGGACCTGGACTGATGTGACTACCTCAGGACCTAAGAAAGTACCTGTGAAACATCCCATCACAAGTTTTAGCTGTAGGTTTAAGTCTCCTTGACAGTCATTTGCTAGGTCTTTCAAAATAATTCAGGCTCCCAAAACAACAGATTGGTGCTTAGATTCATGGTATTGGCACGGCTGCTGTTTTCACAGCTATAACTACAGCCCAACCTCCCAGGTGTCCAATTCAGTTACGTGTACAGTCTCTTGCAACTGGCAGCTTCACAGCATCCAAAGCACTGCTGCAACTTTCCCTACTGATTAGCTGCTTGGAGCACTAGCTTCAGCCTTGAGGCCTTGAAGATGGACTTTTACAGAAGCTGGGATCATCTAGTTTGTGAATGATATATAATTCAGATAAAGTGCCTAATGCTTTCTATCCTGTAAACCTTGTAGCAGAAGGGCCAGATTAAAGTCCTTAACAGCTGGAACATCTGCATAGTCAAGTGACACCAGCTGTGTCTGAAAGAGGAACTGTAAATGGGAAGAGAGACTGAGAAGCCTAATTTCATGTGAGATGCACAGTGGGACAAGTTATCAGTCTTGGTGCTATCAAATCCAGCTCCTTAGTCCATCCACTTTCTTCTCTCACTCTCCACTGTGGTGGGTCTTGGATGCCTACACAGCAGCTCCTTCAAATCTGGTTAGCACCACTGGGAGTTTGGTCAGGTAAAAGACCCCTAAACACTTGTAAAAATGGGTCCCAAAGACTTTTATAAAAAATTGTGCTGATGCAGATGCAGTTCCCCCAGCTGGCCCTGTGGATGTCTTTTCAGATAAATGTAAGACTCCCTGTGGCCTGAAATGCATACTAAACTTCCAGGTTGGCCCAGCTCATAAAAGTCATGCTCAGTGAATGCAGACCTTGCAGCACCATGAAGTCCTAAGAAGTCAGGTTGCACCTGTGCACTGGGATATAGCTGAATTTGGGGTTTGCAGGTCCATGGAAGGATGGTAGTGCTGAACTGTGAGCTCATTTCTTTGTGTCTCCTGTTCATTTCTCATACTCCCCTGGTTTTACAAACCCCTATTTGCCAAAACTTGTCTTGAAAGCCCTTATATACTTGTGGTGGTTAAAAAAACCAGCTGGGAATTAAACTACAAATAAGGGATTTTAATTAAGTTATTAAGGGGACTTCCCCTAGTCCCCTTCTGGTGAGAGAGACAGAGGGCAAAAACTATGGGTCGAGATAACAATTTACTCAAATCAAATAACAGTGGAATAAGAAACACACAGTAAGAGCAACAATATTAATGTCACAAGTATACAAAATAAAAGGTGCTTTACACACAAAAGATGTTCACCATCTCAATTCCACATGGCTGCCAAGACAGACAAGTTGGCAGTGGCTCTCCATGGACGGTATTCCACATCTCCATGCCCAACATAGTGAAAAATGATGATGGACAACCCCCAAAAGCTGGGTTATCCACACTGCACTACAGTGCCTACCTCCAGACTGCTCCACTCCACTGATTTAATTCCATGTGGTGCCGCTGCTTTGGACCTGTCTGCCTGGCTCTGCTGGACTCAGCTGGGGCTCAGCTCAGGCTCATCTCACAGGCACTTCAGAGCTGAGCCTTGGCTGAGTTTGTTGCTTTTTGGAGGTGTGCCATGAATCAGATGTGTCTGGAGCTGCATTCTCTGAGGGACAGGAAGGGCAGCAGCAGGAGAGGTACAGAATCCTTAGTGCTGCAGTCCCAGCAGCTTCCAGGAGGGAAGAAATGGAACAAAACAATGCACTTCTGTCCTGAGGTTGTTTTTTAATACACTCAAAGCTATGCCCTCAGCAGTGCAGTGGGTGGTATAGAAGAGCAATTCAGCCATGTCCACAGAGCTCGAGGCTCTGCTGCTGTGGGAGCAAACCAAAGACAGTATTTCTGATAATTTCTGAAAGGAATGTGAGATACAAGAACCACAGAATCAGATTCACCAAATCACTGAGGTTGAAAGAGACCTGTCCAAGTCATCTTGAACAACCCTGTTCAAGCAGGCTCACCTAGAGCAGATACTCCAGGACCAAGCCCAGATGGCTTTTAAATATCTCCAAGCAGCCTGTGCCAGTGCTCCATTGCCCTCACAGTTGAGATTAAACATTCAGTGTCCACTGAGTCCTGTTCTGCCACAAATCACCACTGAAAATATCCTAGCTTCATCTTCTCTACTGCCTCCATTCAGATATTCATGCACTTTGATGGGGTTGCCCCCCTAGTTAAGTTCAATACAGCTCCATTCACATGAAGGATCTTCCAGCCCCTAAATCTTCTCTGTGACCCTTCAGTGGATTATCTTCAGCATGTCTTTTTCTTCTGGGGAAAGTAGAACTGGACCAGTTGTCCAGACATGGCCTCACCAGTGCTGAACAGGAGGAAGGATCACATTTCTTAACCTGAATGAGGTAATATGCGTCCTAATGAAGCTCAGGACTCAGCCTTCTTTGATTTAAAATCAGACACATTCTTACAAAAACGTAGTGAAAGCAACACAAAATGCTATGTTTATTACTTGCCTAATCTTCCAAACACAAATAATTAAATATAGTTGTACATAAATTTATTTTTGAATTTCATATAAGCTGAACTAGGTTTGCACAGTGAAGAGCAAAGAGAAATCAAATGCTGTGTTGAACCAGAGACAGTACTACACTCTGGTGCACCTTTATATGTCAGGGTACTTCTATTAATTTAAGTGGGATCAGCCATATATAGATAAAGCCTCCAGAATACGTGAAATGACTCCATGCTCTCTCAGGCCTCTTTAACTAGACCTATGAGCAAATGATTAGCAAAGTATTTTGAAAGTTGTTAAATTATTATTTGAATCTTATTCATGCCAATATGTTTGTTTACAAAAGTATTTGACTAATTTCAGCAGACCTAAAAAGTCTACAACTGTTCAAAAGCAAACACTTTGGACTTCCAGTGCCTCAAGTACATATGCAAAATGAAAGCTTGATAGCAATATAATCTATGTATCTCAAAAGTTTGTTTACAAAAGTCTCAAGTTTGATATCTAAAATGATACATTCTAAAATCAGTTCTGATTTTCAATAAAACAAGTTCTCACACCCACCTCATAATCAGTGTACTGTTATTAACAATTCATGAAATCCAGTATGAAAAGGAAGTACCTGACATTTCCATATTCACTGAAGGCAGCAGTTAGTGGAGTCAACCTACCTCAATGTTCTCTTTCAAGGATACTCTGCTATCGTTTAAATATAAAGATGATCGAAAGTCATTCTGAATACAGTAAGAGGTTTTATTTTTCTCTGGTATCAATTTGATACTTCCCTCACACTCTGCACTGGCTTTGAGATTCACTGCCTCTTAGAATATGCCATCAGAAATGTCACTGTAGCTTTTTTTTTAGCTTTGATTTCTCTTCATTACACTGTTATTTATTTAACTTAGGTGATGGAACACTGTTAAATAAGACTTTGCTTATATTCCATATCATATTGGTTTGAATTACTATGCTCAAACCTCCCAGTAAGCAAAAGCAAAACTGGAGAGATTACATCCTTGATAAGATTACAATCCCCTCTTGTAAGTAATATTAAAATTGACTCCCTGAATATAATCAAGAAATTGTCTTGTTATCTTTAATTGATCTCCCTAGAAAGACAGTATGGACTGCAAATGAAATTGCAGTACATTACAAATCACAGAAATAATATAAAATCAGAGTAAAGCAAAACAGCAGTTTGTGCCTATCTTGGCACTTAAAAGTTATAACTTGTCTCTCTAACTGACAGGAGAGGTCATCTCCTGTTTATGGGAACAGTAAGTAAAATAAGACATCCAGGGAAAGACAAAATGGTGCATTAAATATCAAGATGTTGAAGAATGTTTTCCTTTTTTGTGGGTGCCATTAGACTTAATAAACCTATGAAGAAAATCTGGAACAAAAGTAACAGTTCTCAAAATATGTTCTTAGGCATTACCAATCATAGTGGATTCAAGATACTTAAATCTCATTACTTCCTTAATTTGAGATAAGTTGAATAATTTTAGCTTCCTGCTGCATTTTCTGCAAGGTAGTAGGCTGGAATCCCAGATTCCAGCTATTTTAAAGGTTTGCAATCTGTTGGGCCAACGGTTTGTAGTTAGATGTTTGGAAAGTCTCTCAAGGTCCTTTCTTTTATGAGGTATGCGTACAGTCCTCTAGTCTTTGCAGTTGTCTCCTCTCTGGAAGTGGTCCAAGATACACAGTCTGTTGTTGATCCCCCTGTGTGCTACTGCCCTTGTACAACTCTGATTTGTACAACTCTTGGCTTTCTCAGATCATCATTTCTTATAGATTCAATGGGATATCTGGTCCCTGGAGCATAGCAGTTCCTTGGAGGCTGTCACATGCTGTGTCTCAACGTGTTCTTTTAATCTCTTCAGCCTGCTCTTTTTCAGTTATTATTTCTGTATCTCTACTCATAGATACCTAGAGAAATTATTCACACACACTCACAGGGAAAGGGTGATTCCTTTTTGTTCCCTAAAAGAGGGCAACCTGGATAAGTACATGTGAAGAAGATGGTGAAGAGGTTTTCCACTGCAGCCTGAAAAGAAATGATAACCAGGTTTATGAAATCACTTTCAACAGCGTTGACACTTTCTGCGAATGCTGTTTATGCTAATTCTCTCCAGTGAAGTCAAGGTTGAAATTTATATTTATAAGCATTTCTAGCTTCATGTGTATATTGATATTCCTGTGAATATTGTGCGTTATATGTAGTTACTTCAATTATTTTATTTTTTTTATAATATGCTGTGCATTATATATGTGTTATATATGCTATATATGTGTAAGTATGTAAGAAAATACAGCATTATGCGTAAATAAACAGTGGTATACTTCTGATTACTAGTATATTTAAAATGAATGAATGTGCTGTCTTATTACAAGTAAGTCATAATGCTTAAATACCTGGGACAGTATGTTTAATATCATTATTTGTGATCTCTGCTACTGGAGCACTTAAACTCCCCCAGCCTGGTCCCCTACCATATTAAGAATTGTGCAAACCACTAAATTGGCTGGATTCTTCTGCCTGTATATGGACAGGTTCTCCATGGATATAAAGAAGAATGCTGTGTTCACTGTATCTTAATACAATTCTAAGTGCAACACAACCACACAAATAACTCATTATCATATTCTGCATTTCTGTTAGAGACAGGATTAAAGGATCATTGGAAAATTCAGAATGGAAGGAGTCCTCTGTTCATGGTTAAGTATGAGGTCAGAACAAGATACTCATGGCTTTATCCAGTCTTCAGTCTTCAAAATCTCCAAGGACAAACTAGTTCATTCAACCTCCTTTTATGGTAAAAATTTATTTTCTTTACATTTAGTCTGAACCTCTGTTATTTCAACTTATGTCCATGTCATCCTCCCACCATGCACCTCTATGAAGAATCATTCTTGATGCCCTCCTTGTGTGCTCTGACATTCATATTCCCTGTGAAATTATCTCTTCTCCAGGCTGAGCAAACGCAGTTCCTTCTGTGACAGTAAGCTACATTTTTGTGAATAGCCATGACGATCTTGTACAAATCCCCACAGACAATATATTTTTTATATTATTTACCTGAAAAATCAGTTTTTATTGAGTCTGTGTTGTCTGGTTGCTGTGTGGTTCATACTTCTATTCAATGAAATGTGCTGGAAGGTCAAATACTGCTAAAATAATAATTTATCTTAATTTTATTTTGAATTAAAATGAGACTTGAGGGAAAAATTTAGAAAAATTACTTGAGGGAAAAATTACAGAGTATCATGACTGAGACCAGTGATTACCATCCAGAAACAACAAAAGAATCTTTAAAGGAAAGAGGTGTAATCCATACCTGAAAAGTTGAAAGCCATTACAAGTCTGTAAAATCCTACTCCATGGTGGAAAAAATCTTAGACACAACAGACAGTATTTACCACAGTTTGTCTATGAGACTACTCCAGGAGAATTTTGAGATAAATTTCAGAATACTTAAGCTGGTCGAATTACTTTCTAAACATTTTTAGATTCTAATTTAAAGTGATTAGTCAGCAAATATGGTTATTTTTCTGATTCAATAACAAAAGAAATAAAACTGATTATTCAAACCAACTAATAGTTCTTTGAAACATTATTTATAACAAATTACTCATTTAAAACAAACAAACAAACAAAAAAAACCCACTGCGCAAAATACCCAGAGGAAAAAAATCTCTACCTTGAAGAGGTCAAGATCAAATCAAAAATGAGTCACAATGAATGTAAAAAACATGGTAGGGAGAAGAAAAAATTGAAAGGATAGGGATACAAATGTGTGATAGTTTCATGGCTTGCCACACTGGCATGCACAGAGCATGGTAGTTATGAATTATGTGGAATTTTTGCCTTGTTTTATGTCCCTGACTAGAAGCTTCATTTCAAGTCAGTATGAAACAAGGTGGTGTAGTATAAGTGATACATGTTGATCCAGATGCTCCAGACTGCAGCTGTGAGAAAGGTATTTCCTGACATGCTCTGTGCAACTACAGCTTTTTTTCCCATAAAAGTTCTAACTGAGCCCTGCAAAGGTTCTGAGTGTTAACATCCAGTATAAGTTAGAGAATTTGTGTAGTGCTGTGAGAGTATTTGCATTTTTCTCTCTTTCCATCTGCATTATTTTAGCCATCTGTTAAATTGGGCAATTTTATTTTTAACATTATCAGTATCCCACTATCAAGTCACAGCTCAATGCAGTTCTTGGGTTTGTCTCCATTCTTGTATTTAAAATTTGCTAGGATTTATTCTTTATGGTCTATACAATTTATGAGACTTTTACACTCAAGATACATTAAATTAGTTTTTTTATCTTTGTTCTAGCAATGCATTTAAAAATAATATTCCACTTCTGCTTTTATATCTCAATGAAATTTTTGTAGAATGACCAGTAAGAGTCAAAGAAACTTCCAAAGTGAGTGATAATATTTTTGGTTTGCATGTCAATGCCACCCTTTATTAGAAAGCTGAAAATGTACATTTGATCAGAAGTGATGAAGAGTGCTGCCATCAAACTGGACAAAGTAAATGTTGGGAAAAACCTCCAAATAAGCCCTTCCTGGAAGGGGTCATTATAACAGGGAGAGGAAACACAAACCAAGCTGTGCAGGTTCTGTACCAGTGCTAGTTGGTTGAGTGTGCAGTGTGGATGGATCATAGAAGAAAAAGAGGACAGGGATGATGCTTCACTACTCCTAAAAGGCATTTGAATGGTGTCTCTGCAAGAGAAACAGAGGGAAAGTGCAAAGTTTGTGACTGATTTCTAGTATGACTTGAATACATGGCTGTACGTAAGGTTGCAATGGTGCTCCAGATGGAACTTTAACTGTGTCTTCCCTGAAAAGATCTGGCAGGCATTGGGTCATCTTTGTTAGTCTTTGGGGTATATTTGGATGGATAAAGAGGCTCAAACGTTTAATTGTATTAGTTCACTTCATTTTAGTTAATGGCATTGCAGAGCTGGACTAACATATCTGAAGTCATGTTAATTGACCATGTTGTCATGTCCCTATCCCTGATGTTTTCTCCGGAGGCTAACTGAGCCTGAAATGCAGTAGCCTATTTTGTCAAGGGCTTTTTAATTGGGTTAAAGTCTCCTGAGCAAGCAGCACTGAGAGTTTCACATATAGCCTGAATGCAGTGCATCAATGAGTGCAAAAGTTTTGCAAACCTTTTCTTACTGGATGAATTTCGTTTTAAAAATCCTCCTCTCAGCTAAAGAATTAAACAAAAATGAGTCTTCTGATGATTAGTTGCATTTTAGAATAGCTAGTAAGATGTAAATTGGTTTCAAAAATTAGGCTTCTGAGGGGAAACTTTGATTAAATCCCTAGAAACAATAAATCAGCTATAAAAATAAGCAAAGTAAAACTTTTTTCCCCCTTATGGATGCTTTCTTGTGTGGGAAGTAGCTTAGATGTAATATTGGCATAAGACAGAGAAGCATTTACAAACATGCAGCACTATTTTATGAATACATATTGAAATAAATCAGTTGTTCATTTCAGTCTGAAAATGATAACATGAAAAACTATTCAGTTAATTTCAAGCAGCATTATCTTTAGCAATACTAGTTCAATGAATTTGTTCTTATTTTTAAACAGCCAAAGCACGTGATAAATGATTGATAGTAAAGATAATTGAAAAATATATTAAAGTGATCTCTTTATTTTCTGTGATAGAGCAGCTTAGAAGGAATGCTTTTTTGGAAAGCATCTAATAGCAGCCATTTGCAGTTATATCTAAATTAAATCATACATCTTCATTAATTTCCCTGTTAACCATTCAAAATTAAACCCGCATTTTTCTTCAAGAACACTGAAATCTGAAATCACCTGTGAATTATTGTACTGCCATTCACATAAATTTTATTAAAATTTGAATATCCTTCTGCTCTGATGACAAAGATGACAGCTATGGATAAGGTAACTTATGAAAGGTGTAAGAAATACAAATTGCATTTTTGCTGCCTTAAATGACCTTTTATTTCCAGTGTTTGTTAGAATGTTAAATAGTCTTTTCCTGCATTGGAAATATACGGAATTTTGTGTGAAATTAAGAAAACAGTTTATTTCAGGTATCAAGCTTGGTGTTTTTTTCCTGTGCTGTAACAAGGTAAGTACAATCTGGTATAGGTCATAAAAAAACCTCAGGTAATCTTTTAGCACAGATTTTACATAATCACATTAGTTGTGAAGCAATTGATATGATCTGGGAAAAGTACTGGTAAACCCATAATAATCTTTTCTAGACGGGGAATGATTTAAGAATATAAAGCACACTAAACTTTATATCAAATGATGTCTTGGTTTGAGACGGACCAAATGTCAGGCACCCATGAAAGCTTCTCTCTCACTCCCCACTGCAACTACACAGGGGAGAAAATATAGTGAAGGAGTCCTTGTTTTGATTTCTTCTTAGACATGTTATCACAGAGGCATTACCAACACCTTGAATTGGCCCAGCCTTGGCCAGCAGCATGTCCATCTATGCAACCATCAGGGATTGGCTCTGCCAGACATGATGGAAGCTTCCAGCAGCTTCTCACAGAAACCACCTCTGTGGCTCAACCTGCTGCCAAAAACCAGGCTGTGCAAAACCAACGCAAGATGTAATCAAGGTAAATCTAAATATTTACCTAAAGTGCTATTGTTCTAGTGAAATAGATTTTTATCTAAGTAATGTGGAAAAAGTAATGGGAAAAAAGTCTGTAATTTCTGTGCTAAAGTTATTGTTATTACTTATTGCTGGGTCTGTCAGATCAGCTGAAAATAGTAAAGGTACCATAAAGAGTCATCTCACCAAAACTAACAGACTCAGTGAAATTCATTTACATAAGTGGAATGGAGAGAAAATTTTCCTCTACTAAGAAATGGGGAACAAAAATCTAGAGTGGACTGGAAACAAGGACAGAGTAGAGATGGAAGAATGAGATCATTAGGTCAAGTCCTTCAATCAGCTAGTCTATTTTTCAGATCCAGGCTAACTCACTGACAAACGCACATTATTACTCTTCAATCACACCTCAAGTCTGCAAGCCTCTTGATGCCTAGAAACTTTGAATTGTTTTGCATGATTTATGCAGTCACATTTCAACTTAAGAACTTTAGTCTCTCAGCAGCCATTATCTTACAGAAGAAGTAGATGCTAGGGTTAAAGGCAGACCAATGTCATCCTATTTTTCGCATAGATTTTTATTTTAATTTCTGAAGTCTAATCTCTTTGTAAAAGAGGAAATATTAAAAATACTATATGAAATATTATGTAGACAGAACCAAATCTGCATAACCAAATTGAATTAATTAGAAAAACTCTTTATATCCAACACTAGGATTTAATATGACTTTGAGGCTATGTAATCTCTAAGAGATAATGGTTTTGAAAATAGGAGGATTATTTTCTAGTTTGAATGTGTAGAAATGTTATAAATAACTCCTGCAAACCCCCCAAAATGCCAGCCATCTAAATGGCAATATATCTGCACATTCATGGGGTAGAAGGAGACAAACAGGTCCATCTGCAGATCCATTGTCTACTCCCGTTAGTCATCTCATTTGGAAAACTGAACCTGAATAATTTTTTGTCTGGCAGCTCTTACGTAAAAGATCACAGCAATAATATGAGATGTTAAAATGCTAAAAAGTCAACCTCTTGGGAGGGTTTTGCCAATTAGGAAAGGACTGAGAAACCTTTGTTACAAGAGGTAACTCAGTGTGATTCAGGATCACAAATGGGAAAGAAAGGTGGGAGGAGGAACAACAAAGAAAAGAAGTGAAAACATATAAGAGAAATTTGAGAAAAACACATAAAAAGGTTTCAACTGGTCTAGCTGGTTGTATGAGTTGAAGTGTGGAAACTGGTCTTGATCTTGATGGCTGGGTGGCTGCACTTTGTGCAGCTGTATAGGGTGGGGATTGGGCTGATGGAAATGAAAAGCCATGAGTGAAGGCTTCGAAAAGGAGCCCATAATACAAGTCTGGTTTTGAGTCCCTATTGAATATCCTTTTGTAGACTAGTACTGGTAACCTTGTATCCAAATGCTTCGAAGTTTTGTGTGGATTATCTGCCAAATTTTGTGAGATAGGGAGATATTATTAACCCTTGAAGGAAGACCAACACAGAAAAATAAAAAAGCTGATTTTTATATCTAAGGACACAAACAGAGCTAGTGACAAAGGAAGAAATTGACTCCTATGTCTCCTGCTTGACATGGATCATTCCCTTTTTCTGAACTTTGATACTGTCTTGTATCTTGTGACACTGATGTACATCTTTCAGAAATCTGCCTTTATCTCTGCTTTAAAGTGGAAGATGTTAACCTGGTTCAATAACAAAATTATTGTTATTGAATTTCAGACAGATTTTTAATAAACACTTTTTATTGTGTGGAGACATTTCAGTACCATAGCAAAGCATTCTCATGGATAAAACTGAATAAAGATTCAGATTAGGTGTCTGTACTGAGATGACTGACTATGCAGTCAATATGTTCTAAGATTTAGCTTCTCACCATAGCCATTTGGAATTAATTTGTACATTTATAGTTAGAAAAATTTCCCTGATGATGCTAGAATCTAGACTGACTATGGCAACACAGACAAGTGGGTGGCATCCTGTTACATACCAGAATAAAGGCAAGACCAGAGTAAAAGTCAGACCCCTCTGGAGACCCTAAGAAGATAGACCATGCTGCTTTCCTACTCCATCATCAGCCCTACACTGACAGTTGTGGAAAGCAATATCTTCCCAAAGCTTTACTGCTTTCAAAACATGATTAGGATCAACATCAGAATAGGAACTGAGTCCCCATAGAATAAACCAGCTCCTGTCAGCTAAGTCAGACAATATGAATTTATTGTACCACTGACATCTATGTATGTATGGACATTACATTCATTTAACTGCAAAATTCTTAACTAATTGCAAATTTGATTTACCTCATAAATACTTGCTTTTAAAAACTGGAGCATTAAGGTCACGCCTTCTTCTAACACTCAGTGTTTCATTCTTATTGTTCCAAATAGAGAAAATTATTTATTCAAGAACTCAGTTGTGCTTAAGTACAAAGTATAAAGGTCACTCTACAGCTGCTGGAAACACCCTGGATTCTGTTTGCTGGAAATACCCCATAGTCCCTTGTTTAATAAGAGATACTATTCTCTGAGTGATAAAATAAAGCTGTGAAATAGAGAATTGCTTTTGTATGAAAAAATGATTTGAAATATTTTTGTGAATTATTGTTATGCATATTTCCCCCTATTGTGTTTTATAGCATTATTATTTAAAAATCCATTATTTTCCCCATAAAAATATTGCCAAATATAAAAACTGGGAGAAATTTCAACAGGAGTATTCCTTTCCATATTTGAAGAGGGTGAGTTTTTTCTATTTTTCACTTGTAAGTTCCCTGCTTAAACTTCTGTGTTGTCCATTCAAGGAGCATTCAAGGAACTATACCAGGAATCCTGGATGAAGAATAATCATGTAGCAGAAAAGATGATACAGTTCAGCCGTTACAGTGGGTGACAGAGCTACGTGTAAAAGCACTTTTTGAAATGGTTTTGAATAGCAAGAACACTCTGTGAGACCAGGATTGGTTTATATGCAGTTCACAAAACTCTGTCAAGGCTACAGCCATGGCTGTGGATTACGGTACCTAAGCCTATTGCCATTCTTGCTGTAAGCTGCTCTCCTTATCTAGTTGTAAAAGCTGCAGTCCTTCTGTGGTGCTTAGTGTGTTAAGCAGGCAGGGAATTATTTTGGGAAGTTGGATGCCAACGTTTGCTTTGGTGCAGCAGCACTGGGAGCTTGCATGTGGCCAATACACAACTGCAGTTCCTTTCCTCCTGCACAGGTAAGCAGCACCTGCACTGCTGCGTGCACAGCACGAGCTCTCCCGGGTATGTGATGTGACACCAAGCTGTGGGTCTGCCGAGTAATGTGACAAAACCATGTTTTCCCTTTGTGCGACAAAAGTGAGAATACAGTTAGATCCAATGGATGTGGAAGGGAAGATTTTAATCATTACATTGACTGTGTCTCTGTGCTTCTTTTGGACACAGACATTTGAACCCTGTGATCCAGCACTATGTTTCTTAAGTAATTCTGGCAGAGCTTCATATATTATCCAGGTAGTGCAGAGGCTTCCTTGCATAACTCTTCTACAGTCAGGATGCTTGATGGAGACAAAGCAGATGGAGCTCTGAGCTTAGCATGCCCAATCCTTGTTTTCTTAGTTTGAAATAAATCTACCCCATCATTTTTTAGTATTTAAAATAAAAGGAAATCAGTAAGGCATTTAAGATAATTATCCCATCAAGCTAATTATCTGTGAACTAAACAGGATTCTGATGAACTCCAGAGTGGCTGAATTACAGATTCAGGGGCTAGGGGCTCCCATATCAGTTTGTAATGTTGTGAACTTACACTTGTCCAAACGTGCCCTGCAACAAGTCACTGCTATGGTCTGCAAAAAAAAATAAACAGTTGTTATTTCTTGTGTCACTGGTACAACAGATGCATTATCAGGCATGATCAATATTACCTTTATTTGCTTTGCATAAATTAATTGATAACACATGATACAAATTTTATACATTTGGTTCAGTGCTTCTGTCCTTTGAAAACAGGGATTTTGGAATAATGAAGAATTGGATTTTAGAAAAAAGAACTTTGTCTTTTTTATTTCAAAAGTAGTGAAATAGACTATTTATAGAAAAATAACCAAATAAGCTACATTGGTGGCAAAAAAGATTTGCACAAATTTTAGGTGTCTAAAACCAGGATATTTAATTAAGAATTAAACACTTGAGATTCCATTCATAGTAAATATTAACAAAAATAAATACAATTAATCTGATCCATCATGTTAGGGAGATAAATAATTGTCTAGAGGCACCTTCTTTTTTCTCTGCTGTTTATAACAGAATCATGGAGTGACTAGCTCAGCCCCTTGAACTAAGGTTTGGGTTCCTTAGCAGGAGAAATGAAAACCCCCTCCATTGATGAGTCTTCTAGTTTATACCAGAAGCGGGAACAGCTTCACAGCCCTCTCCAGACTGACTTGCTCCAGCTAAATAGTAGAACTGAAAAGCCATTTCTTGTGAGTTTAAGACATTTTCTTTCTTTCTTTTTTTTGTCTTTCTTACCAATAGTAAAGTATTATTTTGGAAATAAAGTTCTAGCAGGATAAATTGTTCATATAGATCTGATCTAAATAACTCAGCAGAAGCATATTCTTTTGGAGTGGAAAATCTGATGTCCAATTCCTCTTTTACCAGAAAATAATGAATATTCAAGCTGTGCAACATGGTGACAGCTATGAAAATCTGCTTTGTGTTTTAAAAATCCAGAGGAGATTTTTCTGAGGAAATGTAGAGAGAAAGTAATCTCTGATCTTTCACAGGCACATTACTAGAAGTGGAAAAATAGATTTGGCATGCATCTTTTTCTTGTCTACTACTCAAAAGTATCAAGAAATACCTCCCTACTTTAAATTGGGAAGAAAAAGAATAAAAATTATGTAGCCATTGTAATATTAATTATTATGTCATAAATTATCTTGTTTTTCCAATAGAATATGGTTATTTCTAATTAAATGTTTTCTCGCTACTGAATCTGTAGCTGCATTTTTTTTTTTCAAGCAAAACATAACAAGCAAAATGTAACAATCCTGGTCATATTCAGAGAGCTTAAAAGCTAGATGGCCAGATTCTGCCATTTGGTCTTTGCTTTATTGTTCTTTAGGTGCCAGTTATGGTCAATCCATTATGTTTAAATTGTTGACCATCACTGTCTCCCTCTTTTTCAACTGACAGGACACAGCAGGAGAGGAATTTCAAAATGTCTGGCAAACTCATTACTCCTCATAACTACTGCTGTGCTCAGCTAACTGGAGTTGTGGCAGCATAAGCCTTAAATGGCTGACAGCATACTAAACATCATATTCATTAGCTCTCTCTTTTCCTTTCTTTTTTTTCCCCACACTTTGTTTTTTCATTTTCTATTAAATCTGCTCTCAGAAGAAACTTTCAGTCACTCAAATGAACAGCAGATCAAAACATAAGGTATTTCAAAAGAGAAAAATTAGGGTAATAGAATTTTCTTACATGAAAGTTTGTCTACATAACACGTTACATACTGTAGAAGTATATTCTTATGCTGCCATTTTTTTTCCCTCCCAAGTACTACTCACCACCTAGATTAACCAAGCCACCAATGCATCAGGTTTGGGGATAATAGTAAAGAAGAGACACAGCCTCCCCCTTCTGTGATTGCTTTCTGGACTGATGTACAGCTGATACATGTTCTATGGATAAATCTCAAGATCCAGGATATATCAGGATTCTTGTCTAGTCCATACACCAAAAATTTGTTGCATTTGTAAGATGCTCATTCTGTTGTTGATTTTCTGTTTTTCCCCAGAAAGGGATGACTGTATCAAGGAGATATTAAGAGAGCACTGCATATGTTTTCTACAGAATCCAAATGCAGAGACTTTTTGATCACTGGAGACTGAACCTTAACTCCCTACATGGGATGCAGACAATCTCCATCATCAGAAATTGCCAATGTGATTAAAGAAATTGAAGAGACCGAAGAAGTTTGTGTCAAAACCAGCTCTTGAAGACTTCTCAGGGAATCCTATAAAAATGAGTTTTTCAGTAGCCCCAGAGAGATCTGAACAGACTAATGCTGATGATCACACTTTTACCACACCATCCCTCCCAGATTTCCTATCAGCATGCCTTAGACTTTACACATTTGATGGTGTACAGTGGAGTTCTGTGTTTCTGAATTTTGTTCTCTCCAAGCTACATTGTTTCTCCCAGTAGAGAAGGAACACTGAGGAGATTTGGTATCTCAAGCTTCTCTGCCACTGGGGAGCTAGGATTTAGTAGCGCAGGTGATAGCACCATGTTACGGTAAAGAGAGGAAGAAACATCCACTGCTCAAGTTCCTTTTGCTGGCTTTGCTGACTTGGTAGATTAGCTTAAAAGATGCTCTTGGCAAATGTGTTTAAGGAGTTACTTTTCAAGTAATTTTGGTTTTCCTTTCTTAGTGGACTTGTTATGAGTTTTGCCGTGATGCCTAGATAATTCTTTGGCATTTTGGAATGGTTGGATGTTGAAAACTTAAAAATTTTTATGTTTAAAAATGCTGATGGAGAAATGCCATGAAGTTTATTACATGTGCAGATATATGTAGACATAAATTTAGGGAGCTGGAGACGGTTATGATACTTAATGATGTTTAAGATACTGACAAAACAGAACAGTTCTGAGGTTTAGAAAAAGACATTACCAAATTCTTTCATTAAAACCTTTGGAAGTTATTAGTTAGCATCCCTGCATCTACACAGCTGCTAGTCTTTAATAATTATTTCATATATCAATATCCTTCTAATGTATTTGGCATTATATTCTGCCTTTTTGCAGTCTCTTGTGCTTATTTTGTTCTTTAATTTACTTTTACCTGGATTTCTTCTGCATTAAACCATGCACATCTTTGCCCCTTTGATGCCAAAATGCTCCACATACTGATGTAAAACGCATATGCATTGCATTTGTCTGCCTATGGTATTGCAGTTTTACAGCTGCTGTCTTGGCTGAAAATTTAATGAAGGGGCCTTATTCATTTACCAACAAGTTGAAAATTAATCAGATTTCTTCTGACAGTTCTTTTTATGGTTAATTTGACCCTTTGTCTCCTCATCCATCTGGTATCATTGCCTCTGTTTTCATTTACAGCAAGAAACTGCTGCTTGTTTTGCAGGTTTTTGCAAAACTATGATAGGAAGTAAATCTTAATAGAGACCCAAAAATGCTTTTCAATAAAATAATTCAAATTTATTTGTGGGGAATTTGTGTTATTAAACTCTTGCTTGCATTCTCTCTGACTTAAAGGGACATGGTTCCACAGACAATGCTTAAAGAACATGAATATCATCATATATGGTATGATTGGGCAGTCTGTCATTTTTTGACATATGAAGCCTAAATGGAAGAGGAGGGGGAACAGAGCAGAGAATCCTCTGCAGCCTGCGGAAGACGGAGCAGGTATTGTCCTGCAGCCCGTGGGAGGACCATGCATCCACTCTGCATGGAGGACTCTGCACTGGAACATGTGGATGTTTCCTAAATGATTTGTGGTCCATGGAGAGCCCCATTGGAGCAGGTTTTCACTGAAGGACTGCAGTCCATGGAGAAGCCCACCTTGGAGAAGAGAAAAAGGATGGAGCAGCAGAAAGGAACTGCTATGGACTGAGTGTGACCCCATCATTCCTCATCCTCCTGCACTACTTGGAACAGGGAGAAAGTGAGAAGCTGGGAACGACGGAGTGAAGTTGAGTCTGGGAAGAAAGAGAGATATAAGGAAATGTTGTTTTAACCTCCAAGCTCCTTTCGTCTTTTGTCTCTCCTGGCAGAGGCTTGTGAGAGGAGTGAAAAGGAGGAAGAGGCTGGATGGGAATCCATGACCTGACCAAGTTCAAGCCACCATAGTAGGAAATGACAGGTTAAAATCTATTTGCCACTTTGGTCAAAAGACAAGCAAATAATAAGTTCATGACAAGGAATATAATTCACCTTTAAAGATACCAGTCAACCTTGCAGATAAGTTTAATCTTACCCACCCAACAAAATGGCAGTTACTCAACAGACACAACAGGGAAAATTCCATTACTTGTAGTGATTCAAGGAGGCCATTTGGAATAAGCATTATTGCTGGGCAGTAAATCCAAGTCAGTTATCAGACTTTTTCTCTCTTGCTTTTTTCTTTCTTTGATGATAAACCCTCATTTTACAACAGACTATAATTCTTAGTTTAAGCAATTTTTATAAGAATGCTAAAGGATTTAATTTTTAGACAACACTGATTGTTGGGATATGTTTTATAGAAACTCATTACTTTTAACTTATTCATGTTCTTTCTCTGATGGAAACTTTAATTGTTTCTCAACTATTTAAGATAAGGCTCTTTTGAAATTTGTAGTTAAAAATACCATATGTCTAAATGTAAACCATTACATAATCCCTTCTTGATGCCATTGCTATGTGAATACTAAAAGAAATTGCCTAGAATATGACAAGGCTGTCTGATACTTTAACTGGATAACAAAGTAAAAATGTAATTTTAAGATTTAAATGTAAAAAACCAAAACCCCTCAAATGAGTCACAAACATTTGGGGAATTAATTAGAAATCTGACAATGCTCAAGCAACTTCCTTCCCAAACTAAAAGACAAAATAAGTCTTTGTTTTTTTGGTGCGCCTGAGACGGAGTTCACTTTCCCTTAGCAGCCCTCACAGTGCATTGCATTGGTAGCTTGAAAGATGTTGATAACACACCAGTGTTTTGGCTACTGCTGGGCAGTGCTGGCACAGCATCAGCTCTGTCTCAACATCCTTCACCCATCAAACGGGCTCGAAGAGGACAAGATCTCGGGAGGGGACTCAACTAGGCCAGCTGACCCAAATTTACCAAAGGGATATCCCATATAATGTGATGTCAGCTCAGATATAAAACCTAAAGGAAGGAGGAGGAATGGGGTGNGTGATGTCAGCTCAGATATAAAACCTAATGGAAGGAGGAGGAATGGGGTGCAGTGTATTCATTATTTGTGTTTGCTTTCTGAAGCAACCCTACGTGTGCTGAAGTCCTGCTTCCCAGGAAATGGCTGAACATCACCTGTTCATTGGATGTAGAGGATAAACTTTGTTTTTGTTTTGCTTATGCACATGCAAACTTTTGCTTTCACTCTAGTAAAGTGCCCTATATCAAACTATAAATTGTTTTCCATCTTATCTTCTCTGCCCTGTCCAGCTGGGAAGGGAAGTGGTAGAGAGGCTTGGTGGGCACCTGGTATCCAGCCAAAGTCAACCCACCACAGTCTTTCTAAGATGAAAGGTAAAAAGGTAAAAGGAATACCTTCTTAATTGTGCCAATTAAAATGTAAAAATGCCCTTAAGAATAACTAGATTAAAAAATTAAATAAAGCCAAAAAACAAAAAAAAAACAACCCCAAAACAACCAATTATTTAGTGAAAGAGAAATAAGGATGTTTGATNTGTGATGTCAGCTCAGATATAAAACCTAATGGAAGGAGGAGGAATGGGGTGCAGTGTATTCATTATTTGTGTTTGCTTTCTGAAGCAACCCTACGTGTGCTGAAGTCCTGCTTCCCAGGAAATGGCTGAACATCACCTGTTCATTGGATGTAGAGGATAAAACTTTGTTTTTGTTTTGCTTATGCACATGCAAACTTTTGGTTTCACTCTAGTAAAGTGCCCTATATCAAACTATAAATTGTTTTCCATCTTATCTTCTCTCCCCTGTCCAGCTGGGAAGGGAAGTGGTAGAGAGGCTTGGTGGGCACCTGGTATCCAGCCAAAGTCAACCCACCACAGTCTTTCTAAGATGAAAGGTAAAAAGGTAAAAGGAATACCTTCTTAATTGTGCCAATTAAAATGTAAAAATGCCCTTAAGAATAACTAGATTAAAAAATTAAATAAAGGAAAAAAACCAAAAAAAACACCCCAAAACAAACAATTATTTAGTGAACAGAGAAATAAGGATGTTTGAATTTGTTCAAAACTAAAATTTAACTCCTAATGGACTTGGAGGAAAATAAAGGGAAGTATCAGAAAATAGACTAAATAAAAGGATAAGACTGCTGATTTTCAAAAGATTGTCAGAGGATCCTGATAGATAAACAAAGGCTGAATAACTGATATTGAAAGAAAGCTATAACCCTATCACACAGGTCACCTGTCTGTGAGCTTAAATTGCTAACAATGCAACCCAAAAGAGTGTTAAGGGAGTGACAATCTGACAACATTTAATTCTGAGTCTCAAAAAGACTGAAAGAACCCTTAATTTCTTCTTTCTTGGAGTTATGAAGAGAAAGGAGTCTAGGTCTCCCTGAACTGAATACAAAACACTGTCTGGTTCCATCTTTGGTTTAGCAGTACACATCACAACTACTTATTGCTGTGAAGTCTGGCTCAAAAACGACAAAAATTACTGTAGAACAAAGCATTGTTAAATGCCATATAAATCTGGGATAACAATATGACCGTACTTAGATGGTTTTGATGACATGTTCTTTGGCTGGAAGTGCAGCTAAGACTGAAGCATGAATCAACAAAATTAATTCTAAAGACAAGTTCAGGGAGTTAGGTTGAAATGCACTTGAAATATTTTTCATTTAAAGTTGTTCATGCCAAATATTGTAAGTGAAGTAATCTTTGTTTATTTTACTTCTAACTATACTTCATTTTTATTTTCCACTCTCTCTTAAGCATATAATTGTCAGACTGAAAATGTAGAAGTACTTCATCCTCCACCCAGTGTAAATGAAACGCTGTATAATTTTTTTAGCTATTTTGATCCAGTGAGAAATGCTACTTTGACACACTTTGTCAACAAGTATATTTTGATCATTGATCACAGCCAAGATTTGAATGTGATCACTGGTCATTGCCTTCAACATGGTGTCCTCAACACTCAGGAAGTGACTTCCTTGTGATTGAGAAAAAAATAAATTGAAGTTTCTTTTGACTTCAATTTATTTTTACAAAAAGAACTGGGTCCTTGGTGAACTGAAATCCTGCTGATCACATGAAGTGTCCATGCCTGATTCTACTTTATCTGCTCACCCAGAAACTAAACCCATGGGGTTTCAAAAGGATGGGTACTTTTCTTTTGAAGAGTCTTTAAAGGTTAGTACATTAGATTATTGACTGATGAGAGAAAATGCATTGTTTTCTGTAAACTTGAAGGTTAAAATTCAGCATCCTGTATCATAAGTGTAAGTTATATGGGAAGATGGTCAGACATGTCTGGGTGGGACCTAGGGCAGTTCATTTTCTTAAATATAAGGAGCTGATTGGGAGGAATACAGATTTCAGGATGCCTCTGTAACTCTTCAGGGAAGCTATGGATCTGTGCTGCTAAAAAAACTAGAACTATTTAAAAGCAGGGCCTGCTTTTACATATATTGCTTCTACATCATACTTTTTCCTCAGGGTAATTTCATTCCTTTTACTTGGTTCACATCCACTAGATTAAAGCATTGGTGACTGAAGCCTCAAAAGTTTAAGTGAAGCTGTACAGGTTATTATATTCCAAACGACTATAAGATACTTTTAGTACTGAAAACATGTTATTTGGAATTATATTACAGATTAAGACCATCATAGCACATCTTCTGAAGATCAAATGCAATGTCATGTCTTTAACTGATACAGATCTTTGTGTGTTCAAGATACTTTAGTCAGACTATTCTGCTTCACCCCAGCTGAGAATCCAGCTGCTGTTTCCTCATGATCACATAAGATTTTCTTATCTGACCAGAACACTTGTCCAATTCCTATTCAGAAACAATTGTGCTGCACATTAGAAATGAGCTGAGCCTGGATTATTCATCAGACACCTGGTGTTGCATTTTCTTGCAACATAAATAGTCTCTTCACTCAGTGGCATTACAAACTGTAAGTATCTCATGGGTTTTCACCTTGCTACCACAAAGTTTTCATTGTAAATGTGATATTGCAACAGCACGCTTGTCACAGGGTATGCTAATCTGTAAACAGACATCTTGTGATTTCCACAAATGTTTTATTAGACAACACTTAGGAATAATAGAATTCAATACGCTAGCAGCTATTGGTTATATGATTGATTTAATGTTTAAACAACCATTTCATTTCCTCAAAATTTTGATGTACTCAGTCAAAGTATACTGGAGCTTGATCAAACCCATATCCCAGTCCTCCTCACATTAATGTTTTGTCACTGCTTTTCATGGGAACAGGGTTAGACTTTTTACTGAGGACTTTTTATTTTGTTTTACTTTTTACTATTCCTTTTCAAAGGAAAATTCTCTCCTGTGTTTGACAGATGCATGGAGCCTTAGAATTTAGTTGCCAGGAAAAATAAGATTCGTTGCTTTCTCACTTGATAATTTTGAGCCTTAGGTTTGAGGTTTATTACAACAGAGTAGGAGAAGAAGTGTTTGGCAGTGGGGACTTTGACTTCTGTGCTAGACACACCAACTATATCAGAAATTTTTGTTTACATCATTGTTACTTTGAAAAAAAATATTAGTTTCTCTTCCTCCAGGGCTCATTTGTGGGTGTGTGCTATAAGATATACCTTATAGTAGCAATTATTTCCTTGAGTAATCCTCAGACAGGGTAGAAAATTACTTAAAAATTAGTGTCCTTAAATTTGCCCCTCCAATTGCATTCTTTATGACATTTTAGTCTAGTACTATATTTATATACTCTTTTTGATTTTAAGTTTTTTTTGCTATATAGTATTTTAAGTTTAATCAAAAGTCAACTTAGAAAGGCCATTCTGCCTAAGGGATATTTTTCCATTAAGTATTTGACATATTGGTGGCCTTGAGGGATTATTGGTTTTTGAAGAAATATTAGCAGCTGGAAATTTGCATTTTAATACAGTTCTCCTCAACCACTCAAGCAATTTTATTTTTAAGACCTGTGACAGGCTTCAAAGCCTTAGTTCTAAAGCAATCTTGCCAAGTAGTAGCTAACATAATTTTACTACAAATGATTAAGTTTCCTAATAGGTTTTCCTTTTCAAAATCTTGTTTGAGGTGTCTGTGAAATCAATACCAAAACTTTGAGATTTGTACTAGAACTAGCATTTCTAATTTGTCTGAACTAGAGAGAACTGGAAAAGAAATCCACTCTAAATTCTCCAACGCAAAGAAAAAGTGAAAACTAAACCCAAACATGATGTAAGTTCTCTTAACTGTAAAGAGATGTAAGGAGGATATAAGGAGGATACCTCTGTAAAACTGGTATTCTTGATCAGTATTTTTTAAAATTATGGCTATTCAAATAGGCTTTCATAAACACTTTTGTTGTTTGATGATATCTGAGACTTTTAGATGAATCAGACTCAGGAAAAAGCATTTACAGTAAAATCAGAACAGACTGCACACTATGCAAGTGGTGATACCAACACTATTCATGTGCTGTCTGTCCCAGATGCCATTCAAGAGAAAATGCCCATTGACTTCATGTGTTGTGTGTCAACATAACAATGAATTTATGAGCCTGTGACAGTTTTGAAAATGGGCTAGACTGGGATAATTTTTCCTGACATGTTAGCATTGCTGATTGAAATTTAGCAGACACAGTTTAATCAAATGATCATACTAATCATATATTAGAGTATGATAGTTTGGCGGTTTTTTGTTTTGCCTTTGTTTTATTTTTGTTTATTTTTGTGGGGGTTTGGGGGGCTTTTTTTTTTTGTTTTGTTTTGTTTTTTTGGGGGAGTTGGGTTTTTTGGTTATTTTTGAGGATGGAATTGCAGGGCAAAGTTTGAAAGATATAGGACTTTAGCTGAATCTTTACATTGTAGAATATAGGTAAACCAGAACTGGCTGTAGTTGTAGAAAAGGGAAAAAAAGGCACTAGCTGGGGGGAGAAAAAAAAAAAAAATTGTCCAACTTCTCCATACATCATAAATCAAGTGTAACAATTATCTTCAATGAACTCCTTTCAGAAGAAAATATGATGTGATTTCCCTTTCAGAAGAAAACCCCAAACCCCAGAACCATAAACCTGATCAAAATCCCTGATAACTGTTGGGAGCTTTTATATTGACCTTAAAATATCTCAGATTAGGTCTGAAAACTATTATTGGAACCCAAAGTATTTTAAACAAAGACAGTAAGATTTCTGCTTACTTTATTGGTTTCTGTAGAAAGAAAGACTTTTATTTATAATATCAATGTGGCTGACACATCATCTCATTACAACTAACAATGTCATTGCAACTGGTAGTCTATCAACTGATTGTTCTGTTGTATTCAGTAGTTTCACATATGAACATGGAAAAGCATCACTGAATATCACCACAGAAATTCTACTGGACATCATGGAAATAACCCCAAACCCCACCCAGAATGAGTTTTCAAATCAGAGACTCATGAGTTTGACTTTAGTTCAAATATAATAAGACTATTGTTTTGAATGAATACATATTGAGTGTGTTTGTCTTTTGGTTTCTGAATTTTAATTTGTCATGAATTTGGTATGAAATACTAAACATTGTTAAATTTTCAGAATTTATTTAACACTTTCACCAACAATTCCTTTTCTACATTCTTTCCCCAAACTGCCAAATCAGTTCTGGACCCAAAGGGCCCACAAAAAGTCTGAATTCAGCCCCCATCTGACCATACCCTAAAGCAACATCTAGTCACGTATTTTGACTGAGACCTTTTCAGGAATTCCTGGCTCTTTCCTGCTCCAAGGTCAGGATGAATAAAACTCAGGAGACATTTTTGAAGCCTCACTCTGAAGTTTACTATCCTTATCTACTACAAACTCACGAGATGTGAGCTCTCTCTAATAGGTCGAGAAAGTGAGCTAAAATGGTGACTATTCCAGGCTATTTAAGTCCCAGTTATCCAATAACCAGTTGACATCTATATTATCTATGCTTCTAATCCAATTGTGATCACCCAAAACCCGCAATGTGAACCTCTTTCACCCAATTACAGAAAAACACCCAGATTCATGAAGAAGGAAGAAGAAGGTGCAAAAAAGACTGGTAATCCACATCCAAAATTCTCCATCTTGGCTCCCATATATCACCATACACTAAAATCCCAAATCTGTTTTTCACCCTGTGAGGTCACGCAATGCTATCCAAACTACATCCCCATGATGCCAGTACTATCACTCATTTTTGGAAGCCTGTTTTTAGGCCTCAGGTCAAATGCAGTGCTTCCTAGAAGGTCTGTGCCTGTCAGCACAGAGAGTCCAAAATTCTCAGCATCTAGAGTTCCCACAGACCTTCACTTAGATTTTTTCATTGTTTCTTCAAAGAATCATAGAATAGTTTGAGTTGGAAAGGACCTTTTAAAGCTCATCTATTCCAACCTCACTGCAATGAGCAAGGACATCTTCAGCTAGGTCAGGTTGATCAGACCACTGTCCTACCTGAATGTTTCCAAGGAGGGGGCATCTACCACCTCTCTGGGCAACTTGTTCCAGTGTCTCACAACCCTCATTGTAAAAAAACTTCTTTCTGATATCTAATCTAAATTGACTGTCCTTTAGTTTGAAGCCATTTCCTCTTTTCTTGTCACTACAGACCCTGCTAAAAAGTTTGTCCCAATATTTCTTATAGGCTTCCTTCAAGTATTGGAAGGCTGCAATAAGATTTCCTCTAAATAAACCTTGTCTTCTGCTGGCTGAACAATCCTTATTTTCTCAGCCTTTCCTCTTAGGAGAGGTGCTCCATCCCTCTGATCATCTTGTTGGCTCCCTCTGGAATTGCTCCAACAGGTCCATGTCCTTCCTGTGCTGGGGACCCCAGAGCTGGGTGCCATGTTCAAGGTGGGCTCTCTCACCAGGGAAGAGCAGAGGAGTAAAACCTCCCTTGCCCTGCTGCCCACGCTGCTTTGGATACAGCCCAGGGCACATTTGGCTTTCTAGGCTGTGAGTGCACGTGGCTGGGTCATGTCCAGCCTCTCACCCACCAGCACCCCCAGGTTCTTCTGAGCAGGGCTGCCGTCAATCTCATCATACCCCACCAGTATTGGTAATGGGGATGGCTCTGACCTGGGTGCAGGATCTTGCACTTGGCATTGTTTGTCCTTTTGAGTTCCCATGGGTAAGCTTCTCAAGCCTGTACAGGTCCATTTGGATGGCATCCCATCCTTCAGGGCTGTCAACCCTATCAATCCACTTGCCTTCCACTAAAAAGCTTGAGAAATCTTCCAGAATGGTGTGCAAGCCTACAGATTAATCTTGCATCTCGTCAAGTCCTGGTTGTAACATCTTCTGCTGGTTGCCACCTTTCTATTTTCCATTTATACTGAATGGCTATAGTGAGGTGAAGAAACAAATCAGGAAATAATGTGTAAAATTATTTTAATCCTATTGGTGTGATATAGTGATGTTCCTCTGTAGAATCAAAGGAAATCTACTTTACAGTTTTTCTCAGATGGTGGCTGAAATTTGATTCCTCAGAGGGGTGTATGTGGTTTATTGTAGAAATAATCTGGCTTAACCTGTTCATCAAGTCTTTTCTTTCAGATGTCCTCAAAAATTTTTTTATATTTAAACAAAAATAGTTTCTGGGTTTTTTATACATATGTTTCTATTTCAATAACATTTTTTTTTAAACTATAATAAGTCTAACTGTGATGAACCTGATTTATCCTTAAGTTTCCATCAAATCTTTTGGATTCCATAGGCTAATGTATAACTGCTAAATTATAGGAAAGATAAATGTTTATTTGACTCAGTTTTAAGTGAATTTTCTCCTCTCACTTTTAATTTCAAATCCAATTACACTATCATTATTAAGAGCAAGATCAGAAAACAGCTCTCTTAATTATAAAGTCAAAAATTGCTCTGAAAACTCTGTAAATGAGAAATTTTAGGATATTTGGAAAAATCTCATCCAATTAGATAAAAAAATTAAATAGGTACAGGTTAAACCATTTGACATAATGACCTGTACAATAGTGTTTAAAAAGAAATATGATTGTCTGCACTACCCTGGGCTCATTAAAAATCATCATTGATGGAACCTGTGTTTGTATCTGTGGGATGCAGTTGTACTTTGAAAGTTATGCATATATCCTATTTCCTAAAAATAGAAAAAATTCAATGTGCCAGTAACTGAATACATCCCAAAACCCCAAAACTTCTTTTTAAACTGGTAATCATGTAACAGAATATGGATTTTTGTCAGGCTTGAGAAGACCTGTGTGTTGATTTAAACACCTCAGGCAAATAAAAGTTGCACATAAGAATATGATTACTGCTAGAGGCTGTAACTTTATTAACTTAATTAACATAATGATAACTGGTGGGATGCAAAACAGCTATTTCACCCAATATCACTACCTAGCAGGAGTGCTCCAGAGTGCTTTTACCTGGAATATATCAATCAAGTTAATAATAAAAAAGCAATCTTCATTTACATTCCTTGGCAGCTGACAGTCAAATCCTTTCCTCTTTTTCTTCTTGAGTCAGGGATCAAGACGAGGTGTCTCAGTCTGTGCTTAAAATTTTCCTGTGTGCTGTGGCAGGTCAACCACTAACTTGGAAAACTTGAAAACATCTGAAATTTTTCCCTTGAGTCACCTTGGACCTTGTAGTATGAGGTCATAGGTTTCACATCAGCAGAAACTCCAAACTCCCATATATTCTAAAACATTTGTCACTATAAACTCCTCTGAACATCCTGAGTTCCTTGGGTGTGTGAAGCATGAGAAAATTAACACTGCAGAAAACTCTCTTTGAGATACAATAGAGGACTAACTGTGCACAATATATCACTCTCTGAAATTCAGGAATAAAAGACTGGCAATAACTTAGAAATTAAGAAAGAACCAGAAACCAGGCAGATTTGCTTAGTAAAAGCTAAAAGTTAATGGTAATATTGAGCCCATATAATGGTTTAGTTTGCACAGCTACAGTTGAAGTACCTTTTATCACTAACTCTAGGCTTTTTTTTTTTAGTTCTGTTAAGGAAGACCATTGTAATGTACTATGACAAGTTTTAGTAGTCTTAAGAAGCCAGGAATTAAGTAACAGAGCTTATAAAAATGATACTAGCAGTTGAGAAATTTTCAGTAGGAAATACTGAGGTACTGGAAGGGAACTACCCAAACAAATGTACAGAAATTTATTTTAGTTTAAATCAGGAAAGATTTCTCTTATTCGGCACTTAATTTTTGTCAAAACTAAAAAAACCCCACCCAATCCTGTCATTGCAAACAGATAGCCATAGTATGACAAAACAGACTTTACATCTTTGCCCTGACTCATTTGAAATTAATGTCTTGAACTTGCAATTCTCATCTCTCATGGGAACTACTACCTCTTCTGAAGAGATACTCTCTATTTTTTCCCATAAAACCCTTCGGAAGTCTCAGTTTTGGCTTGATGCAGACTTACTTATGCTAAGAAAATAATTTCCTACACAGTTCTTCAGTGCTCATACCTTTGAGTAATATTTGTCAGTATGTTTCCTTAAAAGCTAGCTAATATTTGCAAACTTCTTGCATAGAAAGTCAAAACTCCCAGAGCAATTTGGAATATTGTTGAATTTAAAACCAAATGTCACTGGCCTAAGAGAATAAACATGTGCTGAAAATAAAAATGAGGATTTGATTTTCCATACACAGCAGATAAAGTGGTTTTCTCTGGGAGAGTTTAAGACATTCTCTTGCAATTGTCCATATTTTTGTTATCTTTGTCCATGTACACTGTAGCCATGTTCTCATATAATATGTTTGTGCTGTCTGATACTCATATGATCCTGCTGAAAAACCTAAACAAGGTCAGTAAAGAAAATCAAATCAGCAGTGAAAAAAAAACCAAACACCCCTACCCCACCCCACAACTATTTAGATGCAACTGTTTGTCTCCTTTCTTTAAATAAAAAAGTTTAAGAGGAAGTCCTTGTACTTGATTTGTGTGGCAAGGTTTTGGTAGCAGAGCTACAGGACTGGCTTCTGTGAGAAGGTTCCAGAAGCTTCTCTAATCTCCAGTGGAGACAAAGCCATCTGGATCTAAGATGAGCCCACTGCTGGCCAAGGCTGAGTCCATCAGCTATGGGCGCAGCACCTCTGGGATGACGTGTTTGAGAAGGGGGAAAATGGTGCTGCACAGCAACAGCTGCACACAGATAAGAGAGGACTGAGAATACAAGAGAGAGGCAGCTCTTCAGACAGCAAGATTGGTGAAGAAGGAGTGGGCAGAGCTGCTTCAAGTGCAGGGTCAGAGATTCTGCTGAAGCCCTTGGAAAAGACAGTGGGAAGGCAGGCTGTCCCCCTGCAGCCCAGGAAGCTCCACAGTAGAGCAGAAATCAACTTGCAGCCTGTGCAGGACTCCATGCCAGAGCAGGGAGGTGCATCCCAAGAAGGTTGTGACCCCATGGGAAACCTGGACTGTTCAAGCTCCTGTGGAGCCATGGAGTCAGAGGAAATGATGCTGGAACAGATTTGCTGGCAGGACTTGTGACCATGTGGGGTCTCCCACTGCAGGAGTGAATGAAGAACTGCAGCCTGTGGGAAGAACTCCTGTGGGAGAAGCTCATGTAGAACTGCCTCCTATGGAAGAAACCTCACACTGGAGCAGAAGAGTGTGAGTAGTCTTACCCTGCGGGGGAAGGAGCAGAAGCAACAATGTGTGATGAACTGACTGCAGGCCCCATTCCCTAATCTCTGTGCCCCTGCGTGGAAGCAGGTAGAGAAAATTTGGAATAAAGTTGAGCTCAGGAAGAAGGAAGGAAAGTGTTTTGAGACTTAGGTTTTGTTTTCTCATTAATTTATTCTGATTTTGACACATAAAACTAAATATCTAATTTCCTGAAATCAAGTCTGTTTTGCCCATGATGGTAACTGCTGAGTTACTCATCCTGTCCTTATTTTGATCCATGAAGCTTTCCTTATATTTTCTGTCCCCTATCCAGCTGAGAAGGGGAGTTACTACAGCTTTGTGGGCACTCAATATCCAGACAGGATCAAGTTGTTACAATCATACATTGGAATAATATAGATAACTTACACAGTATGATTGTCAGTTTTCTTCCAGATTTACTGTGTAAGTTTAAGATCATTTTGCCTTCTAAAATAAGAGTCAGCTTCCTGAGCTCTTTGCTTTGTCTTCTGCTGTCTTGTTCTGCATTTAGTATAATTTACTACACCTGCTCTATGACTGAAATGAATCATTTAATTCACATAAACTCTTGGATTTTTTCAGCCTTTTATGCCTTGCCATGAGTTGAGGACAATATAGGCTTAGAAGTATAAGGTCAAAAGGGCATTTTTCCATAAATAATAAATTCTTTGATCATTTAAATAAGAAGTTCTCTTAGTATAAGTTTTTATCATGGTTTTTAATGTCATTTTTGGCACTCATCACCTTAGACATTGTATTTTACATTCACCAAAAATACCACTGCCTTCAGACTCCACATTGTCTCAGTGTATAAAATGCAGTTACATTTTCATTGGGTGCAAATACCTGTATCTTTAAAATTACTACATGAAAGCAAACTATAATTAAAAATATTGAAATTAATCCAGCTAAAGAATGTGACTATTCTTAACTTTTGGACACAGCATAAATTATAATTTAGAGAGCTCAAACTTTCATTTCTTTATTTGTGAGTTTACTTTCTTAATGCTCTCTTATTTTGAGAATGCTGGAACTTGTTGGAAGCCATAACTATGATTCATGTAAGACTTTTATTTTAAATTCAGGTAATTTGCAATTCCTTTGGAACAAATTTATTCCATAGGTGTATTATAACACTATTCTGTAAATAATTTTGCAATCTGTAAGCTGAAGGATGTGAAGTTTCCCAGAAATTTTGGTAGAGGTACGTGATGTCAGTAAGTCAGTTCTGACAACCAAATATAATTAAGCAAGCGACAGTCACTGATGTTGCACTCTATGACCAAGATGAACAACAAAAATTAGCTCTCTCTTTCAAGAGAGTTTACTAGAACTCTTTTCTGTAAAAAGAAACCAATACCAAAAAAAAAAAAAAAAATTACTCTGACTTGGTTTTCAGCATATCAAAGGGCATGTTTTAAAATTGCCCAAAGAAGTTAAAAGTATTTCTGAGAACTTAGCACTCATTGTCTAGCATGGTCCTGCTTGAGCAGGGAGGTTGGGCCAGATGACCAACCCCCTTTCAACGTGACCCATTCTGTGATTCTCCTAAATACTTCAGTTGCTTACAGAATGTCTTAGTACCCTTGGTGAGAAGGAAGGAATGGACATTTTACCAATTCTATGTTCCATAATGATTCAAAATTAACAATCACTATATGTCATTAGAAGCTGGTTACTTTATAGAATGTACTTATTAGGAAATCATACTTATTGTGTTAGCTTAAAAAAAACCCCAAAATGTTATTCATTCTTATGAACATATTGCTGTCTATGAAACATATGAAGCATTACAGGAAAATAACACAGGTAGAAAAAAGAGGTATTTTCAGTAGACATTTGTAAGACATTCTGTGAGTAAAAGAAGATGCATAATTTACTGCAGCCTTAGGGAAGCTATAAATTATATTCAGACAAATCACTATTTGTTCTGTTATTGTAGTGAAAAATTCTCCTAGCAACTACCGTGCCTTACTGTATCTGTTAGTTGATATACAGAACATGCTTTCTTAAAGGAATGTATACAAATAGATGACAAAGATCTTTATCTTTTCTGGCAAAGCCCATAGGGTAAAATGCTTAATTTTTAGTTGAAAGAAAAAAGAAATCTTTTAGTTGCTCTAGGCTATTTGGATTAAACAGCAGAAAAGAGATATGCAACATGTGTTAAGGGAAAGAAAGGGCAAGAAAAGTGCTAAGACATCAGAAGAGGAGAAAACATAAACCAACATATTCCTAGGGGAGAATTAAAATTAAAAAAAAAAAAGGTAATACAGCTATATAATATAAACTATTTGAATCATTAAATAGAAAAATAAGAGAAAAAAAACCAGTACCAGCTGGACATACTGTATATTTCAGGAAAAAAAAATAAAGTTGATATGATGAAGATATGATTGTGTGTGTTTGTTGTAGGCCACCTGACTTGCAATGGAAAATTCCTACATCAGCCCCTGAGGTGTTAAAATGCAGAAGCTACTATATTCATGAGGGACTTAACAATAACCATTTTGAAACCCATTAGGTAATGAAGACAGTAAAACATGAAAGTAGTTCCAAGAATACTGAGAAGACAGCTTTATGATCCAGAAAGTAGAAAATGCAACCAGAGGAGAAACTGTCCTGGATCTACTTCTTCAATAGGGAGGAACTAATTGAGAACGTGAGTATAATACAGAGCTACTTGCATTACTCACCATATGTATGTGATTGTAAGGAAGTAAATCCTTTTGTATGAAGAGACTAAAGAAATATGGCTCAGCAGAGAAAGAATATGAGACAGACTAGAAAATGTCTTTGCAAAACTATTAACCCTGCCTTGCAGTCCTGTGGAAAACAAAGTGTACTGTCCTCTAGGAACACACAAGGGGTTGTGCTGCACAGCAGTGATGCTTGACACATCACTGACAAACCGCTACTAGAGGTCACCAATTATCTACTGAGTAGTTTCTCTCTTGAGCTGTTTTTCTCTTGCAGTTTGCAGTATTGTGTCACTCTGGTAAAATAAGTTGTCAGTGAGTTACATGGAAGAAAACTAGTCTTAGCGGAATGGAGCACAATGCAAGCTAATTTATCTAATTTTATAATTTAAGACAATTTGTTTTAAAATTATATCAAATATAAATCTACACTACATAAAATGCAACATAGAAATGTTTTGCGCTGTTGCTTGACCCTCAGGAAGATGTAGATGGGAACTGAATTACAGAAGAGTAGAGTCTGGAGCATTCAAGATCCCTTGGGCAGTGTTTTATCCAAGGAGGTCTCTAGCACTGTTTACAGTCTTCATTGGCTATTTAACTGAGTAATCTTTATTCTGCCTGGTCTGTTTTCATCTACACAAAACTCAGCAGAGTCAGACTGAACAAAAAATACTAAAGCCAGTTTATAATCTCTTAGTACCAATAACTACCACTGAGTTCATGCTCACCTAACTCTTTGCAAACTGCTCCAGGACCTTTAAGCAGAGCTTCTTCCCAACCAATATTACAAGGTGATCTCCCTTCCCATGTGTGGGCCTCAGCATTTGTCCTTGTTGAATTTCATTGGGCTCCTGTGGCCCTTCCTCCAGACTCTACAGGTCCCAGTGGGTGGCAGCTCTGCTCTTGAGCCTGTTGACTGTCTTCAATTTGGTGTCATCTGGAAACTTGACATGACTTTTCATCTCCCCCCAGTATTCTTTCTTTTGAGTAAACTCTGTCTCCTTAGACATCTTTGTGTGAGGTGCCTGCCTGAGGTCCCTGTAGCAGGCCACATTTTTAGAAACCTCAGATCTTTCCTGGTAAAACACAGTTGTGCTGTGTTTCAGTTCTCACCCCAAGTCAAGTCAGACACTTCCAGATTGGACTGAAGAAAGAATGCATATTCACAGGAAGTGGATACTGTGAAGTACTAAGAACACCTATTTTTTACTACAGCTTTGCAATGGAAACCTCATGTAAACGCTATCATAGTTTCTTGCTTTAAATAAACTTGAACAATTTACTGAACATTTAAGCTGTACTGCCACCTTATTTAAAACCATGATGTTTTAACCCTGTCAAAAATTTGACCTCATTATTCAGCTGGTTTGGCCAGCTAATTTCGAAAAGCAAACCTGGCCAGAAAAAAAAGGGAAAAAATTGGCCATTTTTCACTTTTTGCCTCAAGCATGTAACTATAAATGATTCATGGCACTTCTTGTTCTGTGACAGATTCATTATTAAAAGTTTATTTAATTATCAATACTGTGCTCTGCTCTATTAAGAAAATCATATTTTATATTGACTATTACTTGTGAATGAAGCTATCAGTGTCATTCAATCCACTTGGAATCCTGAACATCTGTTCCATTAAGATGATAGTGTTTGCTATTGACATGTTTAATGCAATATATTTTACAAGGGCATATTGGCAGTTTCTCTGTGTGTTAAGAGAACTCTGTGGTGTAAGCTAGGATATATGATACTGTGTGTCCTGTTATGTTTGGGGTATAGTTGAGGCTCAAAAGCTGAGAGATACTATACTGCAGTGCCCACTTCAGTAGTGACAGTTCAATTTATTTCATTGCTATTTTCATTGCAAATGTGTGTCAAGAAACATAATGATCTCAGCATGTAAATTTTATGAGGACATACAAAATAAAAGGATTTGTAATCCACTGTTAATGTCAGATGCTTTCAGTTTGCCTAAATACATTAAAAATCATATTATGGATATTTTGAAAACAGTAACATTAGCATATATTAATGCATGCTTTTTTTTTCTTCATTCCATTTCAGATTAATATCCATTACCATTATCAGTGTTTTATCTCTTTTGCACTGGAAATTGAATTCTGCATTAGAGAAGGTGGATAATGTTTAATAAGAAGATGAGAAATCTGAAATAGAAAAGTTGGGGGTTTTTTCTATTTAAGATTGTTTTCATGCCCAAATGGTATTTTCTCCTAATTTTCACTATTTGCAATAGTGTTTCTCTTGGAAAATACCAGGGTAAATAATTATCTTTTTCTAAACAAAAGTTTCATATTTAATTCAGAAGCTTTCTTTAAATGCATATGGTACAATTAAAAAAGAATGTTTATATATTTATTTAAAGTATATAAAACACAAGGAAATCAATAATCTTTTTTGCTCACTTCAGTGGACTAGGTCTTACTCTGCTTTCAGTTGTCAATGTACTCTGTGTTATGAGGAATCAATATTCTGTTTCCATGTCAAGCAAAATTCTGTATTTTGTCATTAAGCATTTTTCTATCTCAAAGTTTACACATATAACTGTGATTTAGCAGGTGCTATCATAAAGCTGATGCCCTTTAAGAGGTAAGAAATTGCAGGAAACTACTTGCGATATTTTGAAATGTTTCTGTGTTTCAAGTATTCTGAGGTTTTGAGGGTTTTGATTTTAAGTTTTCTGTGTGTGTGCATGATGTTTTTTAAATTTTATTTTTATTTAAATTTATTTATTTTTATTGTACCGACTTTGAAAAAAACGTAACTCACTCCTGGAATACGGACCAAATTAAAAACAAGAAAATGCAAGAATTTATATTTAGTTAATTAATTTCTTTGGGTAGTCTGTAAATTAGTCAAGGAACCGGCAGAAAGATAAGGTTTTATTTTCCATGCATGGGTAAGCCTTATAATGAATGAAGTGACTGTCTTTAAAGTATAAAACAGTGTTTACAAATAATGATCAATTAATATGTGGTTAGAAACACATACAACTTTGTGTCTTGATCAGTAAAACCTTACTCAGTAAAAATCAAGCAACAGTCTTTATAAGACTCCTTCTTCCCTGAACTTTCATCTTTCTCTCTCGGGGTTTATTGAAGAAGGTGAATATCTCTAGAAAATATATTTTTTCATTGGAATCTTCAAAAATCTCCATTTTAAGATACCTGCCTAGACTCAGTGTATGAGACAACTTTCCCCCCAATGACTATTTACTACACCCGTGACCACACATGATAAGAAAAATTCCTTTAGAAATTAACTACTTTGTGGAACTGTTGTAGAGTGGGAGATAAGCTTAGAAATGTGCAGAAAGATTCTTTTGATCTAAATATGCTAGTAAATTAAAATTAGAGATTTAAGCCACAATACCAAATTGCATAGACAAATGGAATAATAAGATATGGGAACTTTATTTCAGGTCTTCTATAAAATAAATTAATGCTGTGGTTCATCTCATGGCATTGATACAGTGACTCTACAGACCAGTCTAGCATCTTCCAACAAAAACTTTCAATGAATTCTCATGATAGCTACTATCAAAAAATTTTCAGTTTGGTATTTCCCTCCAGACAAACTTTGGTGAACACCTGTGTTTGTGTGCATGTAGCGAAAGAAGATTCCAATATTTTCACCCATTACATATTTTCACAGAAATTTGAGATCAAGCAATTAAGAACTTTATCATAAAGCACAAAGCATCACACTAGGTAGCAACTTTGATATATGTATATTCCAGTTTCTCAATGCTTAATTATGGTGTACAAATTTATAGCAGAAAGCAGAAGCCAAACACTTTACAAATACCACAAACTCTGTAGTTCTAGTTTTCACATGGTGTAACATAAACTAATCTATATGAAAATGATTTAATGACGGAAATTGGTACTGGAAAACTGTATTTTAAAATAGCTTCCTTCATTTCTCCCTCTAATGAAGAAAATTCTGTTAATTTGAACATTCTGAGGTTACCAACTCACCATAAGAACCAAACATCCACCAAGCTAATATATACAACCAGACTTTATCAGTGAAACAACTAACAAACCTGTCCATTGGAGCCAGCACAGTCACCACCACCACCACCATCTCTTCCTCCACTGTCCCAAAAGGAACATCAAAATTCATAGGCGTCCTTCCAGTGGAACTTCTGTGCCCAATGCTACACTGAAACTATGCAGGTGAAGCAAAGCAATCACTTTTTGTCAAAATGGATTTGCTTGGTCAGCTAAGACTGGGAGAAAATTTTCAACAAAATGTCTATTTCCTGATCTGTTCTGATGCTCATCAGAGCAATACAAAAAAAAACTGCAAAGGAAAATCTTTCAATTAAAATTATAACTCTGGCTTAGGTTTATATACTTAATTGTGAAACTGCTTTTCACACATATTAGAGTCTCTTTTCTTTCCTGGTTCATGACTTATTATTTTTAACTAGTTAAATAGCTTGTCCTTGCAAATGATTAAATATAGTTGTTTTACTTAAATTTGTTGTTTCAATATTTTTTAATTTTTTTTAATATGCTGCTATTTTGTTCAGGATCAGGAAATAACTTAGTTTAACTTATTTTAAGTTAAAGTCTCTTATTTCCAGCTACTTCATCTGATACACTGTCTTCTAAAATTCTTGCTTGACATATAAGTATTATATAGAGTTTACAGTACTGGAAGTTATTTTTTACCTTTAAATTTTGTATTTGAAACTGAGAGAGAGATAACAAGAAACATCTTTTGCACCCTAGCCAGTAGACAATTTGTCAGACTACTCTTGTAATATGAAAAAAGGTACCCAAGTCCCTATTCTGAATTCAGAAATAGTTTCAATTTAGGTCTTCCAGGATTTAAATATTTGATCCAATAAGTAAATTTCTAACTGTATTTACATAATTTGTCTTTGCAATACTTTGAAGAGTTTAATAGAAGCCTAGTGTGGAAGAGGAAGAGATAACAAAAAGAAACAAATTCTTTCTTTGTTATGTTTCTATCTGAGTCAATAGGTTTTTTCCCCCACACAGTTGCTGGCCCTGGGAGCCGTTCAAAACACGAGGGTAGAAATGAACTGTGACAATTCCCTGTGCCAGAAGTTTTAACTCATAGCAGCAGTAGCCTCCAAAAGACCCTGAAACTGGTGGGATGGATGGGAAGTGGGAGGAGACTCACCTGAGGATTGTCTATTCTCACCTTACTGCAGAACGTTGCTTTGGGATAATGCATGCTTAAAAGTTTTTCTGGTTGCTAGTTCAGAAGCTTAGAAGATAGAAAAATTATGTCGCTTTTCTCCACAGCACACACTCTTTGCACAGCTCTTACATTTCTCAACTTTCCCTGGACTGAATAGTAACCCTCCACACCCAATGTGTATCCTCAGTAGACAGTTTTATTTATTATCCATATTTGCACATCCTTCCAGAAACTCTCATAATCTTAACCCTTATGTTTATTCACCCATAGTTCTTTTTAAAAAATATCACAGAATTCAGGGCCTGGATTAGCTGTATATCCTCTGCCTGGTTCATGGTGCATGACAGGCTGAACAGATTTTATCAAGTTTATCTTAATGCATTGAAGGAGTTGTTCTTGAGGTTGAATTTATGTTATCCATTTCTATTGATGCCAAGATGATTTTTTGCCTTTTCTTTTATATATATATACACCTTTTATATAAATTTTATGTATCCTCTGTATTCTTAGCTTGCATACTTGAAATGCCTTAATCTGATAATTTAGCATAGTTTTAGTATTCTGTTAGGCCAGGAGACCAAACATCCTAGAGGCCTCATAGTAGGAGGCCAGAAAACCCTACACAATCTTGGAAAACCAAAACTCTGTTTTAGAATAACTAGACTGTTAAGAAATATTCTTCAGAATTAGCCTGGGGAAAAAAATAACCAAACAAAAACCACTGATAAGTCTGCATCAGTATAAAAGAAGGACACAAAAATATATCCCCACCCAAAAAGTTCAATGTTTTTCAACTTTTATGGCAACATTTACCTAGAACATGCATTTTTTGGTCAGATTTTAAGAAAAAATATACGATTTTCTTGAAAATATTTAAATTTACCCTCAGGTAATATTTTTTCCATTGGCTTAGCATCAACAAAATATTTATTTTAATCTGCTGCAGATGAATAGTCTCCTTCTTTCTCTTCTTCGACACTAAAACTTTCTTCACAAATAAATAGACTGGTGGCACCATAGGAACTGATTCCTTCAATTAATCTTTGAAATAAATATGCTTTACTAGAACAACTTATGGTGTAGTCTGCTGATTCAGCAGAGCATGTAGGGTTAACTAAATGTTTTTGCTTCAGTACATTTATACTTACTAAACCTTCACTTATTGCGGTGAGCCATTTTTGATTAATGTTGCTATTTCTATTTGATGGCTTGGCCGCAAGGTTCTTACAATTTTATGAAATATATTGCCACTAAAGTTTGTTTGATCGATCAACTCCCAAATCAGATAGTTATGACAATTTACAATTAACTTTGATTTTTGACTTTTAAATATAGTTGAGCTGTTCTTTGTAATGGGTGCTTAATCTGTAAATTTACCGTCACTTATTTTCTGAATATTGACTTGTTCATGATATTTTGGTAGAAATTAGGAACGTTAAGTATACTACCAGGAAAAAGATACAGTGGCCAGTCAGTTTTATTTTTTGGGAGACTTAATTAATATTTGTGCTGTACTTTGTACAGAGAAGCATTACACATTGCACTTGCAAATTCTTAAGACAAATTAAATCCTTGTGATGTACTGGTGATATGTGAATTCTAATACATATTTCTGGAGAAAGCAAATAACAGATGCAATCCCGCAAACAACAGATAAATGATTTACTAATCTTATGTATGAGAAAATTCTTTTAAAATTTCAAAGTGACTGTAAGGTAGGAGGTCAGGAGCTAATGGCTGTGCTGAGCTCTACTAGCCAGCTCCCAGAGTGGTTAGCCAAATAACAGAGGATCTCAAACACACCTGTGAATCTGATAATTGTAAGAAAGATCATCAATATATTAGCAGAAGTATCTCAATTGCTTTCACTCTTTCAGGTTCTCTAACTGTATCATCAACAACGGAAATTCCATGAAGCCTTCTTGTAAAGGTGTTTGAAGTCTAGTTCAGCAGCATTCCAGCTACAAATTGACAACCTGCAGAGTTAAAAAATCATTAATTTCCAGAAAGAAAGGATCATCTAATCTTTAACTTTAAAGAATAAAGAAACTATTACTACTCCTTATGGAAGTAAATAAAGATTTTTTAATGGCAATTAAAAATGGGTTAAAATTGATTGAAAAAAATTCCCCAAAGCAAAACAAAAACCTAGTATCTTAAGACCCAAATTAATCTGTGCCAATTTTCTTCAACAGGTCCCAGAGAACATACCAGATAAGTGATACACACATATGGCTGGTCTGTATAAACTATCAGAGATATCTTGGAAATCTGTGGAAACAAACTGATAGTAACTATCAATGTCATTTAGTCAAAATCTAAGATAACAGACATAATTTCTTTCCTCTCCTCCTTCTCTCCCAAACTAAAATCTTAGCCATGCTTTTTTTAGTTTCTTTTGAAAATAAGATATTAAAAAAATGAGCTAATAACAGATTGAAATTGTAATAAAAGACAACATAAAAGATTTTGGCAGGATCTCAGGAATCTGAAATAGGAAAAAAAAATCAATTTATACATATATTTTTCCAGATGATTTTCATTTTTACATGCAATCCATGGTCTTCTGGGCCTTTCATATCCTTTCTCTCAGCCTATATGGCTGATAACATTGTCCTAACTTTGTTTTTACTGTCTACTTTAATGGTTTCCTGTGTCAGTCAAGCAACTTCTAAGGTATCACCAGAGCAATATTGATGTCCTGCATAATCAGTTGGATTTTTTTTGTTGTTTGGTTTGTTGACTTTGGGATTTTTAATTTTTTTTTTTTTCCCAGTTTGGTGAGGGTTTGCTAGTGTTGGTCAAAGGAAATATAACTAACATCACCATGGTCCCCTTCTTTTAAGACAGTCAGAGACTCTCATACTCTGTGGTGTTCATGCTCCTAAAGGGAAGAATGCTTTTGGCTGCTTAATCTATTAGCAGACTAATGAACACATTTATGTTAATTGCATGTATTGCCAAGGGTTGAAAAGTGTATTGATTTCCCTTAGTTGAACTACTTATTTTTTCACTTATCTCTCTTACCTACTCTCTTTCCCAGCTTGTTACACTGTTGTCCATGCTGAATCTCACCTAATTCAGAGGTTCCTTGGGATGCCAGTGAGGTTACTGGTAAGGAGGGAGAATACTCAGTGTGGGTATCTGGTTTGCACTGCAGCTTCAGGTGAATTTTTGGTCTCCAGTTCTGGCTTATCAAGTCTCTTTAAGCACCGTATGTCTCATTTCTAGGTGATTCCTGTGGTGTGGGCAATGTGTCAAGGGGGTGGCACAGTTATGTTGTAAAGCGCAGGGAAGTGACGTAAAATAGCGTGAGAAAATACTTTGGAGTTGCTCCTGGCCTCCTAGTTGAGGAAAATGCTGTCTGGGTCTATGCTGCAAGACACAAATCCTCTGAAGTAGGTCCCAAGTTTCTGATGCCATGACAAGGCAGAATGAATTCCTTAGTGTCTTTTATTTCTTTGTCAGGAGCTTCAGATGCATGTGCAGACAGGAAAGAAGGATGCTCTAGGGAAAGACTAATGAAGGGATTGGGCAGAGTGACCTAGGAAAGCAACCGACTTGTAAGAAAAGCCAAACTGAAAGCGAGCACTACTTCTTGCCAGAGGAGATTATTCTTTCAAGAGATTTTTGAGAGACCAGTATTTTACCAAGAAAACTCATACATGTTGAGTAATGTGCTGCTACTACAGTTTTATTTACAGTTATGACACCTAAAGCCACCAATGTAGCACATTTTAAAATATTGTCCTGAATTAGACATGTGTCTGTGAGTATTTGCATGTCTTATAAGCACTTGTAGCCATTATATTGGATAATTAAGTAGCATTCTAATTAGACAACCTTAATGAAGTGTTTCAGAGACAACATGCATTCATCCTCATTTTCTCTGGTGTTTAGGCAGCACAAGCAAAAGTCAGTTGCACAATATTGTGTAGTATAAGCTGGCTATCATCAGTATATTTTGCTGTAAATCTGTATTTGTGTATAAATACATAAACCTTATCAAGACTAAGAAAGTAATCAATACCCTACTGTTACATTACTTGTCTAAGGTTATGCTTCATGGGATAGATTTAATATTTTGAAACAGACCTAAGAGAAAAAGCTCAAGTAGCTGAAGGTTACCATTTAGTTGAGGCTTTGATATTTCAGTGAGGAGCATATGTTGAGCTGATCATACTCAATCGTTGAGATGTTACAATATGCTTATTATTCTTTAATTATTAAGGGTTAATAATAAAATGGTAGTTTCCAATACAATGCAAATAGAAGCTACTGCCAAGTTGGGGTAGGATGATAACATACCAAAGATGCAGTTTAGAAAACAAAGGTTGTGTTCTTGATTCTCTTGTTTCTTGGGATGGTTGTGAGGGAGATATGTGACAATTGGTTTGAGTGACTCTTTGAGTGAGCAGGCTATTATTTTTCTTATGGCATCATGAAGGGTGAGTGATTTCTCTCGTAACTGCAGGGCAGGTTTTGTGGAGATACATGACCCAAACCATAATAAGACCCACTGAAGGGCATTGGTGAAGGGAATAGGGGCCTTTAATTTCTGAATTGCACTGGATTACTGATGACTGGATTAGAAACTTTTTTCTCATGCTGTACTTACAGGTGATGTGCTTAGTTGCTGTGCAATGCATGAAGTGGAAAGACAGATTTGTTTTTAGTATGGGACACTGAAAGTGATTACGTCAGCCTCAACAACTGTGAGTTGCTTCAAACTCCTAAAGGAGAAGGCAATACAAACCATGCTGTTCCTGTATTTTCTATGAAGAAGAAAGTCAAAGAGTCAAGACTGAAGAACTATGGCAGATGATAGTAGAGCATCATTGCTATTAACATGTTTCATTAATTTCTTTGTCTACATAATCACTATATAATATTGTTAGACATGTTTTCATAAAAGAGTATTTTAAGGTCTAGCAATTTGTCACTGTTTTTTGAGTAGTTTTAAATCCTCTAGTGAAATTCTAATTATACAAGATATTATTACTATTTATGGCTCCTGTTTGTCAGAACATCTTTCTTTACCTTACTAATTTTATTTTCAGTCTGGTCAAGCAATGTAACACTTGCTAGGATATTAAAAACATAGCATTGAAGCTGTAAATAAGTCATTGCCTCCAAAACAAAAGAACACAGATGAAAACAATATGATAGACCTCGTTGTCAAAATAAATTATGCCTTGGGGAAAAAAGTAATTTGCACAATTAGGTGATACAATAGAGTGTTCCATAATTAGGTGCAATACAAGTGTAACCATCCTTAATATCAGTAGTATGCAAGCCTTTCAGACTTCATTAAGGAGTTCCTTTGGAACATGTGAATAATAGGATTAATATAGCCATGGGCACTGCTGGGTCAGCTGGCAATAGATCAATCCACAACATAGAGCATATTAAAAGGATTATAGATTAGCAATTAGATGGCTTTTTCATGAGCAAGAAATAGTTCCACAAGCTTTGTCAAAGGTTAACAGAGATAGGATGTCGATTTTTCCAGTTTATAATCCAGCAAGAGCTATGAGGTAAGAGAAGTTATAGCATTTTCAGGATGGTAAGAATGATATAAGCAAAAACATAACAAACCTTTTAGGATCAGTGGCTGGGCTTCACAGAGGAACGGTTCTTACATGAAATGTAGAATATGAATATATACTGTTACTAATTACATCTCTAAAAAAAAGATTTCAAGTGAACTGTCTGAGAGGTAAGAGGCACTTTCAAAGCCCTTTCTAGCATTCTGTTTGAAAACTTTTTCAGAGAATACATAAATAAGTTTTGTAATTCTAACTCTACAAATCAATTTTGAGCATTACGGAGATTATACAGCACTGGAATTATAGTTTGACACTTTTAGTTTGTCAATAATACAGATATCTAAGAAATTTTTATAGCTTCCTGATGAAATACTGGATAGCAATATTGGTATGTTTTCAACTGCATAAAGAGAATGTAGTATGTAGAATCAATATATATTGATCACGCTGGGAGCTGAGTCTCAACTTTTCCAAAAATCAGGTCACTTACTTGGATAACAGTGTGCTTTTATTTCATATGTCTAACTCTAAAAAATATGGGCTTCTGCATACAGGGAGACAAAAAAAATTAAAAAGATGAAATGGACATTCAAGTGGGAAATAAATCAAGGATAGCTGGAAATAAAAATAAAAAATAATAAAAAAATAAAATTATTAGCAGACATTAATTTATTCAACAAGCTCAAACATTTATGTCTGTTCACGAAGAAGTTTTACTCCCTCATTATTCAGAAGTCTTGTTATCCTTCTGCGGAAGTGTTGGGACAGGGACCTGACTGTTAATATTTTGCTGAGTCTATTTCTTACTCTGTAAGAAATGCTGGTGAATTTGTTGAGATTAAATGCAAGCAAATAGTAATAAAAATTGTCTGAATAATGACTCTGCTGAACAACAAAGGGTACATCTCAAGAAGAATTTTTTTAAGAAGTAGAAATATTTGGGAATTATTGCAAAGAGGAGTAAAGGATTTCGCTGAAAAGTGTTTTATTTTTAAGAATTAATGGTTGTACAGTTTAAATGACATTTAGACTAATTAAAATACCTCTTAATAAATCAATAAAGCCAGTCACAGCTGCAAAATTGTTCATAAATTGTATGATAACACTCTACCTTCACTATAGCAACAGCCCTGTAGAGATCTGAATTGGATGAAAGTTTTAAAACTAACTCTCCCTTCTTTTTCTGCCCAAACCAGCAATTATGTTGAGGCTGTAGCTACATCAGATACTTTTCTGCACCATTTACTGGTTTTAAATAACAAGAACTTTCTGGCGGAATCTGTCTCTCTGAGTACCTGAAAAATTATGATACAAACTCAGTCTCTAATTCTAAATGCCTCTTTATTGTGCCCATTACATATTATTAGTTCTAGGGTAAATGCATCAATTTTCTATACAGAAAACATTTAAGGGATAGAGGATTATATACAATCTATGTAATTTAATATTTTTTCACCATATTACTTTCTCATACTTAGGATATTCAGTAATATTTTAATCTCAGTTAACCTCCATATTTTCTAGTTGCTCTTGGCATTCAGAAAAGCAAAAAAGGCAATATTTTCTATTTTAAAAGTTTGAAGACTGCATTTTTGACTGAAATCTGTGTAATTACTACTTTGACTTTATCTAAACTATAGGAGAAAGTCTATAAAATAGGGATTTCTAATTACAATTCTTTTCAATTTAGTTAAATTTTGACAGCTGCTCTGATTTTGACAGACAAGAAACAAAGTGTTTGCATTGCAATGACAGCAATGTCCATGACACTAATTGCAACTTTTGTTGGCAAATGTCATGAATAATGTTTCAAATAGGATCCAAACATAAAGCTGTCTCTTCACTCATTTTACTTTGCAACAGAATTCTGTGATATTAACATTATTTTTGTCTTAGTTAGACTGATAATTTTTGCAGCAACTACAGACAGTGAAATAGGTAACAGTCAATGATCACTGAAACAGTCCAATCAATTCTCTGACTTTATAAAATGTTTGGCAGCCACTGCTCCTGAGTGACCAGAAGAATAGTGTTATATGCCTAATTATTTTCATGTTTAATACAGAAAACATAAGATGATGTTGCAGTTATTTCCAGAACTGAGACATTTGCATTTTTTGTCAAAATCAAAAAGTGACAGCTGTTAAAGGTGGAATTTTCATAAGCTCATAGAAGTAATGTAGAAGGCCCATTGTTTTACTTATGTGCTGCATATTTTTAAATTCGATTTAGTTGAGACTTTTTAGAGTGTTTAAATACTGTGAGTCTTATTTTTACTTTTTTTCTTGCTTTTCAGCCTAGGTTTGAAATTTTAATCCACCGTTAAATTGAATGCTTTTATAAACCTTACTGTGATTCTTACTATTCCTTAGGTGCCTACAAAGCCCATATAAATATGGCCTTCACAGAAAATCCTACCTGAAATATGCTTAAGTCTTCCCCAGGGGAAGGGAACATATCTCCCTATTCCCAATATTACTGCTCTGGGGATAACTGACAAATCCCCTTAGAGTCTGAGGAAATTATATTGTCGTATCTTTATAACATTTTTCAACATGTATATACAAGTATATGCTTGCAAGAGAAAGATGTTGGGAAAAAACATTCAGGAACTATACAACTGGAGTAGTTGGGATACAATCTACAGAGTATTTTCTCTTTAGGAAAGTTAAAGGTGGGGAAGGGGAGACAAGATTAAGTTTCTTAAATTGGTACAGAGGTAACTTTCACATTGCGTCAATAACGAGGGCAGTGCCCTTATGGGTGCTTTGGCAGAACTTCCTTTTGTATACCCCAGTACTTGAATTTGGCAAACCTGCTTGCATGTGCCATGAAGTACTCTTCAAAGTCAGCCCCATGTTTTCTACCTTAAAATAATTCTGACATTATGACAGGTCACAGCATTAGCCTTTTTCCTGTACTACATGGCATCTCCATATGTCCTGACTGAATCAGGTTTTTTTGATTTATGTCTTCTGTAATGAACTCAGATTGCCATAGCTGCTTATTGCTTATCTATCAATGCTTTATATCTGCAGACCTCTGTCTGGTTTCATAATTTTCTTTCTGGTCAGCCCATACAAATGTCTTTTTAATGTCACCAAATAACTTTGTAGAGTTCAGAGCCACAGAGGTGAGCGTGGGGAACTCCCCCTCATCCCTTTCTGTATCAAAGCAGCTGGCATGAAACTACCTCTCCCCACACTGTTTTCAACATACAGCTTCTTCCCTGTTAAAACACAGTGGACTAATATTAAATAAAGACTAAACCCTTACACCCCAGTACCTTAATCCATATCACAGCAGCTGGGTAAGATAAGTTTACAATTACACAGATATGTATAATTATATGAAGGAAATCCTCCTCCAGCAACTAGCACTTTTCCTTCTGTAGATAAAGATTTCTCACTGAGGCTGACTATGTTATATTTCCCATTCACTTGAGAACTTTACCTTACGGGAGTTACAATTGCTAGGCAATCTGTCTTTCTCACAGTCCTTTTCCATCAACATTTCATTTAGGAAAGGCTTCCCTCTGTGGCAGTGTCCTACAAAATCCCTGGCCTCTGTCCAGATCTCTTCACCTCCATGTGGCATTGTAAAGTCACTACTCCTAGCACCATATTACTCAAGAAGTTACTTCTGCTCAGGCTGCAGAAATTCAGTTATGTTAATAAATAAAGAGCAGTGATCTCCTCTGAAAACTTACTCTGTAAGTGTGAATAATCCAATTTAATTTCCACTGGGTTTGGATTTAGTAGTTGTATTATGTGATGTTTACTAAGGTGAATATGTGTACTGTAGCCTTTCTACAGTTGTGAAGCCTGTAATGGTTCTCAGATGAACAAAATCCCAGTGATCAGCAATAGCTGAACACCAAAAGTGTCCTAAGTCCTCCATCACTATTCTTTGATGTTGTCTTTCTCTTCTGTCGCATATCATAGAGATTCTTACCTTCTGTCCAGTGTGGGTGAGATTAACAAATAGTTTTGAAAATCATTACTGAGGGCTCCCAAACCTCTGTAGATGTAGGCACACCTGTATGGAACTCTGCTAAACAGCTCCTTAAGATGTGTGAATTTTCTTGTCATTTGTTAAGGCTTTTTTTCTTCCTTAATCTAACACAATGTGCACCTATTGTTATAGAATGCTGTCTCCCCTTCATTTATAAACATGCTTATACTGTCACTGTTAATGTTATAGAAAATATAAAATTCAGTGGTAATCTTGTGTTATGCTGAACATTATTGCTAATGTTTATTCTTCTGAGTGATGCACTCTTTTTTTTCCTTCATTTGCAGGTGAAAGAGGATATAGTAATATTGATCTATCTGAATATTGATGTCAATTTTTTTATGGTAGTTATGGAGCTGTATGCAGACTCCATGTATATATAGATAAATCTATTATGTGGAAAAACTGTTTTAGTTGATAATGGTATCTGAGAGTAACTGTATGAAATAACACAGAAAACCAGATAATTTTTCTTTCTTTGTACTAAAACCTTTTTGAAAGTAATATGTAGTTTATATACTTTCATGGAGATTCCTCCAGGAAAATGCCAATTCCATAAAAGGTGCCAGAGAACATGATTGTATGTAGATTTAATGTTTTTTTTTTTTTTCAAGTTGTAGAAGTTTAAGGAAAGAATGTATTTTGAGGGTCTGTAAAAACATGGTTTCATATTCATTTCTTAATCAAAAATAATTAGTTGTTTTATCACCAAAAAAGAAACTTGGAAAGCATTTTCCTAGTGTTTCTACCTAAAACATATTTCCAAGCATAGCATACCTGTGAAAAATATGTGATTCTGTATTATAACCTTTCTGTTTAAATATTACAAGAGTGTAAGGGAGTGATATGTAATCTATAACATCTAACTATAGTACCATGGTGTAAAATGATCTCAGGCCAGAGACAGCAAGTTTTGCATGAGTCATTCTTAGATATGTATGGTATTTTTCCTGTGCTAGATGTCTTCCACTACAAATTGCTATGGGAAAACTAAGTCAGATTTGCTGAGAACTCAGGGCCTTTTATTGGTTTTGAATATTTTTTACCTAAAATATGTAATGTGCTGTAGAATTTTATCATCCAGGTAGAAAATGTTACTGTAAGCTCAGGGCTATGTCCATCGCAGTCTAACTATATTCTTCTTCTCAGAGTGGATAATTTCATGACCTGTTCAGCTGTTAAAAGGGTAATATTCAGAGTCCAGATTACGCTGAGAAATTGCCTCTGAACAGCCATCCTGGGTAGTCTTGTTAAACAAACAAGGTATACAAATTTCTTGATAGAGCCTGTTGCAGAATGCTGATATAATTGATTGAACATGTTCACCTTCACTTATATCTCCTTTGGGAATCATTTCAGTTTATTCATAAGCTGAAAAAACCCAACTCTACCCCATATGCAAAAAAGCCAAACAAACAAATACAAACCATAAGAGTAAAATGTCACAATATCACCGGAGGAAGTCTAGTAGTGGCTGTCCTTCTTGTCTCTAAAGGCTCTGACTAAATGTCTCTACTCTTCTTGGTTTTTAGGCTGACTGCAATGCGCTGTCTGTATGTGTCTGCTGTTCCATTGGCACATTGTATTTATTTCATCATATGTTACAATAAAAATAAGCTCCATGAGTGGAAATAATAAAGGAAAGTAAAGATATGGGCTGGCAAAAGGCCAAAGAAATAGTAAAACATTGAATATTGAAAGGAACTGAAAGAGCAGAGTGCACATTATTGCTAGCAGTATAAAATGTATATGGTATAGCAGGTAATCATAGTTCCTACTTACTATTCTAATATAGCACTGAAAAGGAGGGTATTGTATGAATGTTGAGGATATACCTGAGGAACAAGACAGAATTTGCACTAGGGAATTCTCTTTAGCAGTTAGAGACAAAAAAGATGGGGTATTGTGGGAAATTTCCAGCCTGCCTGAGCCACTCTGCAGCTCTTGTGGTGTTTGTGAGGCTGGAAGGGTTCTGAGCAGAGCAGGGCTGCAGATGTGTGTGTGTGTGTATGTGTGTTAGGCATTTCCTGTTATCATTACAAAGAACTGTGCTTTTCATCCTACAGTCTTAACTGCCTTTGCTTCTCACCTGCTTGCTGGCCTTGTTAATAATCAATCACCTTTTAGTCACTTAACCTTTGTTTGCCTGCTCCCTGCCTTTTGCTCTTTTGCATGTTGCAGTAGATGGCAAAACTCCAGCTGTTTGTTGATTATTAACAAATGCACACTGTGTGCTGCAGCCATTTTCACTTCTTCCCGGAGCCTTTTGCTGTAGCCACTTTAGCTGCTTCTTTGCATATTGATTGAACGGTGCTCGCATTGAGTATTGACTGTCACAGACAATGTTCCTCACTTACCATTACTGCCCTTGTTTCTTTTTCCCTCATCACCATTCCTGTAAATACTGATGTTCATCCATTTTCTCCTGCTCTTATATTTCTCCACCATCTGATTCTTTGTTTCATTCTCGTACTTGTAAATCAACCACATACAATCATTTCTTTTCTTTTTTGCTCTTGCCTTTGAGGAACATTTCTCCTAATCACCAGTATGGCCAATCTCAGGAGTTCAGCGTTCAGAAATCATGACTCAACCTCCCTCCTCTCTGAGATCAGGTTACTGATCTAATACTGAGAAAAACCTTTTCTATTTTCCATTTTTTCCTCAGAAAATAAATACAAACATCTAGCTTTTTAAAGTGTGTAGTATTCCTAGGTAGTGTTATGAAGGTATTGTTTATAATTCTCAGGAAAATTATACTGTCTTAATTGTAATAATAATTAAAAATTAAAGCAGCTGCTATCACCAATTAGCAAGAGTTTGGTATCTGAAGACAAAGAGCAGCTAAGATAAAGGCAGGATGAAAGAGAGAAAAATGCACACACTGACTGAAGTGGCCAGAGATGATAATGAACTTACCAACTCTATAAACCACTGGTCATTTGATAGAATGCAACCTTGTGAGCAAGGAAAAAAAACAGTTTTCGGGATAGAAAGAAAGCAAAGAAAAAATATCCATCATACCTCTGGCACTCTTGTTATCATATGTTTGCATGTAACAGGGAGCAGAAGACCAATGGAGAGAGTGTAACATGAAAGCATGTTGGAAAATGTTAAGACACAGGGGAAGAATGAACCTTTGATCTTCCCCATATGGGGGAAATACAGAATCAACATAATTCTCCTCCTGGCAAAGAGAAAGAAATTCTGTCACCAACATCACTTGTTTTGCTTTGAGTGAGTGACTGGATTAAATGACTTCCACAGGTCTCTCTCAATCATCATGTCTCTGATGTAAATATATTTCCAGTAAAATTGTGAAATTATGCATTTAAACCTGTTGATATTATTCTGTTTTTTGTTTTTGATGTAGTTGTTTTTTATTTCCATTCTCAAAGGAAGAGTTCACTAGCAATTTTCCGTCAAAATACTTTCTGGCATAGGGTTGCTACATGGAAATATATTGTCAGTGTGAGGATAGGATACTGCTTGAACATTTTTTTTTCCAATTTAAGAATATCACAAGTAAAGCTTAACTGGAATATCTTAATTTTTAAATGCAATGAAGAAACTTTATTTTGGGCTAACAATAACTGTCCTCCAATTACTGTCTTGGAGCTTCATATTTCTTATCTCTCTGATGGTTTAAGTTCTCTGTGCAGGCTACATTTCTAAGGTATTCCAGCCTCATCCTTGCCTCATTTCCAAGAATGTGCTGGAAACCCTATAAACTATTATGAGAGATGTAATTTGTCAAAAAACCCCAAAGTTTTAGAAGAAAATACAATTTGGCATCCAAATCAAAATGCCTAGTAAATTTTTGCAAGCAGCTCTCAGGATGTAACATAAAAAAGTGGGGAAAGTGCTAAAGATAAGGCAGTAAAGAACAAATCCAGCAGAAGTTCCCCACTCATATGGCATGGGCAGGGCACAAATTTGCTTGCTAAGTGAAGCACAGGTAGTGAAGTGATGGGGTGGCAGGAACTTAAAGCTGGGTTTGCTGAAGACAAGTGAGGTCGAGCAAATGCACCAGATTGAGCCCTCTGCTACACAGCCCCACCCAGGTCAGTGGCCATGCCAGGGGGCAGAGTGGTACTGCTCAGTGCCATATTTAGCAAACTTTCCCACCAAATATGGACTTACTTTTTGTTGTATAGAATTTTTACTCATCACTCATTTTCACGCAAATTGCTTCCCCATGCTTTTTTTTGTCATTACAGAATTCAAGGCCATTTTTTAAAACATTTTTTAAAAAAATTTGAATAAGCTGATATGTTCCTTTGAATTCTTGTAAAAATATGTGCATTTCAGCTTTAATTTCTGAAAAGCTTCTCCTGTGTATCATTGTTGTGAAGTGAAGATGAAATAGTTGATGCAAACATATCCTACATATAATAATATAAAGTAGGGGGAAATGTATATTTGTTTCTTTTAGTCAAAACTTGAACTTTAAATGCCTAAATAAGTATGTTGGAACAGTTGAAACATTACTTCCATAGTAAATGTTGCATTTTGTATTTCTAGCTCATGTTGTTTGCTTAATCTCACCTTAAACTCTTAAACTCTTTGATACTCCTTGAGAGACTTGTACTTTAAGTCACTTTAGTGTCTTAAGTCTATTCCCATTTCAGGGCCTTTCTTGACTGAGTGTCTTTGAGGTCTCCTTGACGATTCTTGGACTTCCTTCTTCTTTCAACTGATGCTATAAATTACCCCTTTTATTTTTTTTTCCAGTTTGTCCACAATTTTTTGCTCTTATATTCATTCAAATCACTCCATCTTGCCCTGTTCCTTACTCAATGACTCAGTTGCTATTTTGATAATGCCTGTATTTTCTCCTGCTTGAGTAGCATCCTACACTTGAGCGTACTCTTACCCTCTTATTTGAAACTGAAATTCTTCACAATAAGTTTAGCTCATGCATTCTTAAATGGTAATATTTTACAAAGTGGAGTGATATAGAAGACTTTGCAGCAAACCAAAAGAGAATCTGGTGCTTAGATTCACTCTATTGTGGATGCTTACATTCCCAAGCAAGATAAGTCTTAGTGAAGGAGACTCACATAAATGAGTGAAGGTTTCTTGATACTTGGCCTTTGGTAATAATAATGTAGGAATACAATTAAAAAACTTTAATTATAATTATGTAATGACTTGTTCTGTGTGATATGTGCTAAACTACTTTAATATATACCAGCACTTTCATATTAACATGCACTGCTTTTGGGATCATTCCACAGCAGCACTGAATTTTCATATTTAATTTCATTTTCCTCAAACCTAACTGCTTTTCAGAGACTAACTGCAGCTTTGATAAATGTTCTTTCTAGACTACTTAATATCTTAGGCTTATAAAAGGTATTTTAATAAAAAAATGTAGCTTCCAGCTAGAGCCCAGATTTCAAAAGATAAGAACATCTAGTTTTCCATTTCTTTTTTTCTGAATTAGTCACTTTAGTTTAAAGACTTTTTTTCCAGACTTATTAAGAAGAAAGACTGACAAATTGAACTTCAGATTTACTCTTTCACCAGACTGATACAACAAGCAGGTAATGAGATCAACTCACTGTTAGTCACAAAGAAGTTTCTTTGAAATGAAACGTCAGACATACTTATCGCTTTAACAGTCACAGAGATTGATACAAACAAAAGCAAGACACTTAGGCCTATAGTTTCTTCCATTGCTGCTAAAGTAACTAATCTGTATCCTCACAGCTTCTCAGAACTACCACCAATCTTATACCAATTTGATTCTTAAAACTGCCTTTCTTAATAGTAATTTGCCAATGGTGTACTGTATTTTTTGTAAAGCTAGTCTTCGTTCGTGTAGAAATTTAATCTCTCTCCTCTCAAAGAAATGAAAATTCAGCTATCATTTTTTCCAGCAGACTAAGTGCTTTCTTTGTGTTAAAACGTAGGAGTAACAACAGGAAAAAAAAGACCAGGGTTCAGCACCATCGTCTGCCCTCTCCCCCTGTACAAACTGGTGTGCCAAATGACTTCTCCTGTTAGCACACAAGTTTTAACCATGTTAATACAATGTGCTTGTTTATAAAAGAATCATGGAATCACAGAATTAATTAGTTTGGAAAAGATCTTTGAGATCATCAAGTCCAACCTATGACATAACGCCCCTTTGTCAACCAGACCATGACATTAAGTGCCACATTCAGTCTTTTTATAAATACATCCAGGGACAATGACTCCACCACATTCCTGGAGAACCCATTCCACTGTCCAATCGCTCTCTCTGTGAGGAATTTTTTTTCCTAATGTTTGGCCTAAACTTCCCCTGGTGAAGCTTAAGACTGTCCTGTTGTCCTGTCAGTGGTCGCCTGGGAGAAGAGACCAATCCTTACTGGGCTAAACCCTCCCTGCAGGCAGTTGTAGAGTGATAAGGTCCCCCTTGAGCCTCCTCCTCTCCAGGCTAAACAACCCCAGCTCCCTCAGCCCCTCCTTGTAGGGCTTGTGTTCTAGACCTTCTTTTGTCTAGACAGCCTTGTTGCCCTCTCTGGACACCTTTGAGTATCTCGACATCCTTCCTAAATGGGGGGCCCAGAACTGGATACAAATTTGGCCCTTCACCACTGGGCTGACAGATAAAGATTGTATTCCAAGATGAGGAGTTAAGTCACATTGTATGATTTTTCCAGGTTCAATAAGACCCACCAGCCTTGGTATGAGAGGAAAACTAGAGAGTTATATATAAAATAAATCAGAAGTAAAATGGATGGAATGGGAAGACCAAGTCAACTGGTGACATGGATGGTTAGGAAATTTTAAGAGCTCCTCCACTGAGATTTCTTCTGCTACATATCATTTAATACTATAGGAAGAGACAGAAGAATACCAGTAACTAATGAAGAGAAAGAGAAGATGGTTGTACTAATTTCTTTACTGTGAACTGTCATGAGTAGAATCACCATTCCTCTGTCACTTCCCCTTCCCTCTCCTCATCCACGCACAAAAGACAATGCTCGTAATTTGAAGGAATATTTCAATGAAACCACAAAACCCTTCTATACTCATAAAGGATAAAAATATTAAATTTTGCCTGCAAAATATCTAATTTTCTATCTTTTCCTGGGTTTTTTCTACCAAAGAATTTATTGTCTCCATCCACCATGACTTCCTTTCTCACCTAAAAGTTTCTTTTTCTTCCCCTTTCCTCTCTCACCTGGCCCCAATTTCTCCCTCTGTTTTCCTGAGAAACCTCACTTATTTGCATGCCCTTCAGTACTCACAGTTCTGCTTTTCAGCAGAGGAAACCATATCTCTCTTTTTGATTATATTAAACTCCCACCAAAAGACAGTTAAATTTTTCCTTTTTTTCAAGAATGCATAAAAATGAGAGACTCAACTATAGCATGTCTGAGAAGACTTCAGACAAACAGGACACATTTACTATGTTCAGATTATAAATACCCTTCTGAAAAAAAATTGGTTTTGTAGTAGACAAAAATAGGCTGACCATGAAGAGTTTGGGGAGCAAAGTTCTGATGAAGTAATCAGTTGTGGAAGTTTTTGGGGTGTCCTTTACGGGATGAAATATTGCTATTATAGCAATTCATCTTTGCAATCGTGGATGAATGAGACTATCTCATTTCAGGCCTCCTGCTACTGTGTTGATACACAATGTATCTATTAGTCCTGCTAATGAATGAGTGAGGAGGCCCGTAATGCAAAGTCCACATCTGATTTTCTCAAACTGGGACATCTATGCAAAGATAATTCCCAGTGGCAGGTATACAGTTTCTAATTGTTCTCCCTTCCATTGTGAAACCATAAAAAGTCAGAGTGCAAGAGAAAATCTGAGTTAGCATCAATATCAAAATACTAATTTATTAATATTTTTCTTTTTTTAAAATCAAGTCGAGTGTGATTTTATTTCCATTTTGATAGGAAATAGTCTCTGTTTGGCCCTTGGGATCAATTGATTTCTCTTTCTTGCAGTGTCTGTAACTTATCTCAAAACAAAACAAAAGAATATAAGCCACACCAATTTGGAGTCAAAGTCTACCGGCTGCACCTGTGAAGATAGTCAGCCTGACCATTTCCAGTCCTCCCTGCAAAGTTTGTGTTCTAGATTTGCTGGGAGTTGGCTCAGTGTGCTGTTCCTTTGGGAAAGTACACCTAAAATGATGCAGCACCCAAGGTACTTGTGTTATGTTTAAAATTGTTATGAGCAGCATAATCTGATGAAATTACACTGATAAAAGTACCATTTAACGATGTTGTATTATATGTCTATCAAGACGTTAGCTTTCAAGAAAGTGAGTGTTTTGCTTTTCCCCTCCCCTTCCCTCCACTCTTCATTTTTTGAGAAAGTGTACACGTAGTGCTATGTTTCACTGCTCTGTTGGAGTCGGGGTATGTGAGAAGCTTTTGCTCCATTTCAAAAGAGATATCATCAGTCTTCTGACTGGCAACAAACTCAGGTTCCCTCTTGTATGCCACAGTGCGTGTGGCATTTGCAGACAGTGGTGCAACTTCCCTCAAAGAACTGCATCCTTCCCTGGCTGGGGAAGGAAGGAATAGCCCTAGTTTACATGTAGGAACTGACAAACAGTAGATGCTGCCTGTCTTTCCTTTGGTGTTTAGGCCTTGGAAAGCCACCAGTAAGGGCTTTGGATATGTGGAGAAAGGTAGCAAATAGATGTCCAGTTTCAATTCTCACCTTGCCTGTTCCTTACTACTACTGCAAGGAAAGCCCAGCCTGGCCCTTCAGGTGTTTTCCCTTCACTCTACACAGATTCACATATTCTCTACCTCCTCAGCAGTCTGCCTCAGCTGCTGGAACAAGGAGCACTATGCTCCTGATAGACCCCTTGGTCTTGCAGGAACAAGACTAAGTTTGCTTACATTGTTAAGAGAAAACTTCAGGGAACTCTGCCCTAATATATTGTAATTCTTTACAGAAGAAAAACATTTTTGCTGCCCTTTCGGAAATATTTGCATGGTACCAGTATAAAAATGAAGTTTCACTGAATTGGTGTCGGAACCCAGAACATCCCTCTGGGTGCCCTGGGTGATCCGAGAGCCCAGCAAGGGGCTCAGAGACCCTGGCATGAGGCCAACAACGAGAGTGGCTTTGATTTTAGTCCATGGGAAAAATTACCAACTCTGTATGAAGAATTGCAAGTGACAAAAGTTTAATATATAGTTTTTAAGTCTCACAGGGTGCAAATGTAGAATTTTTAAGATTTTAAGATAAAGGCATGAAGGGACAAGATGGATTTGGACATTTCCTTTCCTTTTTCTTCTTCTTGTTCTCCATCTTCTGCCTGGGTAGTGCCACTTTTGGATTGGCTTAGAGTAGAAGTTGGCTGTCTAACATAGGGGATAGGTATTGGTATGTAATTGTAAATATAGAAAACAGAATATGTAGTATAAAAGATAAGCACCTCCTCGGGAGGGCACAGTCAGTGTCTGACTCAGCTGCTGTGAAGACCTTGGCAGGGCAGAGAAAAGAATGTAAGAGATAACAGAAAATAAACAACAAGAGAAACAGCAACTGACAGACTCCTGACCTTTCTTCTGATGCAGGGCTTGGGAAAAGACTTTCCATCATAAATCTCGGGGTTCTGCCAGCAGCGGACCCCGACAAATTGGAACTTTTTTTACATTTACTTAGATATATTTTCCCCTCATGCTTTTAATTACGAAAAGCAACTTAAAACTGAAATAAAGAGCTCTTTCAGATAAAAACACGCACCAAAAAGAGTGTTCTGTTACATAGCTTTTGGAACAAAAGGCAGCAGAAACTGAACCTTTCTAAATTTATTTTCTGATGAGTCAGTATTTTCACACAAAATAGCATTTCCCAGACAATTTCCTAAAAGGCTGTAGAGTCTTGGCTAGATTGTGGATATAACCTGTTCCTCAGTATTGCACTAGGCCTCAGTGTTATCCAACTTTATCTGTAGAATTAGTTGCTTAGAAAATATTGGACGTTCTGTGTTAAAATACATACTGTATTTTGTAGTTTTGTTTCTGTGTGTTAATGCATCTACAGATGTTAATCTGTACACTTTTCTATTCAACTTGGCAACCATAACTGTGACTATATGTTTAAAACAGAATAATTTAAATAATAACAAAACCCCCTGCTTGCTCATTTTTAACACTGGAATGTTAGTAATGACAAAACTAGCTTGCTGTGTTGCCCCTTTGTGCTGGAGGCCTGATAGGATGTCATAATGAGCTTACTCTTTTAAGCCTAAGGGCTTAACATTAGCAGCATATGACAATTTTCTTATCAGAGTCTGCTTTGCAAAGCACTCAGGGAGGAGGGAGTGGACTGTCATATATGGAATGGTGTGGTAATTAAGCAACACTGCTCAAGCATGGAATGTGAAAAAAACCCAAGGGTTTCACTGTTAGGCCTCTTACATGATTGCCAAACATGCCAGTGCAAAGCTTTTTTGCCTTGTAATAAGGGACTTTTTATTTTTAAGGGAAAAAAAAGAAGCAGTTATTAAACTCAGCATGGAGACAATCTGAAACAGGATCTTCATCAATCAGATTAACTACTTTCTAAGATGAAAGTAGACGAGGCACAGTGTGAGCCTGAGAAGATATTTATCAAAACCCATATTAATAACCACTTTCAGCCTTCTCCTGACAGTTTCATCTTAGCTTCCATGTTTAACATTTGAGTATCATATGTTTTTGTCAGGATGAGGCTGCTAAGAGCATCAATTAATTAATTCCTCTGAAGTATGGTTTGGAAAGGTAATAAAGTAGCATTCCCTAAGGCCAGAACCAGTAATGGTAAGCAGCATTCTGGTGCTGTGCAATTCGTTACTTCAGAAAGAAATTAAAAGCATAGAATCATTTCCACTTTTAAAAGCAGAAGATATTCAACCTTATTTTAATAAAGTTGCTGAGAGGGATCCATTTTTTAAAGTAATATTTTCAAAGCCGATAAAAAATGCTGCTGCTTTTTATTTGTTTTATTTTAATAGAAAAATGTAGAATGCCTCTGGCAAAATAAAAGGCAGAAGAGATGACTGGTATATGTCTTAACACTGTTATTTATTGGCTATCATTATTATGATTTTCCTTGTTATTTGGGTGTTACGGTTCTGTTCTAGAATTTTCACTGTGGGATGAAGGAACCCTGCTGACAATACAGAGAAATTAACCCTCTCCTTGTTTCTCCTAAAATTCTCCCTGGGAATTTCAAGTATGCAATAACTTGTGCCTCCTTTCCCCTGGTTAAAACCAGCGAGAGTCTTGTTGCTTTAACTCTGTGAGAAAAGAGATATTTTGTTTTGTGAACAGTGGAAGAAAAGCAAGGACAAAGAGCTGTTTGGTGACATAGGAAAACATCAAGATATTTTTTTAAAAATAGAAGCAGAGAGTTGGTGAACTTAGATACATTGCTTTAATCTTGTGAAATATATGCATGCTTTTACTTCCACATCCTTTTCGTCCCACCACAAACAAAGTAATGCATCTATGCAAAAAGACGTATGCATGTAAGCTGTTGACAACAGTAGCTCTTTTCTTGCTGCCTGTGGGAATGTCAGCCTGTATAGTTAGTGTGTCCTAATGACTGCATGAGCCAGATCAAAATATTCTGCTTACTAGTTATTAAATAAATGTCTCCACACATTTTATACTAATGTATTTCAGTCTGATGTAGTCAGAGAATAAGATTCAGGTGTTCATACTTTATATCTTGTGTGTGAATTGAGTAAATGTGTGTCTATGATCCCTTTGCCTATCAATTCTCTTTTATAGCTTTTGAGTCCTTTGACTACTCAGTTTGGGGTAGTACTGAAGACATTTATGTTCATGAGAAGTAACTGCTTTGCCCTCCATGACAGCTGGAGAGGCAGTCACTGCAGAATAGGCTGAGAATAAGGAACTTGGTGAACTTCCCTAGTGGTCAATAGGACAGGGATATTCCCTCTTTTCCCCACTGGAATCGGTCAGAAAACCACCCCCAAACAAAAAATACTCTTGACATCCTATTGGAACTATACTGATTTATGTCCCCGTTCTACATGGCGGAGCTTCATCAGGACACCATCATCCAGGGACAACAGACCAAAACAGCCCTGAGTAGTATCATCTCCTTCCCCCAAGAGTAGGGCCCAGTAGCCTGCCTGCAAGCTGGAACTCCCAACACATAGTGTCATAATTTCCAAAATGAACTTGTTTATAAAGAATATGAACGCTTTTGTTACAAATTTTTAGGTAATCAAATATCCATAAAACTCCCCTTGTGGTGAAGGCATAAATTTGACCTCCTCTAACCTTCAAGAAAATCACACTTTTCCTCCTGCTGGGTAGGAATATCTATCTGCTTCATTGTTCACATTGGAGTGAAAATGGCTCAACTATCTCTTTCATCAATGAGAGAAGCAATGTCTTAGATCTCATAGAATATGGAAGAAAAAAACCCAAACCAACCAACAAACCAACCAATCAGTCATGAAATCTATATTCAGCTGTAGTTTTTGCACATTCATTCTGACATTGCATGGGACCAGTCATCAATAATATCTGGAGATCTATTCTGTAGAGATTCTATGGCACCATCCACATAAGCTCAAAATATTTTGTAGGATCTGCAAAGAGCTTGCTAAGTTTTGACTCTAATAAACAGCTGAGCAAGCATTTAGCATTTGCAGCAGAAAACCCAGACTGGAAAAATCACCTCTGGCAAGTAAGGATCTGTGTCAATTCCCCTGGCCATGGCCAATCTTAGGATCTGCTTTTTCCTGGTCTTCTGAGAGTTATTCCAAAATGGCCTAGGTGGACCCAGATTGCTGATGTTCATCAGCTTTTTTGTTGCCCTGGGGATGAGACTCAAGGAAGTGCAAGAAAGGGGAGAGAAAAATTGGAAACAAAGCTAGCAGAATGCAGAATTTTCGTAGAGAAAATGTTTGACTTACACAACAGATAAATTCCATTAGCTGTCTTCTGAGCTGTTGAATGTTTCTACTTGGTTCTTTCTTTATTAACTGATATAGTAGAGGATTTACGCTTGATTAGTGGAATGAAACAAATCTAAAATTTTTCACATAAAATAAAAAATAACTTTCAAATTTACAGCTGGACTATGCCCATATACAGGAGTGAGGGGCAGACACGAAGGTTTTCTCTGGCCTATCAGATGAACTGGTATGAATCAGATCCAAAGTCCTGTGGAAGTCCTCTTTGCTCTTCTCCATGTATAAAATTGCTATTTATGTATTCAAACCTAACTACCTCTGCAGAAATATACAAGTCTGAAGTGGTTTGGTGCAAATTCTTTGCACCAAGATTTTTTCTAAAGTGTAAGGTAGCTGTAAGTGAATTAGGGAGCATTTTCCATGTAACACATGGGGACTTTAACAGGAGCGTGAGAAGACTGTTTAGCAGCCAGCTAGAATCACCAGCTGAGGTCCCTTGATTTGCATTCAGAGGTTACAGAACATACAGCTAGAGGGAGGATTATGGAATTGAAAGGTTTTAGGCACAGGAAGACTGAGTCTATAAGTGCTATAAAGAAAACTAAAAACTCAGGAAGCTGAGAGCTGAAACAAAACTAGTTTGTCTTATGTTCTAATTTGGCCTCAGAGATTTAAAGGTTGATCTCTGCTAAACCTCATAGATTGTGGCTGAACCCTCTGAGTGTCAGAAGATCTGCTATTACTGTCTTCCCTGCTAAGGTGATTGTTGTTGCTGGATAAAGAAGGTGTACATCAAAGCAGAAGGATTAATGTGATTTAATACCACTATTCAATCTGCAATTCTGCACATGGAATTGATTATTTGGGTGTTTACAACTGTGAAAACTTAACATTTGGAAATGCACAGCACTTTTTGGTAATGTAGCTAATGTTAAAGAAACATCATCAAACTAAGTACGTCCACATGCTAAGCTGACCGAATGTTGTGTGACCATGCTGAAAATTAAATTTTGGTAGGTAAGATCTTTGAGGCACTAAAATGAGTATACTGTTTAAGATCAGTATAAAACACTGATGCTAAGAGTAGACTCTACATCCTGACTAGAGTTAACACTGCAAAGAGACTCGTAGAAAAATACCAGCCTACAATTTCTGCTGCAACATCCTGGGATTCAGAGACCTTTTTAAACAAATATTTCCTTTCATGAAGTTTTGTGCTGTGCTCTACAGGGTCACTGGGACAGGTCAAAAACATGATCAAAAATATCTTCTCTGTTTCTCCTGCTTTGAAAACATTTCCCTGCTGTTTGCTGACTATCAGTTCTGGTTACTTTGTGTTACTCCCAAAGCATGAAGAATGAAACTGAAAACCAGTACAATGCTGTTAAACACATACAACTACAAAAAAAAAAAAAAAAAAAGAGAAAATAAAGCACTTCTGCAAATCTCTTACTATTATTGAGGTGTTACGATTTTATGTGTATTACATGAACATACATGTTGGTAGCAGCATAGTTTTACCTAGTGGAGCCGCAATACACAAGATACTGACGTGTTTTTATAGTCAATGTCTATGGTCTGACAGCTCCTAACTCCTGACCATGATAATGTAGGCTATCATTCCTATCATTCTTAAGAAGACCTGAATGGATTTATTGTGTTTAGTTTTTGATGCTGCAGAGGTCCCTGATATTCAGTATCATTTGTGTAGCAGCGTTTGTATAGGCTGCTAGTAGATAAATTCAGTTTGTGGTGATTTCAGTCTGCATCAAATTACAGGGTTTCTCTGGTATTTAAAGCAAATCTGTGAAGTTCCTTTCTGAGCATTATCATTCTGCCTGAGAACCTTCTGACTGAAAAAGAACATAATTTTGCTGAGCCCAAATGGATGCTTCCTGGTAAGCACCTCTTCCCCAATACTGTTTAAAAGCCCAGGTTTTGAGTAAAGACCATACCTTCAATAAATATTGTACTGCCTTATTGCCATATTAAAACACATACTTTCTATAAGCAAGGGTAGGTTCAAGTTATAGTCTTGCACAACTGGCCCATTGGTCTGTCTGAGCTGACATCCAGAAAAAGGTCTTCAGTCTTTCCTGACATTTACATGGGACTGTGTTCAGTGTTCATGTCCTTGGGCTGACTCTTAAGTGGAAGAGAGTTTGTCTGGGATAACAGGACTGTCATTGTTGCTCACATATGACCTTTTGGCAGCTTTTTTGCTTCCACCTGGACTTTGAAAATTACATTTCTGCCTTTATTTTTCTTTCATTTTTATTTTTAATTTACTTCTTCCCATAATTTCACTACTCAGGACAGTCTAAGTAATCCACCCAGCACCCCTGTGGTTCCTGTGATAATTTTTTTGGGGTTTTTTTTTTTCAGAGTAGCCATGATTGGGCAGCACCTTGGAGCCGTGTGGGCACCTCTGGGTTTGTTATTCCACAGCAAACACATCACCCCTGGTGGCAGAAGGAAGGCAGTCTGCTTCTGGGTGGGGAACCCTTTAGCCATTGTTCTTTGTCATGGGGTCAAACTACCCTGGGTCAGGCTGAGTGAGCATTTTTCATGTAAATCACCCTCTCTTTTGTACACTTTCTGTTCTTAGTATTGTTGCTGCTACTGTTCATTTTCTTATTTCATTTTTTTTTCCGGTCAGTGTTCTTACCTCAACTTGTGATCTCTGCCTTTTCTCTGCCACCAGAGGGGGAGAGGGTTTGTGGTTTTCTTTGTAGTGAGAGGACTAAGTTGGGGAATACCATTCCTAAGCCATGACAATTCCATATCATGACTCAAATAAAGATGAAACTGATGAGGTCTGTAATTTTGTATCAGGTAATTTTTAATAGCTGGTTGTACCTTTTTTACTTCTCTATGGTTTTGGAAGCTCAAATGGAGTTTCTTTATCTTTTTTTTTCTAGTTCGCATACTGACCTACAGCAGTTGTGCTTGCTCATAACTACATGCTCAGAATGATATAAATCCCTTTAAAAATGACATATCATGGTCTGCACATGCAAGTTTCATATATTCAGTTGCAAAACTACAAAGAACCTCCTTGCTGCCATCTCACACAGGAACTGAAGGTTATCCTATAATTTTGGAGAAAAGATGTCCTTTTGCTTACTTTTATCAGTAAATAATGTATGCTCAGAGAGGAACAGAATTTTTGAAAATAAAGAACTTACAGAAATATTGTCAGTAACGAACCCAAAATATTACTGTGAAACGCAGTCTAAAGGATTAATTTTCCCTATAATTCTGTAGCAAACAACTATTTTGTATTACTGAACTTTTGAGAAAAACTCACAGATTATTCTCCCTGCCAGAATCAATAACAAGAAATAAAATGGAATGTTCCAGCTGGTCATTTGAAATTGTGTTCCTATCAGTTAAAGTATTGGAATTAGACTGGACTGTATGACTGTATTTTTAGACAAACTATTGGTCTCTGTTAAACAAATTTTAAAGGTAGCAGGAGACCACTTCTGATATGTCCTGGCTGAAAATGTTTCACCTGAAGGAATTAGCCCATGCTCCTTGGACCCAGAATTAAAATGCCATCTGGCAGATATTATTTCAGCACCAAGTTCTTAATGAGATAAGGTCGAGCCAAACATGGATTCAGGGTACAAAAGAATTTAATAATCTTTTATTCATTACAGTGAACATTTGCATATACTTTATGAGAATAGTTATTACAAGAAACTTTTCACCTTCTAGCATTCTTTAAAATATTTTGGCATGTAGGTCTTTCTAAAAGATCCATAATTTTTTTTTTTTTGTGTGTGTGTGTTTTTTTCTTCTCTATATTTAGATTCTTGTACTCATCTATTTGGATTCAAATTTATTTTAAAATAATTGCATTATGTCAGATATAACTAAACATATTTTATAATCTAAGGCAAATAATAGTAGAATACTGAAGATCCAAAAATTTCATTTCTAATCAGTGTAGGTTAAAACAGTCAAATGTTTGAAAATTTCAACCCTGAAGTCCTGTTATCTCTTGTGTTACTGAATTGGGCATATTGCTATAAGCAGACAAGGATATCGTTGATTTCTAGGGATGCATATTTATTCATATTCACACACACATCAAAGGCAGGAATCTGCTCAAACTTAGATGGTCAGCCAGTATAGCCTTGCTAAGACACAGCAGTTCTTCTACACCATGTCACACAGAGAACAGTTCTATTAGCAATCTGCTTAATATCAACTTCTTAGCTGTGATAAAGGCTGAGGGCAGTCTCCAGTTCAATTTCAGATGAAACAAAGAGATTTAAACAAAAAAGGTCTTGTGCAGCCATATCATGTACGCTGTCTAATGTAGCTGTGAGTATTTTCATTATCCACATAATGGAAAGGGTCTAGTTAAGATTCATCTTGCCTCAGTTACATGTAATGCATCTGGCCAGATTTGAATTAATTGTATAAGTCCCATTAGAGTCAATGAAGATATAGCCAATACAGTCAATGGCATCTAGAGAGCAGTTCAGCTTGTCCTAAATTTGATCACATGAATTGCTCTTTAAACTCCATTAACTATATTGATTATCTCCCCAAGAATATAATGGAGTTCAGACAGTAAGGCTGCTTTGGACAGGCTAGATGGTAGATATCTAGAGTAAGAATTTCATGCTCTGTGATGTTGTTCTCTGCTATGAAATCTGGTTGAAATACTGGTACTTAGCAGCATTTCAATTTAAGAATAATATTCAAATTACAAAAAACTTCATAGAGGAGTAGAATTTTATATTGCAGCTCTGGCTGCATAAATAGCAAACAGCCTTGGAAGAAAAGAACGGATTTCTGTTTGCTCTTTTGGATTTGTGGAGAAGCCCACAAGATCCTTTTCTGTCCAAAATCTCGTATAGTTGTTCAGGGTAGATGTTTATCCTCAAATCTGGAGGAACTGTAGACACTGTCTGAATGTTTGCTATGTGTCTGGTTCATAACAAATGGCCTAACCATGCAACCAACTCAGTAGGTCACTCACAGCTACTTCACTGTACTTTGTTGCTGACTTGCCTTCTTTTATTGTGTCATCTTCATAAATTCTAAACTTGCAGAGTCCTCAAAAATTACTGTAACCACCTAAAAAGCCCTCTTGACAAACTTGGCCATGGGAGTTCCCTGAATAATAACTGCTTGAACTTGGACCACATCTCGATCTAAAAATTGGTGAAAAAATATCTATCACTGTCATCAATAAATAGTTCTAGCTAAAACCTTCCCCCTTATTTCCCATATGAATTTTTCTAGCCTTTATAGTGATCAAAGCAGTATGCTAGAACAAAAAGGTGTCCATTACTGTGTTTTTCTTTCTTTGGTGTATACTTATAGATGGAACAAGATAAGCAAGGTCTTTCCTGTCAACTAGATACATATTGTAGCTGGCAGAGTATAATGTCCTTTTCCAAGCTGTCTTATTGGAACTGTTTTATGTCAGATAAATAATAAAATATTTGTCACAGAGGGGCCTTGGGTCTCTTTTTCTTGCTCCTCAAGAGAATGCAGCCACCATTGGGTCAGTCTTTAAGTAGCTGGCCCACAGGATCATTTATATAGAATATCACCATGCTGAAGAAAGGGTATGATTGATCCTATTTCCATAGCCAAGATACTCACCTGGGATGTAAGAATGTCCTTTTCTGAGCTGGGCAAAATGGACCTCAAACTAAGGACCCTTTTATGCAGGTAACTGCACAACTACTGGGCTACGACTACTCTGGGTGAGGTCCCTTTTCTTTTGTTGTGGATAAAAAAAAATAAACTAACTATTCTTTCCAAGGCAAAATTCCTGCTGCATTCAGTCTGAAATTTGCAGTTTAGGGGAAATAGAATTTTCTTCCAGAAGAATGGCTGCTGAAAAATGTTTACTCTGTTGTTTTCAAGCTATCGCTATTGATGACAAACCCTTTTTACATAAAGAAAATTCTCAGTGTTCTTCTGTTTTTTTCTTGTTTCTACCTACAGCGGGCGTAAGGAAGCAGATGAAGGAAGAGTCTTTTGTTTGTTATTTTACAGTCACTTCTCTCAGAAATATAAATAATTTCCTCTAAATTCTCAATTCCTTGTTTCTGAATTTTTTTTATTTCCAATTGCAAAACCATTCTACTCTTCCTTTAAACCAAATTCAAAATAATTGCCTCTCAGCTGAATATCAGAAGAGAATTTTGTGATCAAAAGCATAATGCCAACTTATTTTCAAATAATGATTTCCTCTCTCAAATTTTTGCAAGGCATATTGATATTTTCCCTTTTGAGGAAAAACTTAATATTCAAAACTCCTATTGGAAATATTCATACAGTTAAAAAAACTGATGCTGGTACAGGCACTATATAAAGACATGGTCCCACCCTTTTCTTCAGAACACTTCCAATTTGGGAGACGGCGGATTCACAAACCTACAGCAGAATGCTAAAGCATGTGTAATTATATGTGAGCATATATCATGTTTCTATGCCATATTTTACTTTGTATAAATATACATAGCTTCTTCAATGTCCAGGCATCACTTTGCATTGCCTTTAAAATAATGTTAAGATTCCCAGTGCTGCAGAACACATATCATGGAGATTTAAGGGAATAAATGGTGGTAGCTTTTCAGATTTCTTTTATAGGGAACTTTTTGGGAGAGGGTAGCTACATTTTATCTCCCTGCCAGCTTTTTCCTCATGTTGGCTGCCAGTGGGATACCCCTGAGGGAAGGGACACTGTAGACTTCCATTCAGTGGAAAGAAAAGAAGCACAAACCCCAAAAACCCACAAAAGTACCTGCTTTTGTAGTCACATACCTGGTTGTGAGGAGATAGAGCAAAGGGCTGTGCAGTGTCAGCAAGTCAGCACTGACCTCCTGTGCACAGGCCTTGGACCCTTCATGGTCATCATTCTCAGGGAAATGTTACTGAGTAGATTAGGCCAAATGCAGAGTTGTGTCTCTAAAATTGAAACCTGGAAAGTTATCTGTCCATTCTAATACCTTACCACAAAAAGTGCTAGGGTCTTTTGGAATTTTCTCTCCCACAAAAATGAATTTTTTCTAACTTTGCAGATTAGGCTGATTTGGAAAAAACAATGTTTAACCTCTTAATTTTGGACTGGAGATACTTTTAGTGAGGTTTTCAAGAAGGATGGTTAATATGTGATTGCTGGTAACCTGCGTTATTTTTCATTAATCTGCTGGTTACATCACAGCACCCTTGCATCCTTCCATTCCCTTTTCTCTCCATTCCTCCAAGATATTTCTAGCACCTAGGTTCTCTGCTGTAACACAGCCAAAGGTAGAGATTTCCATTATTCCAAAGGTTTAGTTTCATGAGAAAATCTTAAAGGGGTTCTTAAACTCTTTGTAAAGAAGGGTAGATATTAACACCTCTCAGCATGACTGGTGGAGAAGTGAATCACAAAATAGTTTCCAGACAAATTTCAGATAAATTTCAGTTGCTAGTCAATTTAACATTTTCCATGATTACAGTTAATCTTAGCATATTTCAAGTTAGTTTGTTTTGGTACATTGCAAAGAAAAAGCAGCATTTCTACTGTTTCTTTTAGCCTCAAATTTGCCTTGGTTTGCCTTCTCTTTACCCCCAGTTTCCCTTTTTCATATATCTGTTCTGTTTTCATTCTGTATGAGCAGTTCTGAGCAGGCTGATGGACCCCTCTGGAGCAGACAAAATCAAACCTGAGTATTAAGGTTTATTGGTTTGTGCTCATAATGAGGTGGGGTTGGTTGTGACAGCCTGAAGGAGCTGCTTTTGGTGAGAACATGTGAGAAGGGACTATTGGTAATAAGGACATATAAAGAGCTGAATTTTCAGTAGTGGTGGTGAGTTGTGGGACAGAATGCATACAGAGATTGAGTCTAACAGCAGGAAAAACAGCATGGAATGCAAGATATCAAGACCCTTGTAATCCATATTTATCGTGAGAAGGATTTTTTGCTGTGTGACTTTCCACTATTTTATCTGAATTAATAAATTGTGGAAGAAGGACATGAAGAGATTTCATTGGCATGATGTTCCTCCTGTGTTAGGGGACAAAAGAGTGGCTGTAATAACCCCTCTTAAGACTGGGGTTCCATAGTAAATCAGAAAATAAAGGAACAACAGAGAAACAACAGAAGCCTTTGGGAATTAAAATGAAAATACTTGGTAGAAGAGAAAGCAAACAGTGAGATTTTATTAATATGTGGTGAAATATCCTGTCAAAGTATACTGTATAGTTAACCTTTCTGAACCACTGGAGATTTATTCTGGTTGGCTAAATGTGAACCATTTAGCAAAGCCTAGAGATCAAATAACTAACATTACCATTGAACATCACTTATAAACATCAAACTCAAAAAAACTTTAAAGTCTTTTCAAATTTGTTGTATTTTTCTCTTTTGTCACTATTCTCAAAATGCATGAATGTACCTGTAAGTATTAACTGAATCTTATCTAGTTGTTTTTTTTTGTGGGTGCACTTTAAAAATTCTTCTTCTGTTGATTTCACCTTCATTAGTATTTTTGTGGTTTCTGCTGTCATAACCTGGGCAAAATTTGAGCATTCTCTGTGTATTTATACACCTCAAAATTGAATACCAGAGGTTCACATTAACATATTTTGGCAATAAGTAACCAGTCCCATGAAACCATAGCTACATTTTAGTTATGTAAAATTGATTATTGTTTGCTTTTCTCTGACATCCATGACCTGCTAGAACTTCAGACCCATGTGTAGGCCTTCAGCTCATGAAGGCTTAAGGTGTAATAAGTAGTTGTTTCAAAATATTACCATCACCCGAGTACTGCTTTTAGCATATGTACAAATACAATCTTTTATATATACACTAGATTTCAAAGCCATTATTTAGCATTTTTATAGACTTTACATCTCTGCAGATTTTGATCTGGTTTTACTGTGGTTATACAGGGCAGCAACAGCAGAGCGTGAGTACCTTCCAATGTGGTTGTGGGCTCTCTTAAAGTGTTAAAATTATGTCTTCAGGTAGTTAGCTGGCTTTCTGTTCTCCAGCCAATGAAACAGACATTACACATTCAAGCAGGATTACACATCTGGAGGTCTAGGCAATATTTACAAGGGATCAGGCTTATTTTCTTATAGCAACTGTAACTGAGAGGATTACCAAAGCACTGAGTTGGTGTCAGAGACTAGGATTTATTCCATGCTACCTGTATCACTTTGGGCAATTCACTTAATCTTCCAGCGCTTCAATTCTCTGCTCAGAAATGGGGACAAAAATGCTTCTTACCTTACAGATATTTCAGATGTATACACCGCAAAAAGAAACAGCGAAGGGGAGATTCTCTGTTAAGGGGCACTCGGGAGCCCATCTGCTGGTCTCACAGGGAGTCATGAGAAGTGTGCTGCCTTCTGGGAGCTAAGGTCCAAAGTGTTGTTAAGAGGGTGCCACAGCTTGTCAAGAGCACAGACTTCCGTCCATTGTTACCCTTTCACATGGGAATAAATGACCCTGCAAACAGGTACCAGGACCAAATCAAAGAAAACTACAAAGCTCTGGATGTACAACCAAACTATTGGTACCCAAGTTATCTTTTATTTTATTTTACCAATTAGAGAAAAGGGTGCAGCCAGAAATAGACATATTATGCAAATAAACTTCTGGCTTAGTGGCTGGTGCTGTCTTGAGGGTTTTGGCTTTTACAACAGGACACCCTTTGATTATTATAGACTATCAGGGAGCAATGGGATACTTCTCTCTAGAGGAGGCAAGGGAATCTTTGGCATTGGGATGTCCAACTTAAATGGAAGGACTTAGAAGGCAGGGTTCAAAGATTTGTTGTTTCTTCTAAGGTGATATCAACATAGGGGACCATAATGGGTTACGATGCTTCATTTTCTTGGTTAATCCATAGGCTAGGACAGAAGAATGAAAGGGGTAATAGAGGAGGAGGACAGAGGGTGAGAGCAGGTAAAAAGGATTGTTACCTGATATCTGAGAAATTGGAAGTTCTGATAGTGAATGACTCAGGAACTGAAAGCTAGACGTGTCTGTGGGGTTGTTTGATGGAAAGACAGAACAGCATAATCTCCCACAGAGATTCAACCAGAGCTAAACGTCCAGAGCAACCCTCAGCTACCATTCTAACAATGGGAGAGGTAACAGCAACTATTCAGTCTCTTGGCTTTCTGCTGTTCAGTCATAGGGAGACCTAGGTTAGACAATCAGCTTTGTCACCTGCAGAGAAATGTAACTTAGTGACCCCTGAACAAAACACGGACAACTTGTACTGTCAGGTTTCCAGAATCTCCAAAGACAGAGATGGCATCCCATCTACAGTTTTATTATTATTGTTATTAAAATAAAGAGAAAATGTCCCTATCTCAAAACACTTGGAAACCACAGTAGTTGGCATTAGTAGACTTGCTCCATACAGTTTGGATTTGGGACTTTCCAATTGTGCATTCAGAGATTTCAGATTTGTCAAGTGGATGTCTTGACTGTCTTGGTGTCAAAGTAGAATGAAGGTTATAAATGGAATATAAAACGAAATCTGCCTCACTGAAAATTGTGTGAAATTCTCTTGTGTCTGATGTTACAATCATTTTTTATGAGGAACATAAAAAATATTTCTCTGTCACTCTACAGAGAAAATGTAGATGCAAGACTTTCTGGTGGAAACAGTTTACGGAATGAAACTCTGTGCCTTTGCCTCACTGTAGTGAGAGACTACACTTTCTCTCACATAGAAAATGTTCCTATAAATTGTGCAAGTAACCATGGATGATTACTATAGAAAATAGCAAACAATTGGAGGTGGAAAACTGTTCTTACAGCTATCACTACAGTTAAAAGTTGGTTGTACAAGGAGGCTCCATAGCAAAATCCTCTTTTTCTGTATTTTCGTAAACAAACTTTTCATTTAGTTACACTAATCTCATAATATGTCTAGTTTTGTGGTGACCTCAACTGAGATGGGTATTAAAATATTTTGCTTATATCACACTAAGAATTGATGCCTCTTAAAAGATCCTGAAATTTATGATATACAGTGAAGGACAAGAATTGTGAATGTGTGGCTTTGAAATCACCACGTTCTGAGTTTCCCTGCTCAGTGAAAAGTCAGACTAGAAAGAACACCACTGAATTAATAAATTCCCTCCTTACCATGTCCTCATTTCGGTTTTCCAGTCTCAAAAGTCATAATCAGGGTAAGTTGTAATATTAAAATAGTTTGCTATTTGGTTAAGTAATTTGATTCCATCATTAATGGAAGTGTTTTTTTTTTTTAATTTATTGGGCTTTATGTTATCTAATGTTACAAAGAAAGGAGATGGCCTAGTCCACTCAGCATTATGTGTTATAATAGAGGATGGATTTTTCCCCAGAATAATGGGTTAGAGGAAGAGGGCTGTTTTCCAAAGTTTATGTTTGTTGTCACAGATCTTTGTACATCTCATATATTAACAAAAAAGCAAAAAAGCTTTTCTGAATTAGTTCAGCCAAAATGTGGGTGACTGACTAATAGTCCTGCAAGGGATCACACATAATTTTTCATAGTTTTTTTTGGACTTATTAATGAGTAGTTTAAGAGAAACATGCCCAAACTTTATTTCAAATGCTTCTTGTTTTGTTACTCACAACTCCGATTTAATAGATACACAAAACCCAGAGTGCTTGGAATATGCTCTGGTTTTGAACGAAATAGCTGGTGTATAAAAATTATTTTCATGCATGCTTTCTACTTTATTTATGAAATGAAACCTACAGTAAATGAAATCTTATTGGCAGAACATGTACACATTAAAGGCTTATCAACAAGAGCTCTAAAGAATATTTCTACTTTCATTTCTTTAGTTTCTTTGTATTTCTTAGTATATTTCCACTGCTTTTATGAAGCAGTATTTTATATCACAGACTGTGGTATACATAGTTTTGTACCAGTGTTTGAAGAGCTCAAGTTCAATTAAACTGTAATGGGCATGGTCATTGCATGTGATCTATAAAAATTAGAAATGAAAATTTGCACTCAAGCCATAATTTGGTCAACAGAGGCAGGAAAATGAGTATTTTGGGATACGACTAAGCTCAGAATATTAATATATTATAGAATATATGTTTGACGTTATGGAAAATATATCATGTATGCACATACCACATACACTAATATAATTTTTATCAATTATGGAATACAGAATGTTCAGCATGAAATTCAGGTAGCTGAATAAATATACCCAGACAACAGTAAACTCTTGCAGAACAGCAAGAGCTAGACAGGTCTTGTATGAACACTACATTTTTATCAGTCATCTCCCCTTTTTCTGTGGAAACTATAAGGCACCTGACAAGCACTGTAAGGACCCAAAGAGAATGATGGAACTGATATTCAAGCATGCTTGAAGAGAATGGGAAATTAATTCATTCCCTTGCATCTTTACACACCTCATGTGGGGTTGGCTGGAAGAGTGGGAAATGTGTGCTGTAGTACCAAAAGGAGCAGCAAGAACTAGTAGCAGTAACATGATATTTTCTGGAAGTCCTTTAATTCCAGTGATGTCCCTGAGATGAAGTACCTGTTTAGGCCACTTTCCAAAGCAGAGCAACACTTTCTGTACCTTCAGCTTTAGGTGTCCTCTCCAGGCCCAGCTCCAAATATTTCTTTGGAAAGGTGATTGAAAGCTGAAGAAACTGACAACTCAAATTTCACTCACCATCATGAAACACATCTTCAGGTTCTAGGACTACTAAAAAACCAAATTCAAATTTAAATCAATTGAACAATCTTCTCTATTAAAAGAGAAGCACAAAGAGAGTTTTCTGGATGCTAGGAATACATTGCAAGCTACACCTGCAGTTAATCCATGTTTAATTCCTCTACTATTAAATATGTTTTGTTTGGTACTATAACTGTATTTAATATTTGATATCATCACTATACTGAATCTAGTTCTTTGGTAAAGTAGTAGTCCCCTTTCCTATTAATTACAAGGCAAAATTCACAAAACTAAACATTTCTTAATGGCAAGTTTTGTTTCACTTCCTCAACTTCTCCAAGCTCTTTTTACATGTTAGCTTAATATTTTGATGGCTTTATTTAAAGCAAAATTCTTAAGATGATAAAGAAAGAATATTCTTAGTCATATCCAATTAATCAGATTGAAACAGAAAAAAATATATTAACAAAAGACCATTGTCTTCTTCCACTGAATTTTAAGTAGTCATTGTCATTTTTATCAAGAGATAGTTGGGAAAAATTCCTAGTTTGTTCCTTGATAAAGATGTTCAGGATATGCGGAAGTATCAAAACAAACAAACAAAAAACGCCCCATGCGCTAAAACACCCATAACACTATAACATTAATTTCAAAAGTGAAAGAAGATTAGCTCCTGAGTAAATCAAAATACTCTGATCCATCCAGAGCTATATTTTCTTCATATAAACTGAGGAGGCTGAGCATAAAGATTCATTTAAAATCTTCTAACCCATAGTTTGCACATTCAAATATGCAATGTACATGATGCAAGTATGGTAAACATGTTTTTGAGTAAGACAGAGGGAACTCACTGCAACATAAGCAAATGTGAATGCCACTAGCCACTGAAGCTGCATAACTAGCCAAACTAGAGGATTCAAGAACTGTGGACGTTTTGTAATTAGCTTTGTTATCTGCAAGAGTGGACTGTAACTTGTACAAGGGAAGACAACTGCAGACGAATATCGACATATCATTACTGTCCACATAAATTATTTAGCAGTAAAATATGTTTCCAGCAGTTTCTCAGGTCATTTAAAGTAAATTAATGAAGCAGATGTAACAAAGAAAATCATAAACCCAGTTAAGCTGACACATTGGCAACCAGAAGACTCTCATTCATTTGATACACAGAGATTTAGGACTAAAGGAACACTAACAGAGATTAATAAATATGTGCATTATTATAGTGGAAAAACTTTCTCACTTCTGCCCTCAGCCTCTTTCCCTTTATTTTTATTTTCTTCTGCAGTATAATACTTTATACTAATACTTCATCTTTCGGAACAATTGGGCACCAGTTCTCTGTTGCAATATGACTTGCTCCCAGACACTGAGCTGATAGGTGACCTAGAATTTCTTGTGTGAAAAGGCAGATTTATCTCTGCCACATTCAGAGACTGTATGTGTTGCTAAGCTGGGGGCAAAGGAGAGCTTGTAGAATAAATTTCATAGTAGACTATGACATTATGAACAGATGTATGCTTAAGTTGTTTGCAGCTCTCTTAAAATTTTGGCTGGCAGGCAGGTGTAAACTGCAGAAGGTGATAAATGCTTTCCTTTCATCGACTATAAGTTGACTGCCCTTTGAGGCTACCAGCCAGCCATGTCTGAAGACAGAACATTATTCAGTCTCAGGAAATGATGATCTGCATTTCTAGTCGCCATCTGGTGGTTTCCTGTACAACAACAAGTAATTGGGAAAGGACATCTCTTAAAGGCGATTCTGATGTCACGAGATGGTTTTTGAGGATTGCAGCAAATGCAATAAGCATTGGTGTGAGCATTTCACTGGCATCCCAATGTCGGATGTGTGTGTCCTGGACATGAAAGAATAACATCTACTTACTAATCCTAAAATGAATTTTTGAATGTATATATAACAAAGATCTTGTTCTCACTGACTGAGAATTTCTCTCCTGTTAAACACTTGGTAGCAATAGAGGAATCACAGCGTATTCACTACTGTCTGAGAGAGCACAGTCTTCTGACAAGCCCAACTTTGGTGATCACATTGAAACATTTTTTAACATATTGCTTATCTTTCTCGATTTTATGCAGAACTTTTTCTGTTTTTTTCAGTGTTGACATGATTGTTTAAGATCAGTTCCCTTATATTAACATTTTGGATAACAGTGCACAGAGTTTTACAGCCTTTCCTCTTTTGTCTTTCAGCTGAGAAGCTGAAAGGACTTTTTTCTTTGGTGGAGATTACCTTCTCTGTTGGTATTGAATAAGACAAACACATTTCTAGTCTTCAAGAACACGATGAAGCCAAAGGTCCACTGAAAATCCTCTTTTCATATGGGCAGGTTGTCAGGCCTAGATATGCAATTAAAAACCCAAAATATAATCTCCAGTCGAAAAATTTAGTGGACCTTAAATCCTCCAGGAAAGGTTGAGATCTTGAAGAGGATTATTCATCAGTAGCCAGTAACTAGAGGATAAAACAGATAAGTCATAGATTATTGATTTACGGTCAATATAAATAGAATAGGCCTTCATCTAGTAGAGACATTGTGGGAATCCTGAAGGAGAGGCAAGGAACTAACCATCGAGGTTAGAGATTTGGAATAACAGTGAGACAGATGTGATGGGACTGTGTGTGATAGCACTATCCAAACTGGAGAGTTTAGGTAAAGTCTGGAAACAAGGCAGAAGCTAAGCAGTGAGAAAATAATAAGATGATGCTAAACAGCATTTAACCACTCTCAGATAGGCAGTAGTAAACATACAGTACTAAACATACAGAGAGAAAAAACACGCAACTGCAACCTGACAAAGAACACAGTTTGTTCAGATATTGTCAGTTATGATTTTAGGCCGAATAAATCTTTTTGGACACATTTTTCTGCTTTCAATTTGTGTACAAGCTTGCAGATGTTGGTACTCTTATGGAGTAAAGAAAACTGTGAATGAGCACAGTGTCTGAATGTGGGAGTGAAGGGAGTTTAATGCCATTTTGTGAGAGAACTTGGTTGTTTGTAATTAAACAGTACTGACTGTTTATTGTCCAAATATTTTTGCATAAATTACTACAAGATTTTATCACTGTAAGAAGTAGAGCAAATAGGAAAAACCTACATACACATAATAGAATTGTGAATGTTTCTTGACATTCATTATCATAAATAGCAATAGGCTTTTGAAAACAAAAATATTTACAATAGAACAGAGAAAATTAGTCTGTGCATAGGTAAGCATCTTGTATAGTAGTGTAGTGTCAATATATATCAGGCTTGATGTGATTTTAGTAGAATAAAGTCTTATTTCTTTTCTGGTTTTTGGTGGTTTTTTTCTGCTTGCTCCTTTTGCATCCTAGCATAATTTTACCTTTAAATAATTTTCAGTCATAATTTATTGAGAGTCCTAGTACTATTTTGCTCTTTCACACTGATTCTAACAAGGTTCTGACCTGAATCCTCATGTGTTCCACATCATTTCCTTTTGGAGATTACCAGGCCAAGCTGAAGAGTAAATGAGTTGTAAGGTCAAGAGTTTCTCACTGTGAGACAACCGCTGAATTCCTGGTAGCTATGACTGCATCTTTCTATTACACCTTAATCACTATTTGACAAATTTCAAACAGAGATTGATAAATTAATGTGACTTATTTTAATTAAGGCAATATGTTGCTTCACTGCATTAATATTAAAAATATACAGACCTTGCAAACAGTAAATGTGTCTCAAAAGGATGGTAAAAAGATGGAGCTTTAATCATGGGTGACTTCTACAGATATACCTTCTTTGATTTAAGAGTGAGTGCAAGTAATTTCCTCACATCAACAGGAGAGGAAAAGTAGATTTGAAATTGATATTATTTTGTTTTGTTTTGTTTTTTAAATCTCCAAATAAGCCTTTTAAGCCTTTAGAAATAAAATTTTAAAAATCTCAGAGGAGAATTTATGGGCTTCACAAATTTTACTATTAAATATATTTTAAAAGCAATAATTCCTTTTTACTCATGATACTACGTTGCTAACAGTTGAATGTAGTTGATGTGAATGAATATGACTCTTCAAAAGTAATCTCATTTTTGCAGGTGTCTGGAAACAAGAGTCAGATTCAGAAATCCCTATTGTACACCTTATTTCTGATATTTCTACCAGAAGTATTCTTTGTACATAAGAAAACACTCAGACCAATACATTTTAATCTGCAGAGCTTGGGTGAGGGTATGTTAAAACACACTAAGTTCCACAGCAGTGGAAAAGAGGGGGACAAGTCTAATACTTGCAGGCCACTCTAAAAGATTAGGTATTCATTTAACATTCAGATTTGGCAGTAAAAACAGAACAAGGCCTTGACCATGCTTCTGTGTCATCAAGAGGAAAGTATAATCACTCTTTCACTACACCCACTGGAGGAACACCTGCATGTTCAATTACCCATCAAAACTATGCATTATATTAAGATCTCAGGCACCTAAGGCTGAAGTCTTATTTGATTCATTTTTGCCAAATCTCAGGGAAATGTTTGTTGTTTCCATCTTGTAGTTGCAGAAGGTTAAACACAACCTCTACCCAAATTTGCATGGCCCTGTGTAGGAATACAAGGATACAAGGGATGTGTTGTCTTGTGACGCTTTGTTTTCCTAGCAAGATAAAAACTACATTTTCTAGAGATTCATGTAAAGCAATCACATTAATGAAAACTCATTTTTGCATAATAAATGAGGTTGATTCATGGCAAAAGATAGTAAAAAGATCTAAGTTTATGATGTTGCTTAGGAAAATGGCTATAAATATTAACTTCTAAGGTGAAATTTTGTTTACATTACATCAAGATAAACAAGGGATGTCTTTAATGCTGTCAGACTTCTTGAAAATCCAATGAGCTGCTGAAATAGTTCCTCTGACAATATACACTATAATATCAATTTTCATTCAAGTCTGCTGTAATCCATGTTTGCTTCAGAGATTATAGACATAGTTGATGTGGGAATGAAACGCCAAGTATAGGTCAGATGATGATTTAAGTTACTAAACCTTTGTAGCTCTTTCTATCAAATCCTTCAGTAATATATGAACTCAAACATCTATAGATTATAGTACAGCAGTTCAAAATTAATCCTTAAAACAGGTGAGCCAAAGATTTACTTTGATATAAATGTAGAAGCAGAGTTTGTGTGTAGATATGAATGTAATTTCAGTGATTAGAATTCACAGGACATCCCACTCAAGATTAATATGGAAATTGAGCATGTAGGGCATAGTTGGAGGAAGTCAGTTATTGAAATAAAATACATTTTCAAAGTAACTAAAATATGCTGATGATACAAATGATAGGGGAGGGATATAGAAGAAGAGAAATGTGCTGCCTAATTTGTAAGCAGATGAGTGATGGGAATGTCCTCTGTTCTAACAGTAAAAATATTATTGTAATAAAAAATATAATTTTAGGGCAAGTAGGAACAACAAATGTTGTGGTCCCTGTTATCTAATTCTCACCTTTGACTCAAACCAAATTCAAAATACTTTCATATCTCAAGAAAAGCCAGTTGACTCCATTAAACAATGAAATGCAAAACATTTCTCCTAACTGTAGTTGATACTAGATATATTTTTTCCTAGATTCTAGGAAATAAAAGTTTCCAGCCAAATTTCATTTTTCGTGTCTGTTTCATAAAAGATTTCCTGTCCAGCACAGTACAAAATGAAATCTTACTGAGGGGGTTTCAGCACTGCAGTGGTTGGGGCAGCTTGGTGTCTCAGTTTGCTACTGTGGGGTATGTTTAAACTGCATATGTAACTTGGATGAGAGCTCTGAGAATTTCCCTGCTGACATGGACTTGTGAGCACAGATCTCCTTGAAAGAAAAAACGCAGGGAGGAAACCAGTAGCAGGTATTTACAGTGTGATTTACAAATACCTGATAAATGCTACAAAGTCACTCTGTGCTTGCTGTATTTGCTATCATAGGTGGCTCAGTTAACAAACTACTGAGAGATTCTGCAGTAAACAAAAGATGGATAGTCATTCAGAGGAAGCTGGAGAAAAAGATGAGAGGCTGAGAGGATTTTGAGGTTACACAACATTACATTTTTTACTTAGGGAATACTAATGATTATGTGTTCAGCGTTGTCATTTCCTTTATTAATCTGTAAAGTGTTAAACCTCATTGCTTTGTGCATACCATGAAGACTAGATTTCTGCTCCATAACAAAAAATGCTTTTAAACTCTACAGAAACTGTGCCTACATTTTAAAACATGATTGGTCAAGGCAACACCTTGAGAGGAGGAGGCATGAGCAGTGGTGAGATATTGGACAAATCCTGTTTTCCAAATGTCAGTACAGGTGGTAAAATTGAAATCCTAGAAAATAGGAAGGAGGCCTGACCCAAACATACTGAAATTAGGCTGACTTTTGTATGACAGGAATGGAATGATCTAATAACAGAGTATTAACACTCTCTGTAGAGGCAGTTGATGCCTTCCTGGGCTGAATTGAAAGCCCTAGATGAGAAGAGCTCATGACTTGTTTTAGTTTTATAACAATGCAAACATAATGTTTGTGAAGGACTGAACGTAGGCACTACACTTCTTAGCTTCCCCATTTGTGAGTACTGCAGCCAGCAATAATGCAGCCAGTTTGGAATCTGCATTGTGCATCTAAATATAATATTTCAACAAAGTCAGCCTTTGGACAACTGAATGTAGTCTGAGCCCTGATATTGTTTGGGAGTAGATTCTATGGCGGTTGTAGCATAAGATACAATCACTTTTCCTTGTATGAGGTATGCAATAGAAACATCCTTAAGTTCTTGAGTTACTTTACCTTTTCCCAGATGATGGAGTGCTGCACTATATTGTGTTATCAATGTATAGAGAGAATGAAATTGCATTGGCTAGCTTCTGCTGCTGTATTTCTTACTGCTGTCTAAATTGCTTTCTACTATCTCTCCTGTCTAGACTGTCTAAGTTTCTCTCTGCCTGGAAAATTTATGGTTTATGTTATTTTGTCCCCATCTAATTGTATTAGCCTGAATTTTTCTTTATTTTGTTTTTCCCTTTTTGTCCTGACCACATTTCTAAATCTTGTACATTTTTTTATTCCTACCATCTTGTCCTCTTGTCCTTTCCAGTTCATTCTTCCTGTCATGGGCTCATGTCCTTCATGGAGACAGGTATCAAAATTACCAAGCATCAAAATTTTTATTTATTTATCAATTAGGTTTTTAGAATGAATGGGAACATACAGGGAACAGAACATGGAAAAAAAATCTGGGAGTGAAAAATTCTAGAGCTCCTTCAGTACTTCTGAAAATGTTACTTATAAGAAAGTAGATCTGGGGGGAAGATCAAAGCATAAAAAAATAGAAGAAACTTGTTAATGTGGGTTACTGAAAAGACACAAAGAACTGGAACATGGAGGATGCCCAGAATTTATTTACTTTACACTAAGTAAATGCAAATATTTTATTGCATTTCAGAAGAAAAATAATAAACTGACAACAGATAAATAATGAACAAAGAATAAGCAATTCACACAGACATCCAGAAGAAGGGTATAGCCAAGCAAAGGGAAAAAGAATGATGAACAAGAGTCAATTCTTGAAATTAAGAGAAATAAAGAATACAGTGAAAATAGCTAAAAGATTCAGAGTTTTTCACTTTGTAAATAAAAATAGAAATACAGCTTTCAGTCACATAAATAATGAGACCAAATGCGAAGGCCTGTGTAACACATTACAAATATCAGGGATGTGTATAAGGCTAAAACAAGTCTGTGAATCAGAGTGGAAATGAATAGCTTAATTACAGTTTTAATGCAGAGAAACACATATATGTAATGTATATATGTACGTACTCATGAAAAACCACACTGAATAACGAAAACTGCCAAATTTGGATGAAAATACACATCTAGAGAGTCTGGAGAGTAAGTCATATGAGGAGTAGCTGAGGAAGCTGGGAGTGTTTAGTGTGGAGAAAAGGAAGATCAGGGGAGGCCTCATCATTCTCTACAACTGCCTGAAAGGAGGTTGTAGCCAGGTGGGGGTCGGTCTCTAATGCCGGCCAACCACCGACAAGACAAGAGGACAAAGCCTTAAACTGTGCCAGGGGAGGTTCAGATTTGATATTAGGAGGAATTTCTTCATGGAATGGGTTGTTAAGCACTGGAAGTGATTGCCCATGGAGTTTGTGGAGTCGTTGTCCTTGGAAGTATCCAAGAAGCAATAGGATGTGGCATTTAGTGCCATGATCTAGTTGACAAGGTGGCCGATTGATTTAAAATTGAACTTGATGATCTTGGAGGTATTTTCAAATCAAAGATTCTGTGATTCTGTGAAAACAGTATTTGGGCTACTAATTGCTTTAAATCTAACCAGCTTTTAAAAATACTAAAACAATTGGAAAAATAATTTGCAAATCAAATAGTGATTATTTCAGTTAGATTTATTCTAAGGAATTGAATTTAGGACATAGAAACCTACAAATAAATTACTAAACACAGTGTTCACTTTTGGAAAAGAACGTAGTGGCAAGGTGGTTAGGAAATACCTGCTCACTGTCATTTTAAAAGGTTATATATAGGAAACAGGGGTAAACAGAAAGTAAACTAAAAATTACAATATCTTTATGAAGGGTAATTTCTAATAAATTAACTTAATTACTGGTAAAATAACTGTGTTTTTTTTAAAAATGGCATATTTATTATCTTTCTTTAGCCATGTTTAAGGAAGTGTTTTTGATTTATTGCCCACAAGTAGCTATTGAAGTGAAAATAACAGGGTGCATGGAGTATGTTGTATGGTGAATAAAAAGCTGGATAAGACAAAGATGATAATTCCTTGATACTAATTATGAAGGAATTGGATCAATCACTTCTTATTTTCTTTGGGTGTTGGGTGTTTTTAAAACTTCTGTTCAATATTTTCCTTAATAGGCTTGATGTTTTCGAAAAGTAGAGCTTATACCAATCCAAAACTTACTATCAGTGTGAGAAACCACAGGGTTATCATGTAGTCTGTCTTCAAGGGATGGACAGCAATGAGACAGAGCAGTACAAGATCATATATTTTGGAATGGATAGCACAATACTTCTTATAAACAAAAGTAGTTAATCAATTTAATGTGATGGAAGAACAAACCTAAACGAAAAAAATGATGATAAAATTTCAGCCATGGAAAAAGTTGGCATATTTGCAATATATTATGTGGAATATTTCCAGAAGAAATATTCCTGGCAATGCATAGTTGCTTTACAAAGCTATTAGTAGGAGCATGTTTAAAATACAGTAATATGCCATTAAGCAATCTATGTTTAAAACAAACTAACAAAATCCTCTGAGACTGGAGCAGGAGGAAAGGAGGACTCATTGTATAACTAGGGGAAATGGAAGACTTATCGTATATAAAGAGATTAAAGGGAATTGGTTTGTTCAGCCTAGCAAAATAAAGGTTGAGAAGGGTATGATTTTTTCATAAATACTTTCAGGAAATGCAAAAGCATAAATATTGAAAGATAGTACTTACAGAAAGTTAAATGGATACAAATGTATAAATTTAAACTAGAAATTAGAAATAGTTTCCTGATCAACGTAGAAAGATTTGGAAAGGCTTAGCAATGGAGGAATCTAAATTGCTTCTAAACTTGATGAAGCGGATGAGTTCATGGAAGGTATTTGCAATATGATAGGGATGATTCTGATGTAAAATGCAAAGAATTTTTTTGTCTGGCTTTTTTTCATTAGTCTTGCTTCACTGAAAATGTTTTTATTCCATGCATTCCATAGTAGTAGTTTTAATGAAAAGACCCAACAAAACTTGGGTAAAGTCATGTAAAGTAACTTCTTCTTACTCTTTCAAAGCTGTCCTAAAAAGTCATTCCATCTTGCCATCCCTGAATAGCAGATATAAGAAAGTATACAATTCTAATTAATTATTCCATTAAAATGTGGATGTGTCTGATTGTCAGCATGCATTGTGTTTTTTCTTTTTTTTCCTTTATTTCCTTATTTGCATTTTAGTATTTCTGACCACCCTCAACCTTCATGTGTTACAGGCATAATATTAACCATTCTTCATTGGTTATCAGATATACAGGTTCTCTTCAAAATAGAGAATATTGTTT